>CM021110.1:331500418-331840517 GCA_007115665.2 Sequoiadendron giganteum
CTTTAAAACCAAATTGACAATTACTTTAAATAAGATCCATTATATTCAGAATAAAGTCGTCATTCCATTCATGTAGACATCAAAGAACTAGTCAATTACAAAACAACAACATAAAAGTCGATAAGATAATTTCATTACAATTTAGTCTAAATTGTACAAGTGTTGAATTACACAATTCCAATTTATAAATACAATGGATAACAATTATATCAGTTACAACTCGAGACTTGGGCATTCAGTCGCCATAAGTTCGTCATTACATATATCAAAAATAATAAAGCATAAAAGAAGACACAGTCCATCGATCTTCCATCCAAATACAAATCTTCAATAAGAAGACGAGAACAAGGATCAGACACTTTTTCCGCCCAACCTTGAAGCTTACGCTTCCCTAGAATTTCTTAGTCAATCAAGAAATACCCAACCCTACACGAATTGCTTAGCAAAAAGCAGTCTATGAGCAAGATGGAATCTGGTGCATGCCTAGTACTACTAGTAAACCACAAGCATTTTCATTTTTCTAATTCATTTAAGAAAGAAGCAAGTTCGGCACTAAGATATGGTAGAGAGTTCAATAATCCATCTGTTTCAATGGTACAAAAATTACTTGGCCAAGTAAAATGTCATGCGCGACAATAAAAGCAGTTTTGGAAAAGCAAAACTACACTCTATTTACCCATATTCGGCACCCATCCCGGAAGGTAACTTTCCCCAAAAACATGACATGTGAATTCATTATCAAGCATGCATGGTCTAAACAGTCAAATACAATCTTTCACAAATAATTTATCGAAAGTCATGATTCAATCAAAAACAGTTTAAAATATTGTTCTTTCATCATTTTAACCATAGATATTTAAATTCACCTTTAGACATTGAATAATTAATTAATCAAAAATAAGAAGGTGTATCTCCAGTATGTAATTAAGTACATATTTTAAAACAATCATAAAAGAGCACACGTTCTTTTGTTCTATTTTCTCAATTAATTTGTTTTGTTTTCACGAAGTTCATATTTTAATTTAAAAAATTTATTTTCTGTTTTCATACTTTCATAAAATAGGTAAATAATTCTATTCTTTTTATGTACAGTTTAAAACCACTCGTTTCAGTTTTCGTTTCAATACGTTTTGAGTTTCAAATGCAAGATTTACTATTTAAAATCCTTTGTTTCGAATAATATCCAAATATAGAAGTTATTCTATCAAATTATTTTCAGTTTAAATCCAATTTTTCAACTAAAGTTTTCTGTTTAATATTTTTTTTGAATTTTTTTTTTTCTGTTTAATATCCTTTTTGAATCTTTTGCTTTCTGTTTTGAAATTCTTCTTGTATTTAATCAACTGTTTGAATTCATGATTTCAATCAAATTCTTCATAAAAATGTTTTGTTTTCTAAATTTAATAATATTCCGAAAGTTGAAGAATAATCATAGTTTACTCTTCATACAAAATTTCGAAACAACAAAAACTCCTTTTAATAATTTCCAAAATTCACACAATAAATAACATTGCAATTAATTTTAATTCTATTCATGATTTGTTCAATTATTTAAGATCCTACCTGTTAAACTCTTCAATCTGGAAATGAATTTTTGTGAAGTTCCTCTACTCTTTCTGTATCTATCTAATCTATAGTTTCCTGTGTCTTGTGTCCTTCTGCTTCTGCCTACTGAGTATGGTGGTGAGGAGTTGCTTGTTGTTCTTCTTTACTTCCACCCTTCTTCTCTTCTGTTCTATATTCCCTCTCCTAGCCACCCCTTCCCTTTTTCTATTGTATGGGTGTGTTGGAGAGCTATGTGCCTTCTCCTATCTGTTGCGCACGTGGGAGTCTACCTCCTCCCTGTTGCGTACCCTTCTCCAGCTCTTCCTTCTCCCACACTCCTTCCACCCTCCTGTTGTCCTTCTCGTGCCTTCTTCCTTCCTACCTTCCCACGTCCTCCTCCTACTCCCTCCTTCCTCTCCTTGTTGCATGTGTGGCAAGGTGGAGAGTGTGAATACTGTGGCCACGGGCTCTCTTAAGCTTTTCCTGCCTGCCACTCCTCCCTCTCACCTGCGCTTGCTCCCTTACTGGCCGCACTTTCTGTGTTTTCCAGTGCGTGGGGTGTGTGAGGAAAGCCTCCCTCTGTATGCCTCCCTAGTCCTCCCTGTGTATGGGTTTTCATAGTCTTAGAATGCCTTCTAAACAGGCCGCATGGGATGGAGAATCCTTTCTCCTATTGTGTGGAAGGAGAGAGTGAGAGGTGTGAGAATCTCTTGTAGTCTGCGCCTTGCCTTTCTCTATGCAGTGGTGAATGTTTTCCACCGGTAAAATAGAAAAACTCTCCCTCTCCTCTTGTGTTGGTTGCAAAGCATGCAAATACAATCCTCCTTCTCTTTCTCCAAACAATAAAAAATCTCAATCCTATTTTATTTATGTTGAAAAACACTAAAAACCAATTTTTCTATGTGTCTCCAATTTTAAATTTCATCTTTGTATATGATTCCTTTCTCATGCATTCCTTCCAACAAGAAATGAGATCCACAATTATAGATTGATCTATAGATCAATTCTTTGAACTCTCAATTCTAATTTATTGATTGCCTCCTCTTTTGAAGATATTTTTCTTTCTCCATGTTTAACTGAAGTTCAAATTTTGAATGCAAATCCAATTTTAAATTTGAACGGATGTTTCTTTTCTAATTCTTTTCAATTTAGCCAATTTAAGATTTTAATTTAATTTCTGAATTAAAAAAAAATACATTCATTTCATAAATTTAAAAATTAAAAGGCATTTAATTTCAAAAATGCTTTAAATAATTATATTTTAATCAAATTTTGAAAAATAAAATTAAAAATCTATTGCATTTAAATTTCAAAATTTCAAACTTAATATTTCCAAATAATGACTAAATATTCAAACAAGCAATCCATCAATTAATTCAAGTCAATTTAATCAAATTTAACAAAATCATCATTTAAATCACGTATATTTTTGTAATTTTTGAGAAATCACATTAAAACTAAATTTTCAATTCACAAAATACATTAAAATATTTATCTATGTGAGTGTGTGAGATCCCATCTATTCATAAACGTCAATCGGCTAAACAACTCTACTTGATCGTTGTTCTCGCCTTCGATCACATTCACCTATTCCTGCATTCACTTGCACTCAATTTATCATCAGTAATGAAAAATCCTGAAATAAATATAAATATAATTCAAATAACAATACTTGCATTTCGATTTCAGTTTCATTTCAATTTCAATTTCAATTTAACTATCATTAAATAATCATTTAATTTCCATCTAAATTTTGACATAATAATTAATGCCTGCATTTAATCAATCAATAAAAATCTATACGTGACATCCTTCCCCTCTTGGAAGGGACATCATCTCGATGTTTTATTAGTCATTCAATAAGAATAACATCATCATCAATATAACATACTATCTCGATCAGTAACTAGTATCTCAATAGGTAAAGCATAGTATCTCAATCAAGCATAATGAAATTGTAACTAATAGCATAGTTCTCCAATATAAACATATGCAAATATAGTAGCATCCATGCTATCAAAGGTCACAACATGTGAATCAAAAACTAGAGTATCAAGTATCTCCGCACAAAACAAATGCTAATCTATAAAAGCAAATGAGGAAAATGACAGTCTATCATCTCAGAATCCTCCCATGTAGTACTATCCTTACTATACTCATCCCACTAGACCTTGTACTGAGTAATATCTCAGTTTACGCTAGTCTATTAGCAACTAGATTAATAACTTCCAATACATCAAAGGGTTCCACCAATCTTGGAGCCAACTTGATGATTTCCAAAAATACGTAAGATTTACAAAACAATCATCCTATACAACAATCTTGTCCTTTTCTAGACCTTGCTTCAAGTGTCCGTACTATCACATAGAAAAATTTTATAGGCTTCACACATACTTACTCTCCCAAAGAGCTTTATTCCACAAATACATATAATATATAATAATAATATCTATACTTAGTGATCGAAATTCATTGGTACATGCATTTATCCTTAGTATAACCCAAATGGAAGAGGAATGTCGATGCATTGTACACTACATCATGGGTCCAATCCTTTCCTTTGAATTACACTGTTAGACAACTCATAACCCGAGTCCATCCACCACTTACACATTCATTATACTTACCATAAAGTACTTTACCTTAATTACTTGTCTATCTCGAGCATAACCTTGCTCCTAGGCACTTATCAATTTTAATACTGCTCCACACTTAAGCTTTGTTATCAATTAAGTCTAATCGATCACTTCTATCTATTATTTCTTTTTTTAACATTTTATCCAGTCTATGATTATATCTAAGACTTTTTTAGCTTTACTAGAGTTTCCTTTCTTTCCATATAATAGTCCATACATCAATTTAAGAATTTTACAAATCATTCAAGATTTAGTCCACCATTTTACTTATTTGACAAAAATAATTTTGGTTACACAATCCCTATCATCATTTGCTAAACTGAAATCATCTTTCAAGTTTACTAAGCAACTATTTCCCACAACATCTTACTTAGGATCAAAATCCTATAAGTCGAGTTTCCAAAACCTGTTGGTTTCTTTGATGAGTCCATCCACTAGAACATTATGCTAGTTCTACTAATCAAAGATAGATCATTTTGTCTTGTGTTCTACCATTTTCCTTCTAGAATCTCAAGAGAGTTACATGTCCTACCAATGAAGACTTATGGTCTTCATTTCCTGGCATACTAAATATTCCTTGCTACATTCAATGCAACTTCTTACTTTATCTTCTTCCGGATGATAGTGGATCCTTATCCGACAATTCTCTTTGTCAATCCGATGTTATAACTCTAACATTATTTTCCTTGTTCCATTCATGAGTATTCCAAATTTTGGACACATAGGTTCTTTTATATCCAACAATAGTCTATCCTTCGACTAAGTGATAACCTATTTTGATATTACGCCATTATTAATCTTCCTGTAAATGGTTATAGGTTTAATAGAGGTAATTCCCATTTATCTCAAGACATCCATACCTTGAATTTTCTTTTGTCCTTGAATTATTTTCAAAATTGCAATTCATCCTTTAACTCAATCTAACTTCCTGATTTAATCTGGTACTAATTTTAGAATATTAATCCTCATTCGATCACAATGATATCTAGATAATATCCAATTCAATTGCATACCTGATCGTCCAACATAAGCATTCAAATCCATGATTTTCTTAATTATAAGAGAGTCTCAACTTCAATTTTTCATTTTGGGCACAAGTAACAATTCTGATGTTCTTCTCTGTAAGCTTTTTCAACATTTCTTGCTAAGTGAAAATTCCATGATATTCTGTCATGACAAAAGATGCTTCCTTTTGAAAGTGTTTCTCTTGTAATATAAGATCTACTTAAAATAAAGTCTTGTCAATAATAAAACTTCATTTATCTTACTAGGCATCTCTCCTATGCTTCTATCTTTGTAAGGTTTCATTAACTCTAATGATATTCAATCGCATGGGCAAATCATAACCCAATATTCCCTTCCAATTCTCAGGATGAAATCCTTAATTGTTGACTAGTCCGATTGCTTATAGATTTGTCCACTTTATATGGCTAGCCAAGACCTAATGTACAACTCATTCAAATTTAATTCCTACTTATAGGTATATAAAGAATAATCCAATACGTAATCCAACTTAATAGGTTTTAGTCTCATCATTAGATATTTCTCTTTATTGAATAAAATTCTTGTCCCACATAGGTTATCTTTAATGCAAGGTTCCATTGAAAAATTAAGGTAGTGATTAAGTGATTTAATCATTCTCAAAAAGAGATTTTGGTGTGGTTCACCTAACGTCACATCTTACTTTATTTTACACTTCATCTCAATGGCTTAAATAGCCAACCTTTTTCTCGTCCAAAGGTTTCTTAGTATAGTGAGCTTCAAAGTCAAGTTGTTTCATGACATGGATACATTTCATATCAAAATAACATCATTATATAAAGTATATAGAAGTATAGAGACACTTTCTTCCAATCACTAGTCTTTAAGATATTTTCTTGCCAATCCCATAAACGATGATCTTCCTTATCATGATTAGTTTATTTGTGAATCCCTTTCTAAGGTATTTATAATAATATGCTTTGATCTTTAGATCAATAATCATACAATATAAAAATCATAGTTCTTAACCTTTCCATTTGTCATATTTCCCTGGTGGTCATAAAATGTATGACTTAGTTGTCCTTATGACTTGCAAAGAAGTCCTAACCAAGTCTCGTTAGGTGTGGTACTTATCTTGAGTCAATCCACTCTCTTCCTTAGTGTTTCCGCAACTTTCATTCTTCTTATGTTGAACTTTTTAGTATACTTCCTTGAAAAAGGTTTGTCCTTCCTTCTTGTTGACTTTTCATTGTTATTTTTTATCTCATGGCATACCTTATTTTCAATTCTCTCAAAGCTATATTTTTCATAGTTTTCTTTATCTCACAGATTCAGCATATTGGATCATTCAGTAGGAGATCCAATGAATAATCAGCAACTAATAATCTTTCATCTTCTTTTTGATATCCTTTTTAACGGAGGAATATCCATACTCTCAAACCTCTTTCGTTGATGTACTTCTTAACTCAACGTGTTGCTTTCCTTGCAACTTCTAGGGTCTTGAAAAATAAAGCTATGTTGCATTCCTTTTTCCCTTTTTGGGACCATTATTCATAAGTTGTTTGATTCCAAAAACTTCAATAACCTCAATGATTGTTTCTTCTAACCGTTCTGGTCTTTTCTCAATTCCTCAATACTATCTCTTTTCTAACAAGATATTTATCTTAACACAAACGTTCTAGTCATGAGTTCCTCAACCCTTGAGGCTACCTCATCCGTTGATATCCTTTTTGAACAATCTAATATATTCTGACTTGCATACTTAGGTTCATAGTGACTACACTAATCCAAGAGTTCTTGACTCTCTCCCAATTGTAGGTTTCTATAGTTCAATTTATCTCATTTCTACTCATTCTCTTTTTCTTAGAGTCATGTATGTACAGGTTATTCTTCCTAACCTTCCTACATACCCTGATTGCATAATCTTCTGCAATTCTTGATTTTATCATAAGTTGATAATTTTAGGAATCTTGATTCCAGGGATGAATCTTTAACTAGCCCCTATTTACCCAAGTCACTAAGACTTAAATCTTTCTTTTTCACTTCCTTAGGTTATTTTCTCTTGCCAATCTGGCACAAGAAATTTTCAACCTTTATCTTCTGATAAGGTTTACGCATTATTGCGTAATGAGCTCATAGGTTGCAGTGCAGAACCTGGTTTGCTCTGATACCAAATGTAAAGAGTGGAAAACTCTTTAAAACCAAATCGACAATTACTTTAAATAATATCCATTATATTAAAAATTAAGTCATCATTCCATTTATGTAGACATCAAAGAACTAGTCGATTACAAAACAATGACATAAAAGTCGATAAGATAATTTGATTACAATTTAGTCTAAATTGTAAAAGTGTCGAATTACACAATTCCAATTTATAAATACAATGGATAACAATTATATTAATTACAACTCGAGACTTAGGCATTCAGTCGCCATAAGCTTGTCATTACATATATCAAAAATAATAAAGTATAAAAGAAGATACAGTCCATCGATCTTCCATCCAACTACAAATCTTCAATAAGAAGATGAGAACAAGGATCAGACGCTTTTTCTGCCCAACCTCAAAGCTTACGCTTCCTCGAAATTTCTTAGTCAATCAAGAAATACCCGACCCTGCACGAATTGCTTAGCAAAAAGCAGTGTACGAGCAAGATAGAATCTGGTGCATGCCTAGTACTACTAGTAAACCACAAGAATTTTCATTTTTCTAATTCATTTAAGAAAGAAGCAAGTTCAGTAGTAGGATATGGTAGAGAGTTCAATAATCCATCTGTTTCAATGGTACAAAAATTACTTGGCCAAGTAAAATGTCATGCATGACAATAAAAGCAGTTTTGGAAAACCAAAACTACACTCTCTATTTACCCATATTTGGCACTCGTCCCAAAAGGTAACTTTCCCCAAAAACATGACATGCGAATTCATTATCAAGCATGCATGGTCTAAACAGTCAAATAAAATATTTCACAAATAATTTATCGAAAGTCATGATTCAATCAAAAATAGTTTAAAATATTGTTCTTTCATCATTTTGACCATAGATATTAAATTCACCTTTAGACATTGAATAATTAATTAATCAAAAATAAGAAGGTGTATCTCCAGTATGTAATCAAGTACATATTTTAAAACAATCATAAGAGAGCACACATTATTTTGTTCTATTTGCTCAATTAATTTGTTTCTACTTGAAATAATCTTAATTTGTTTGTTTTCACGAAGTTCATATTTTAATTTAAAAGATTTATTTTCTGTTTTCATACTTTCAAAAAATAAGTAAATAATTCTATTCTTTTCATGTACAGTTTAAAACCACTCGTTTCAGTTTTTGTTTCAATAAATTTTGAGTTTCAAATGCAAGATTTACTGTTTAAAATCCTCTATTTCAAATAATATCCAAATTTAGAAGTTATTCTATGAAATTATTTTTAATTTAAACCCAATTTTTCAACTACAGTTTTCTGTTTAATATCCTTTCTGAATTTTTATTGTTTTCTGTTTAATATCCTTTTTGAATCTTTTGTTTTCTGTTTTGAAATTATTCTTGTATTTAACCAACTATTTAAATTCATGATTTCAATCGAATTCTTCATAAAAATGTTTTGTTTTCTAAATTTAATAATATTCTGGAAGTTGAAGAATAATCATAGTTTACTATTTATACAAAATTTCGAAACAACAAAAACTCCTTTTAATAATTTCCAAAATTCACACAATAAATAACATTGCAATTAATTTTAATTCTATTCATGATTTGTTCAATTATTTAAGATCCTACTTCTTAAACTCTTCGATCTAGAAATGAATTTTTGTGAAATTCCTCTGCTCTTTCTGTATCTATCTAATATGTAGTTTCCTATGCTTTTTCCTATGTCCTCTATCTTTCTGCTTCTGCCTACTGAGTATGGTGGTGAGGAGTTGCTTGTTGTTCTTCTTTACTTCCACCCTTATTCTCTTATGTTCTATATTCCCTCTCCTAGCTACCCATTCCTTTTTCTTTCTGTTGTATGGGTGTGTTGGAGAGCTATGTGCCTTCTCCTATCTACTGCACATGTGGGAGTCTACCTCCTCCCTACTATGTACCCTTCTCCAACTCTCCCTTCTCCCACACTCCTTCCACCCTCCTATTGTCCTCCCTATGCCTTCTTCCTTTCCTAACTTCCCACGTCCTCCTCCTACTCCCTCCTTCCTCTCCCTGCTACATGCATGGCAAGGTGGAGAGTGTGAAGACTGTGGCCGTGGGCTCTCTTAAGCTTTTCCTGCCTACCACTCCTCCTTCTCACCTACGCTTGCTCCCTTATTGGCTGCACTTTCTATGTTTTCCAGTGCATGGGGTGTGTGAGGAAAGCCTCCCTCTGTATGCCTCCCTATTTTTTCTTGTGCATGGGTTTTCATAGTCTTATAATGCCTTCTAAATAGGCCGCATGGGATGGAGAATCCTTTCTCCTATTGCATGGAAGGAGAGAGTGAGAGGTGTGAGAATATCTTGCAGTCTGCGCCCTGCCTTTCTCTATGCAGTGGTGAATGTTTTCCATTGGTAAAACAGAAAAACTCTCCCTCTCCTCTTGTGCTGGTTGCAAAGCATGCAAATACAATCCTCCTTCTCTTTCTCCAAACAATAAAAAATCTCAGTCCTATTTTATTTATGCTGAAGAACACTAAAAACCAATTTTTTTGTGTCTCCAATTTCGAATTTCGTCTTTGTATATGATTCCTTTCTCATGAATTCCTTCCAACAAGAAATGCAATCCACAATTATAGATTGATCTATAGATCAATTCTTTGATCTCTCAATTCTAATTTATTGATTGCTTCCTCTTTTGAAGATATTTTTCTTTCTCCATGTTTAACTGAAGTTCAAATTTTGAATGCAAATCCAATTTTAAATTTGAAAGAATGTTTCTTTTCTAATTCTTTTCAATTTAGTCAATTTAAGATTTTAATTTAATTTCTAAATTTAAAAAAAAATACATTCATTTCATAAATTTAAAAATTAAAAGGCATTTAATTTCAAAAATGCTTTAATACTTATATTTTAATCAAATTTCGAAATAAAAAAATAAAAATATATTGCATTTAAATTTCAAAATTTTAAACATAATATTTCCAAATAATGATTAAATATTCAAACAAGCAATCGATCAATTAATTCAAGTCAATTTCATCAAATTTAACAAAATCATCATTTTTTTTTTATATATATATTTTTTATTAGACTGTAGGAATTGGGTAGCACGACCCCCTATAAACTGCAATGCACCTAGAAAACTTTTTAACATGACCAGCGGCGCTGGCGCAACACGCCCTCCGGTACCACAGGGTGGGGGAGACTAGACCTCGTGACCAACCTCCTGCAATAGGAAAGATTTAGCCAACTGAGCTAGGGCCCCAACCCAACAAAATCATCATTTAAATCATGTGCATTTTTGCATTTTTTGAGAAATCACATTAAAATTAAATTTTCAATTCACAAAATACATTAAAATATTCATCTATGTGAGTGTGTGAGATCCCATCTATTCATAAACATCAATTGGCTAAACAACTCTACTTGATCGTTGTTCTCGCCTTCGATCACGTTCACCTTTTCTTGCATTCACTTGCACTCAGTTTATCATCAGTAATGACAAACCTCGAAATAAATATAAATATAATTCAAATCACAATACTTGAATTTTGATTTCAGTTTCATTTCAATTTCAATTTCATTTCGATTTCAATTTCAATTTAACTATCATTAAATAATCATTTAATTTCCATCTAAATTTTGACATAATATTTAATGTCTACATTTAATCAATCAACGAAAATCTATATGTGACACTCCTCGATAGCGAAAACCAAGAGAGGTTATTGTAGAGGGGCCCAACATGATACCATAAGCTCAGATGAGAAGTTTCTAAGCATTGTAGTGTCTGAATATGAGCATGCTAAAGTTCACAACCATTTTGCACTTTGGACTCTTAAGGGATTTTTCCAATTGAACGTAGCTCAGAGCGATTCTGCATGTTTTAGTGGGAAAGATGACCATGCCTAGCATAAACCTAACCACCTAGATGATTTAAGACTATTTGTTTGATCACACGAGTTGTAGAATGAAAGTTGCACCACTTTGCAACTTTCAACTACTTGCATTTGACAACTTTTTCCCCAAGCGAGAAATCGCTACTACGGGAAAAGGTCTATGAGATAGCAAAAAATGAGAGATGTTATTGTGGAAATTCATTAAACACCCTCTAAAACCACCAAATCTACAACCTTTAGCTAAGGAAATGCTCATGGAGTGCACTTTTCACAAAACCTTCATATTTAGCAAATTTAGGGAGGATTTATTGAAAGTCCTATTCTCACACCTATCTCGGCTTACCAAACCATCAGACATGCTCCAAATGAGTCAAGTTTGTTTGGTTTTTTTGAGTCCAATAAGGTCCATTATGACCATTCAAATGTAATTGGTGAAGTTTTAATGTCTTAAGGTTTCTATTTTGTGGAAGTTGCAAATCATAGTGAAAATGTTGTCAAGTTTGATAAACGTTGTCAAGATAGGCTGAATGTCATTTTTCCAATGTGAGGTCATGTTTTTTGGATTCAATAAGGTCTACGTAGACCATATCTAATGTCTTAGGAGTTTAGGAGGGTCAAATTGCAAAATAATGCAAAATGAGCAAAAATGTTGTCAACAAGAATATGTAAAAAAGTGCAATTTTGTACTCCAACATCCATAACGAGTTTGGAAATTGGTTGGAGACAGTTTTAGGATAGGCTTAGTTGAGATAGATAAACATGTTTTCATTTTTTCTTGAGTAGGGGAGGTTTGCATACTGATTTTTGGTGATGCCCTAGGTGGCATTTGGGGCGTTTTTACATGAAAAAAGTGAGGTTAGAGAGGCTAAAAGTGAGAAATGTTTGCTCAGGCAGTCATTTTTCTTATTCTTTTAAGCATGTGTAGGGTTATTTGAAAGTTTTTGAATTGGTTTAGAGGTCTGAGAAGGCGTGGAACATAGTTTTTCAATAAGCCCTAGGGTATATTGTGAAAAGTGAGGGCTTTAGTGTTTGGGGTGTTGCAGGGCCTATCTTGCCCTAAAAGTTGTGGATTAGGTGTTTCCTTTGGTATGTTAGTGCTTCCCAATCAAGTTTTGGGTGAAAGGAAAAGTTTAAAACATATTCTCTTTGTAAATCTGGCCTAATTGAGGCCTTGGACAACATTGTTTTCAAGTTTTTAGCAAGTTTCTCCAAAGGAGTCTTAGGTGGAATTGAGGTATGTTAGAGATGACCTAGGTTGAATTAATTTCTATGAGGCATACACTACTCCTACCTTGTCAACGCTACAGAATTGGCAAGTTAGTGAGCTCACTAGCTTGCCAATTCAGTAGGATTGACAAGGTAGGGGCAGTAAAGTATACCTTTCTACAATTATATTAGACATTATTTCATTCTTACTCATAAATACACATGCTTTTCCTTGAAGATAAATTTAAATTTAAACCATGAAGCATTACAACTAATTTAAAATGTAATATACACATTTAATTGAGGCATATATTAAGGAATATAGGAAAATGTGAAAAAAATATTATCTACTAAGGGGGAGAAACAAAAAGAAAAATCATGGAAAGTGTGTTCAGATCCTATGTGTTTTCTTTGATGGTTTTTCACATTATATGTTCTCATCAATAACAAAATGGGAGATTGTTAAAAGAATGAAGATGTTGTCATTGATGTCAACAGGAAAATTGGTTATCAATTGGTTTTTTTTGTCATTTATGTCATGGATACAGGTTATTGGTTATATATGTCAAGGATATTAAAAAAATTGTAATGAAGAAAGGTTGTAGGTGTTCAGTGGTTGCTCTAGGTTTTTCTCTTATGCTTGTGTGGTTCAGATATGTTCATCATGGTTGTTGGAAACTGCTATATCCAAATATTTGGGCTTTGATCCATCATACAATGTGAGTTATTTTCACCAATTGTGAACTATGGGTTTTTGTGTATTTGGCTAAGGTCCAAGAGAAATGTTATTGGTACAAATATCTTTTTGGTTGAGTCTTATGACTTGCGTTTCTAGAGTTAAGCTATTATGATTGTGTTGAAGATAATTTTTGCATTTGGAAGGATTGGATCATGCTAAGGGTTGTGTGTTCTTAATTGTTCTATGTGTTTTACATTGGTTTGGCCGACCTTGTGTTGAACACTAATTTTGAATTTGATGAAGTTTGTTGGGACTTATTTGGGTCCTCATCAAGCATGTGTTTGGGTCATCCTCATTCTAATTCCACCCTACGATGTTCTAGCACTGACCTACTTTACATTTAAATGATGGATGGCCAACTCTGGGTAAGTTTCAAAATTGAAAATGGTATAAATAAATGATGAGTTATTGGTGAATGATGTACATAGAGATCTGTGCAAAGAAATAGATTAGATATATGTGAAATAGATGCGAAACAGTGTGCATGTGATGTGAGTGTGGTAAATTAGTGTGAATTCTAAATGTTGAGTTTCTGGATGTAGTGAGATGAAGGTGTACTCTATTATTCATGCATGTCTACAAGTGTTTGAGTGAATTGTGGTGGAAATCTCTATTGCATTGAGATTTTATTCTCTCTACAACATATCTCTTCTATCTTCTTTGTATCTCTGTGGTATTGAGCCCTCTGGGTGGTTAACCCTTGTTGGACACTTAGTCCTATTTTGGTAGTGAGACTTTTCTAGTAATGAGTCTTTGTAATTTCTTTTGGGGTGATCCCACAATAGTGGTTTACAATTTTTGGCCAAAATGGACACTGAAATTATTATTTTTAACTAAATATTCACATTCGAGCACCTATAGCGGCTAAACTGTGAGGAATTTGAAGATGATGCAAACTAGAGTCTCATCAAATTTTGTCTCTAGATTCTAAAATAGTTTTTTCAAAATTTTTGGAATCAGATTGCACTTATTTTTCCATCTCCCATGAAAACTAGTTTTTTTTAGAAAATAACATTTTTAAAAGTGACGCACACCGTGTAACGCATAACTTTTTTTCCATGAAGGATAAAATTCTAATTCTTTCAAATTTAGATTTTTAAATCTGATATCCAGTGTTTCCACTTGGTCAGTTAGTTTTCTATTGAATATTTTTTCTTTAATCAGGTTTGGAAGTCAAACCAATTACAATTCAGACATAGCACGATCGTATAATGTGTAAAAAAAATTTAATATATCAAAATTCAATTTTATTTTTTGTTGGATCAAGGACTTCAATATCTGGTGCACTCATATTTTTCAATTTTTTTTTGATAATCTGCTATTTTTCCACATGTGTAGAATAGAGACCTTAATTTTTGGTGAAAAACCTATATTTAATAAAACTAACAAACAAATACATAATAAAACCAAAACATATCAAAATTATATTTTTTGGATAGCCCGTTATGAGGACTACCTTATTCTAGTTGGGTTTGTGAAGTCTCTGCCATTTTCATGTTCAAATCGAGCCTTAAAGTGAAAAATTTAGGTTTTTTTTGTGTCTGAGGGGGAGAATGAGGGATAAGGGGGGTTCAAGCGAACCACCTCACATAATAAATTTTTATTTGGTTTTTGGGTGGGCAACTAGGGAATGGGTTTTATCAAACCCTAGTTCGAGCAAACCCAACCTTGGTTTGAGCAAACCCATAGGTTTGTACGAACCCCCAAAATCACATTTTTTTGTATGGGGTCATTTTTTGTGTGTTTTCCTTCCTCACTGTGTTTGAAACAAGCCACATTGAGAGGGGAGGGTGAATCAATGTTGTGAAAAAATTAACTTCAGTAGTCTTTGACTTTAAATCATTAATAACACTCATTCATAATGCATAAACAAGAAAGGAAACACAACACTACAACACCAATATTTTAATGTGGAAACCCTGTTAGGGGAAAAACCATGGTGGATGGCCAATCCACAAGTATGATTATGAGTATACTCAAAATTGAATATTACAAGGGAGTGCACTTGCATTCAGGCACACTGCTCAAAAGAAAAAAGGCTTGTTGCCCAAGAGTTTAGATTAAAACCATCTGAAGATTTGAACTAAAGAATTAGCATCTAGAATGTCTAATTATAGTTCCAATTAAATCACATCAATTGATCTATTCTTCTAAAGACTAAATCTAGAGTTTTTCTTTGCTCTACTTATGCACATAACATAGATCATCTATGCGCAAGTGAAACTGTGCATTATCACACCTATGCTCTACTCTAGCTCATTGTTCAGATAATAAAACAACTCTTACACAACACAAAATGATATAGAGGATCAATTATATATATCCACAATATATGTTTCTTTTACACACTGTTGGATTCAAAAAAACATAAGATAATTACAACTATCAGCTTATATTATGGGAAGTACACAATGCATACCCACAAAAGTCGGCCACAACTTGGCTAGGACCCAAAAAATGGCATACAAACATAGATATACTTAATTACTTAGTTCCCATACATCTGTGACTTTGTATATTCAAGTAGTCAACCTTAATACAAGAAATCTTGAGAACACAACAACCAAATCTTCTATCTTTCACATAATTTGGTATGAGCCACTGCACTTTAGAAGAGATGAGGATAATATAGCAACAAATGCTCCTTGATATGCGCAAAGACAAATAATAGTCGAAGATGATCTTACAAATCGAAGAAATCTAAGTTATTGAATATGTTGTTCTCATTGGATACTTCTAAGTCTTCTTGCTGGTAGGAGAAAATGATGGAGTGCGGATCTGACGGATGATTATGGTTGCCATCAATGAAAACACTAAGTGATCCTCATAGTATCTCTTACCAACAATATCCCCCTTTGGCATTGATGGCAACACTTAGTGAAAAATGACTAAGTGTCAGATCAATACCAAGATAGACTGCACCGCTCAACAAAAATTCAAAAATGTGACTCTCCAATTCTCCCCCTGAGAAGATTAAAATTTTTTCACACTATTCCTTCTCCCCCTTTGGCATCAATGAAAAGGTGGGTGGCAAATGCCAAAAATGTATTGATTCACAAAAATTGTTTGAGAAAAAACTGTAACTTACATGAACTTAAAAATATCAGCAAAGTCTTTCTTTAGCTGAACTAGATTTGTATCCCAAAACCTCCTAAGACTTTCCAAAATTGTAATATGACCACATATAAGAAATGATTGAGTCTTCGTGGACTCCCAGTTGGATGGATCTGCAACTTTCAAAGAATCCTCTCCTTCTTTGAGAGCACTTGACAATATGTCAAGTTTTGGATAGATGATGCTTCGGAGTTCACAACTTCTGGCAATAATTTTTTCATTTTCATGTTTCAATTGTTGTATATTGTTGAGCAGAGAAATCACTTCTCCTTCTATTTTCCCAACACTACTGGTTACCAGATCAAATGCTTCTGAGATAGTATTTAGTTTGAGTTCCAGCTCCTTGACCTTATTTTCATTTTCCTCTATAAATTTTGAGAAAGATAAGCATGATTTATAGATATTTTTGCCTTCAGATAGAGCATCCTTCACATTCTTAGTGCATGCTATTAAGAGTGTTTTATATATTGATCAATCAATTCTATCATGCTACTAAATCTTTTGACATTGAATTCTTTCCACACTTTTGTCATGGCTGATTTTCTAAATGACTCAAAATGAGTGTCAACAGAGCTAATTAGCCTTTTTAGCTCACACGAGGATGAGCTAGCTGGATCTTTTACATAATATGGAATTAGTTTCTCCAATACTCCGGATACCAGATTTAATAGTTCGTTGTCCTCAACATGAGATTTTAGTAACTCCTCTCTTTCCTGAGCTTGAGCGAGTGTATCTATTCTCATCTTTTGTGTTGGGCTCAAGGTAGATAGGTGAATGGGACCATCGATCAATTCTGTATCTAGCTCTTCCTTTTGTGCAACCAAAAATTTCTTAATAGCTTCAGCAGTGTCTATTGTACCAATTGGAACTTCTTCCTTTTCCTTGGAAATTGTTTCCTCAACTGAAGGTGTGGGATTGGCTTCAGATTTTTCAACTGAAATATTTTCAGGTATTTCTATCTTTTCAACTAAATTATTTTTAGGTACCTTCACTTCCATGGGAATTTCAGCATTAGTATCAATATCATTATCAACATTTCCTTCTCCTACTTCATTTTTTGAATCAGGGAAAACATTATCAACATGGGTTTCCTTAGTCACAGTATCATTTTTTTCACTTAGCAGTATTTCTCTTAGAATTTTCTTTGTTTCCTTTTTGAATTATTTTGTTTTACCAATCATAAGTTGGTTAACCCTTTTTTTACTCTTGAACTTATTTTGTGATCTGTTTAGGAGTGCCTTCATTTCATCTAGAGGCATAACTGGACATAGTTAAGCTAGAATCCTTTCTCTCATTTGTTTTTCTTAATTTCTGGCACTTAACCTCCTGGCTTCCAAAATGTCCTATAATTTTTTTAGAAAACTATCCATTATTTCAATTAGAAACTTATTTAAAGCATTCCTATGTTTTATAGTTCTCTTCCATAATTCTTTTATCAAAAACATTGAAAGATTCATACCATTTCTAAAGAGGTTTCAAATTTCCATCCTGAACCATAGCTTTTTCAAGATTCACTAGAAGGATTTATTTGTGTGACTACAGTTGCTTTAGTGCCTTGATTCCAGATCTCTTTGAATTCTTTATCAGATTTTGTCTCCTCATCATCTGAGATAGCCATGTATAATCTTTTTCTTTTCTTCTTTCCTCCCTTTTTGGATCTTTTAGGCTCAGATTTTATGGGAGTGACCTTTTCTATAAGGGCTAACTAGGATACATAGCTTCTTGTAGTCCTAGTTCTGCTGGATTGCACTGTCAGACCATTTGAATTTGTTCTTGATGCTTCTCTAGAAGCTTGTCTTGCTACTTCATCTTCAACTCTTTTTTGTCTACCCTTTTTGATCAACTCTGGAGATATTCCCATGCTTTCTGCAAAAATGTCAACTTCTTTTCTCACATGCTTAGTGCCAACAAGATGTCTCAACTCACTATGTACTTGTTTATTCTTTTTATCATATGTTTCAAATCTTTCCTCTACTAGATCAATTGGTTTGCTTAGGATATGTTGAGCATACATGTCTAGGACTACTCCATCAACTTCATAACCCATAGGCATAATCTAGATTGTTCTAGGATCAACGGCCTCCATCATACACTTATCAATGCTCACCATAAAGTAGATAAAATCTTTATATTTTTCTACAATAGAGGTAGGAATCCTCTCTCTTGCTCACATCATATCCTAGAAATCTTTGAAATATCCCCACAAAGTGGCGTTCCTTGATTTTGTGTCCCCAATGCTATACAACTAATCTTTGATTTTTTCAATTACTGGAGTGTCTTTTCTCCACTAAAATTTACCAATTCTCAGAATCTCATTCATGAAATAACAAAACAAGCATAGCAGCAGGGTACCATATTTGAATGAGTTTTTCTTATCCTTCTTTATTTTGGCTAGATTTTCCATTAGTTAGATCCTCAACAACTCACATAGATCATAGTTGGCATTTTCTTTAATCATCTGGTAGGTTGTATAAATTGATGTGTTGGATAATGAATTTTCACAGCTAGAATAGTAGATTTTGTAACCAGTTACCATGGAAGAAAATTTTACATCTATATCAATGATTTTTCCTATGGTCATAGCCCTTCTATCATAAGTCATCTAGTTGCATCTATGACAGTTTGGTTTTTCACAGATTTGAGAATGGGAATCCCATCGAAAGAATTCAAACTGGTTACGACACTAATGGCTTCCTTAGTGATCTTGAATGGTATGGTAAGTCACATGAATTCATCGTGTACTTGGATTAGAATATATCAAACCCATTCCAATTCCATAAACATGGGAAATTTAGCCATCTATACAAATTTATTTGTTTCTAAAATCTTATGCTCTAGCTTTACATGGAATTATTCAGCAACAATGTGATATCTATACAGATCCAAAATTTGAGAGCTACCTAGTTCTTCAATATTCGCATGGATATAAACCCTAATGTCTTATGTATGCAAAAATCCATGCGGGATCGATGAAAAGGCTCCTAAAGGGTCAATATCAAGAGATTTATAGGGATGCCATTTGAATTTTGATCAGGGATGATCCTTGACTTCTACTACCAAAGGAATATTCATTTTTCCAAAATCACAAATTTACAAAGTTTCTGTAAAATACCTTTTTTGCCGGATCGCAATTGAAATGTTGAATCTATTTCGATGCTTGAATTTTGCCTCAAATCACCAAAGATCGCTTGTGATCTCTCCAAACTTCTTTTCTTCAAAATGTAAGGTGAGAAATGAAGCGTGAAATGAATCTTTATCCTTTTCACACCTAACACTTTTATTCACAATAAATGTTGTAACCCTAATACATCCAGTTACACTGTATTTGTACATAGTGGCAAAAAAAACATCTGTGGATATCCATTTCGGCATATTGATCCCTCTAATGAGTTCAATAACATCTTTTGGTTGATCATGCATCTATTAAACACATCTGCATCCTCTGTCAATTTTTGGGTAGGGGTTCATCTGATTTTATTTAACAACTCCCCCTAGGCCATAGGCTTGAGACTAATTCCTAGAGGAATTACTAGAGGTAGGTTTCAGTGCTGACACACTCTCTTCAGTAGAAGATTATTTATTTACCCATTTATTCTACATTTTTTGCCTTATTGTATCTGCAATGATTTTTTATTTTCCTTTGATGTCTTCCTACACATTTTTCTTTCGGTTTACCAGACCCTTTCTGTTCCAAAATAATGTTGTTGTATGACCAAATTTTTTTCATTAGTGGGATATAACATTTTATTTTTCCAAACAATTTGTTCTACTGGTTTCCTCTTGATCTGCATTAGTTGGCAAAATTACCAAATCTATTGCATGTGTAACATCTTATATTTCTATGAAATTGATTCCTTATGCTTCAACATTCATTTGAATTGTGACCTATCTTATGACAATTGAAACACTATCCTAAAAATGTGGACCAATTTGATTCATCCTAGTTCTACACTAAGAAGCCATATGTCCAAACTTATTTCATTTGAAATAGTATCCACTAAATTTTTGAGCATTAGGTTGTCTTACCGAATACCTTCCAATTTTGTTCATTTGGTTTCTTTTCCTAAATTGCCTTTGTTCAAAATCCTTTTGTCTTGATTTTGAGCTTTCTCCTTATTCAAATACAAGACCTCTTTTATCATCATGATTCCTCTGATTATAAATTAGTTCATTGAGCATGGGTGAGCTAGATTTGAACTTTTCCTTGTATTCATTTGCATCAGCAAGTTCATTTTTGACATCATCCAACTATTTTTCAAGATCTTCTTTATTATTTCTAGACACTTCCAATTCATCATTTAATCGACTACATGCCTCATATTTTTCTTTCAGGGATTGAGCCAGACTTTCTTCATTCTTCTTTCCATCTTCAATTTATTTTTTCATCTTCATCATGATGGATTCCATTTCAAGCTTGACAATTATATTCTCTTGAGTAAGAATTTCACATTCCTCTATCTTATCTTTCAGAGTTTTAATGGACTGATCATCTTCATCATTATTTTTAATTTGATCACATAGTTCCTTTCTCTTTTCTCTTGAAATATTTATTGTCTTTCATAGACTCGATGAATTTCTCTGCATCTTTGATATTTTCTTGTAGTTTCTAGAATTTAGCTTTTGACTGATCAAGGTCATCTAGGGTCACCATAAGCTGTTGTTCAAGATTGATTGATTCCATTGACATATTTTCCAAGATCTCCCCAAGCTATTAGACTTATTCTTCTTTAGAGGAACTAGCTCTGATACCAATTGTTGGAAACAAGCCACACTAAGAGGGGGGGAGTGAATCAGTGTTGTGCAAAAATTAACTTCAATAGTATTTGACTTTAAGGCATTAATAACATTCATTCATAATGCATAAAACAGAAAGGAAACACAACACCACAACACCAATATTTTTATGTGGAAACCTTGTTAGGGGAAAACCACAGTGGATGGCCAATCCACAAGTATGATTATGAGTATAATCAAAAGTGAATATTACAAGGGAATGCACTTGCATTCAGGTGCACTACCTAGAGCTCACTGCTCAAAATAAAAAGGGCTTGCTACCCAACAGTTTAGATTAAAACCATCTAAATATTTGAACTAAAGGATTTAGCATCTACAATGCCTGATTGCAGTTCCAATTAAAGCACATTAATTGATCTATTCTTCTACAAACTGAATTTGGAATTCTTCTATGCTCTGCTTATGCACATAACACATATCATCTATGCACAAGTGAAACTACACATTATCGCACCTCTACTATGATCTAGCTCACTTTTTCGATAATAAAACAACTCTTAAACCACACAAAATGATATGGAGGATCAAGTATATATATCCACAATATAAGTTTCTTTTACACACTGTCGGCTTCAACAAAACATAAGATAATTACAACTATCAACTTATATTATGGAAAATATAGAATGCATGCCCACAAAGGTTGGCCACAACTTGGCTAGGACCCAAACAATGACATACAAACATAGATATACTTAATTACTTAGTTCCCATACATCCATGACTTTGTATATTCAAGTAGTCGGCCTTAATATAAGAAAGTGTGAGAAAACAACAATTGAATCTTCTATCTTTCACATAATCTGGTACGAGCCACAGTGCTTTAAAAGAGATGAGGATAATATAGCAACAAAGATTCCTTGAGATTCACAAAGAAAAATAATAGTCGGAGATGATCTTATAGATCAAAGAACTCTGAATTACCGAATAGACTGCTCTCATTGGATACTTTTGAGTCTTCTTTCTGATAGGAGCAAATGATGGAGTGCGGGCTTGATGGATGATTATGGTTCCATAAATGACAAAACCAAGTTATCCATGTAGTGTCTCTTGCCAAAAAATTGGAATTTTAAACCACTATTGTGGCTTCACCCTTTGATATTTTTAATATTTAGATCTAATCCTCACCATGGTTTTTCCCTTATTGGGTTTTCCATGTAAATCTGGTGTTATTGTGTTTGTTTGATGCTTTTTCAGTTTCTTCTCTCGCACTAATACTTAATAATTTTAGTAGAGTTAGGGATTTGTCATTGATCTAAGTTCTTGTGAATGTTTTAAAGGTTAAATTTTCTACAACTAATTCACCCCCCTCTCAGTTGTCTTGTTCAAAGAGGTTTAGAGTTAAAAATGACGAGTAGGGTTAGGGTTGGGGTTAGCATATATAAAAAGGGCTAGGTTTATAAGTCTAGGGTGAGGGTAAAGATTAGGGGTGAAGTTAAAATTAGGGATAGGGTTAGGGTTAAGGTTTGAGTTGTAGATAAAATTATGATCAAGGTTAGGATTAGGAATAAAATTAGGATTATGGTTAGATTTAGGGTTAGATATAAAATTAGGAGTAGGTTTATGGTAAGGGTAAGAGATATAATTAGGATAATGGTTATGGTTAGGGTTGTAGATAGAATTTAAATTTGGCATGGGGTTATCATTAAATTATGATTAGGGTTAAGATTAGAGATATAATTAGGTTTGTAATTTGGATTAAAATTAGGGTTTGGATTAGGATTCGAGTTATAGCTAATATTACAATTAGTATTAAAATTTAAATTAGAGTTAATATTTGATGTAGAAGTTGTCAAAACCAACTTTAGAGTCCAAGAACACCTGCGTGCAAAGAGATACCTATCATAGGGAAGAGAATGGAGAAAAAAGAAAGAGGGGGTTTGAAGCTCTATAATATGAAAAGATGTATTATTAGAACAATAGAATAAAAAATATACAATGGATCAATCCTTAAGAAAGGAGATCATGCAAACCTAAAAGTAACCCTAATAGTTAGACATTTAATAATTAATATAATTATTAAATGTCACAATATGAAAACTAAAGTGGAATATTAAGAGAGGAATAAAGGTAACTTAATTAACATAATTAAGTTAAAAACTTTACTCTAACACCCCCCTAAGGATGAGCAAGAGTGGAGCTACAAACATTTGCAAGAAATAAAAAGCTAACTACAATGCTTAAAATCAAACAAGGGTCCTGACAACTAGGCCTGATCAAGTACCCGAATACAACCAAATCTTTGTAAAGTGGAGTAAAGGAGAAAACCCAGTGGGAAGAAACTCCTCTCCAAAAAGAGATGAAAAAAAAGAAAATACAAATGGAATTTCTCAAGAGACTCTCTCAAGAACATATGTAGATATACAATTAGATACCCCCCCATGAGAGAGAAAGGAGAATCCAAAGCCCCCAGAATGAAAGAAACCCTGTGCCAATGATCAAACCAATGTGTCTTATAAGAGGAAGAAACATATCCAACAGTCGAGGAATAGGAAATCCCTGGATGTGAGGTGAAAATGGAAGTCCTGGATGATGCTCACTGAAGAACTGAACTACAACATGAGTGTCTGAATAAAAAAATGGTGAATCAAAAAACTCAAGATGATCCTAAAATGGAATCTCCAATGAAGAAAGGATAAAAGGTGTGTTGAATCTATCATCTATGAGGAAAGGAATATCCTCTGATGTGGCCTCAACAACTACAATTGATGGCTTGATGAGTGAAGAAACAATGTCAGTCATAGCTGAAGAGGAATCTTGCTAAACAAATATGATCTCAACAAGAGGAAGAGGTGTAGAATTCTCAACACTAGTGTCACAAGAATTTTTAAGAACACATAAGTTCAAGTGACCAAACTTCTCCTCAGATACTGCATGATCTCTTGTAGAAAGAGAGGGAGATGGTGGACCAAAGTGTGTGAATTCATAAAATTGGGAAGAATGATCAACTGTCCCTATTTCAACAATGTTTCCAATCTGAATGTCTCTGATGTGCATTGAATCAGGTGTGAACTCAATTGTCTTCCCTGTTCTACTATGAGCAATCTGATAGATGGAGAGAAGGTTAGTGGACAAAGATGGTACACATAGTATATCATTGAATGTATCATCATCAATGTCGATACAACCTTTCCCACATACACTCATATAAGTGCTATTACCCATCAATATGTGTGGTGAGGACATAGCCTCAAAAGATGAGAACATGTCTTGAGAAGATGCCATATGGTGTGAAGCACTTGAATCTAGTAGCCATCTAGTGAATGTGAAGTGGTAGTTGCACATAATGAATGACCCTTATGTGGGGCCTGTCCATCTGTCTGGAATGATGGTGAAGAAGAAGACCCACCTGATGTAGATGAAAAAGAGTGATGAATATGGTTCCTCTCAAGAAGAGTTGTCAAATCTGAAACTTGTTTTGCATATCCATTTATCTTCTTCTCATAACACTTGGAATCATCATGTCCTAGCTTAGTATAATAGGCACACTTAGGTCTATCTTTCTTTGATGATTCCCCCTTAGGAGAAGGTGAATCAAAATTGTTCTATGAACTGGAATCCTTCCAATGCTCTATGGTCTTTGGTTTATGTTTCTACTTCTGCTTCTACTTCCGTTGAGATGACTATGCTACCAATGCTTGGTGAGATGATCCTATGAGAGCATCCAACTATGATATCTTGGCCTGCTCTCATGTCAATTGATCATAAAACACCTCAAAAGTAGGCATGGTAAGATGTGCACCCAAGGCATCCATAGTGTAATAGAAGGTAAATGATAATATTTGAAAGTTCCCATGAAGCTTTGACAAAATTAGGTAAATACACTATATATTAGTCTTAACCTTGCCACAACCCTATAGAAGAGATCTCTATTGTTTGGATTTCATCATAAATTCCTCAATGGAGGAAAAATAATCAAGTACAAGTGAATTCAACTCTTTCCCAATCTGTAGTGAACAAAAATGATTGATGGTACCAAATAAATCATTGAACTTGGTCCACATTTCAAGAGGACTGTTACACACATCAAGATGAAACAACAAGCTATCTGAAACATGTAAGGAAATCAAACCCATAGCCTCATCCATCTTATTTTTATGTTGCATAACCTCAAATGTTCATGTCAAAACTGGTTGAATCGTATCTAAACAAGACCACAACCCCTTTGATTTGAGAAGACATGTCATGAATTCCTTCCATGTATGGTAGTTATGAGATGTAAGAAGTTCAATAGAAGAATATTTTTCGGCCATGTTTGGATATGTTTAATGAATGGTTAATGTGAATATTTTTTGGGTTTCTAAAGTAAATGACAAAAATCAAGAAATAAACTCCCCCCACAATGTAAGAAACCAAACCCCAGTAGTGATTTTTATGCGAAAAATCTAGAAAAAGAAAAAATGTTTCAGACTATATCTTTTGTACCTGGTAATTTTTTTGAAAAATAATAATAGTAGATCTAAATAGAGTGCGAGAAGAGATTTCTGATGCCTATTCATTTTCAAAAAATAGAGCTAAAAGGAGAAAGTTATGGCCCCTAAAGTGCAAAAATCAACATCTGTCTTTGACTGGAAAAAATGACATGCAAAGAAAAAAGCATTGAAAAAAATCCTACACTGTTGTGAAGTCATTGAACTAGCTATCTGACACCTATTCATTTTCAAAAAAAGGCCTTTATTTGCAAAAGTTATGCCCATTTTCTTAAAACAGCTCCAAATTCAACAAGTAGGTCCTCTAGAGCCCTTAGGGGTTAAAAAAAAGGCCCTTGGTCACCTAGGTGGACAAAGGGGCTGGGGCTTTTGGCAGAGCCCTTGGTCACCCACATGACCAAGGCTTAGTTGACAGAGGGTTGAAGGGTCGACAGGGGGCTAAGCGTCGGGTGCTTGGTCCTCCAAAGGACCTTCAACCAAGTTTTAAATCCCATGGGGGCTAAACTCCAAGCTGGTGGCAGAGTGGGCAACTCCTTTGGGATCTGCCGCTACTAGTGGTGGGAGCGGTGGCAGCCTTCTTTTCAAAGGGAGGTGCAAATTTTTTTTAAAAACTTTGATTTATTTAATTTTTTTGAAAAAATCTGCCTCAAACTGTTTGCCCTAGGGCCGTATGGCCTTGGGGCAAATTTTTTTTCCTTCTGGTTCAACTATGTCCAAAATGGACAAGTTTAATATGAAAATAGGGGTTTTTGGGCACCGTGGACTCAATGGCAAGGTCCATATTGTCCAAAAATGCCCAAAAAATTAGGCGATCCCTAGATCCACAAGAAAATTGCCTTTCTGAAACATTTGAAAGCCAAATCCAACCCTCGTAGCTCCAAATTCTTGAAAACAAGAACATGCTACAACAGGGCTGCTCTGATACCATGTATAAGTTGTCAAAACCAACTTCAGAGTTCAAGAACACTTGCATGCAAAGAGATACCTGTCACAGGGAAGAGAATGTAGAAAAAAAGCAAGAGAGGGTTTGAAGCTCTATAATATGAAAAGATGTATTATCAGAACAATAGAATAAAAAATATACAATGCATCAATCCTTAAGATAGGAGATCATGCAAACCTAAAATTAACCCTAATAGGTAGACATTTAATAATTAATACAATTATTAAATGTCAAAATATGTAAACTAAAGTGAAATCTTAAGAGAGGAATAAAGGTAACTTAATTAACATAATTAAGTTAAAACCGTTACTCTAATAGTTGAGATATATGTTATAAAATGTTAATTGATATATAATTTTTTATCTTAATTATTTTTAAATTTTGAACAATAAAATATAATATTTAAGTAATGATAATTTAAACTTGAATATAAAGTACAAATATTTATAATAGTGAAAAAAATCATCTTATTCATCATTTCTTAATGCATCACCCTTATTCATCAATATTTGGATTGAAGAAGAAATTTATTAATGACGCATCAATATATAGATATTTCAATTTAGATAAACAAAATAATAAAATAATATTATACTGATAAACGCTATTATGAAAATGTTTAAAATTGTATTTAGTTATATATACACTATGTAAATATTTTGTAAACATCTATCCAAAAACATATAACAAATTGTTGTTATCATAACTAAATAGTTTCTAAAAACTCTCACATAATGAACCATTTATGAATAGGTAACAAATCTATATTATGACTATCCCAAAGAATACTCCGCACTTTGATTGTCACATTAGACTTCACAATGTACAAGGTAGGTGTCCCATAATATTCATGTACTAGCCTAAACAATGGTATGGTATGGTGCACCAAAAATTTGATGACATAGTTGAATTTACATGCGAGAGAAAAACATTCCTCAAGTATACCCATGTGCTAACTAATTGAAGATTTTGTAGGCTTAAGGAATCTAATGAATTTCATGCTAATCTCATTGAAAATATTGTGCATGTTGGTGATCATTGTTGGCATTATTATGACCTTCCAAATGCATCTAGCAAGGTAAAGATCTCGAAGCTCATGGTAAAGAGAAATTGACCAATCAAAGAAATCTCAAATCTCTATTTGTAGATTATGAAATCGAACATTGAAGCTCATTATCACCTTCAATTCATATAGGAAGTTAAAGTATTTAACATCATTATCAAAGTTTGTTTGATTATAATTTTGGCCCATTACTATTGATTCTCTTTACCATCTTGTCCCTCAACCTATAGGGGACACTCAATTCCTCTATCAAAATGAGGGCATTCCATGGAAGATACCAGTGATATTTAGTTAACCAAGTAGACACCCATGTGTGTGCATTATGTGACATATTACTTACCAACATCAAAAATAATTATTAGCTTTGACATTTTTAGTGTATCAAAAACTCTATATTGAGAGACATTTTCAATTGCATAAAAAATTATTATTATTTCACATTTTTTACCATATGAAAAGATATATGGGTAAGTGCACCAAGTTGTCACACAAATATGGCTCTTAAGATGACACTTTTTTTCTATAAAATTATAAAATTTTGATGTTCATGAGAAAATTAAGATAGTTATGCTCAAAATTTGAAGATGGAACAAGATCAAGAGTTGAAGTGCTCTAAATCTACTTTCTAAGGTACTATTTTTTTTTGAAAATAATGAATATTGAGGGTTTTAAAAAGGGCGGTCACCAAAAGTGGTCTTGTTTTTCTAAAAAACCATCATAGTGTCTATTGTGACCCCACTTTTTTGCTAATTTTTTTTATAATTTCAAAAATCAAAATAGTAAGAAATTGGATAACACCATGTAGTTTATCCTAATTCTTTTGGCTAATTTTTTAATGAATATATAATATTTTATGAATTTTTGAAGTGGAAACATTTTGGAAAGCTGAAATTTGAGTTTGCTCACCCCTAAATTTTTTGAAAAACTAATCAAAAATCATTTTTTTTCATTACATGTAAAATTGAGTCTAGTAAAGTATAAAAATGCATTTTTTTCAAAATTCGATGAATGAGTAAATAACTATACTAAAAATAGCACATGTTGGTTTTTGAAAAACCATAGAGGCACTAACAAGAGAATTTGTGGATCAAAACCTTATAATAATCAAAATGTTAAAAAATTTATATGGTTACATAGGTAAGAGAGAGCTTAATGCCATCATATTTTTCTATAAACTTGCATTGGAAGACATGGAAACCTGATGGTTAGCACAGCTAAAAAAGTGTGAAATTTTTTTACCCGTTTAGAAAATCACATGCTTGGCATGAAATGGTCTTCCAAACCTTTGGTTTGGATGCCCAAGGAAAAATTCAACCCTTTGGTTTGGATTCCCAAGGAAAAATCCAACCCTTTGGGTTGGTGTTTCCCAATAAACCCAATTTGATGAGCTCTAAATTTGGTGGTCGCCAAATGTTGCATTACATTTGGCTCGTGCCAAATTTATTACATTAAAGAAAAATTCAATTTCTCTTTTAAAAAAAATAAAAAGAGGGTACAATCACCAAATAAGATTAACAAATGGGTGTACCCAATTTTTGACTAGTTGTTTCACTCAATTATGAGGGGTATAATGCATACATAACAATTAGAAAACAAACCTAACTATTATAAAAGCGAAAAGGTAGGTTTTAAGATGCTAAAATGATGTGTACCTTTTTGAAAAAATGTTGTTTCGGGTCTCACTACAAACTCATTTTCCTAGTGGTGAATGGGTCCCTGCTAGGGTTTTGGAAAATTGATTTTTGGGTCCTGTTGTTCAATATCTACACTCCCAGATCCCATGTTTTTAGCTCTCAAAATTTGAAAATATTGGCATATGGCTAAGGATTTTTTCTTATAGGTTTTGTCATTGATGGAAACCCAAGTCATGAAACACAAGTCATACATAAGAAACACTATTTTTGGCTCCTACCGACATAACAAAGCAAAGAATAGGAGATCCGGTTCAAGGTATAAAAGTTGGGTTAATCATCTCACCGGATAGGTATTCTAGGTTATGAACCCTTGAAGAAGATTTGAAGAGGCTTGCAGTATCTATGTTTTGATACACACTTAATAATAAGCGATCTAGGAGGTACGATACGTTAATCTATCAAAAATCTATGTTAGAAGGCCAACCCGACAAAGACAAAATTCATAGATTTATAGGATGAAATTAATTATAAGTTTAATTGTTGGATTAAGTGTTGTATGGGTTCTCTCTTAGTCTTAACCATTCTTTGAGGATGTGCAAAATAGTTTGGCGATGGATCTGGCTGAAAATTTATAAATATCTTGATATTGTATGAAGCCGATTGTTGGATAAACTAATCCTTGATTATGGATATATATAAGGGATTTATTTCATCATTTAGAGAGGAAGTATGAAATTTTTATGTAGTATAGAAGTAGTATTCTATGAATTATGAGTCATTGAAAAGAAGTAAAATGAATCTAATGTGAAAATAAGAAAAGGGTAGAGCAGGGCAGAGAGAAGTTGAAGTAGATCCATAATAAGATTGATGAGCTTCATCAAAACCGTTACCTGGCATTGTTAGATGCTATCATCTCAGTTCATCTCTTTAGATGGTTTTAATCTAAATTTTGTAGGTAGTAAGCCTTTATCTTTGAGCAGTGAGCTCTAGGCAGTGTGCCTGAATGAAAGTGCATTCCTTTTACAAACACTATACTCTGAGTTCTCAAATTATGGATTAATCTCCAACGTGGTTTTTCCCCTAACAGGGTATCCACGCAAAACATTTTTGTTTCATGCTATGAGTGTTTACTTTTAATGCATACATCTTTCCTTAATGCAATGTTGAAATGCTCTCATGTTTTAAATGGATGAAATAAGAAAAAAATGATTGAACATTGATTCACCCCCCCTTCCAGTGTTCCCTGGAGTCCAACAATTGGTATCAAAGCTAGTTCCTCTGGAGAAGTTTTTCAGCTTTAGGTGGATCTTGGAATGTGATGGAATCTAGTAGCTCTTGATGGCCTTGATCAGTCTAAAGCAGAAGTTCAAGAATTAAAATTAAATCTTTGAGATACTGAGAAATTCATTCAGTCATTAAAGGATCAAATAGTCAAATCTAGGGTGAAGAGGAAAGACCTTTGTGATCGGATCAAGTAGAAAGGAAGTGAAGATATGGATGATGCTCACTTGAACCAAGCCTTGAAGGAAATAACTAAAGAATGTGAAAATCTTGCTAGAGACAATACCAATATGAAACATGAGATGGAATCTATGATGATGAATAGGACAAAAGAGATAGAGGAAAGGAAGAAAAGTGCAGAAAATATTGCTCACACCATGAAAGATAAATTTGATGAATGCAGCAGAATAAGTGGACAACTTACTCAGTTGGAAAGAGAACTTCAAAGAACCAGAAGCAATGAAGAAGAACTTGGTAAGAAAATTACTACTCTTAAGAATGATCTTGGCATTGCAAAAAAATTCAAAGAAAGGTCGAAGATTAATTCAATAAATCTTGATGAACTGACCCAAGGATAGAAGAGTGGAAATGGTAAGATAGGTCTTGGATATGAAAAGGGAGAAAATGTTAGATCAACACAAAATAATTTCAAACAAAACAAAAATGGAAGGTATTTGGTAAGACAACCTAATGCACAAAGATCTAATGGGTATTGTTTTTCCTGTAATAAGTTTGGTCATATGGTTGCTCAGTGTAGAAGTAATATGAATTCAATAATTTCATCATTTGTTAGTCATTGTTTCAATTCAAAAAAGCATGGTCATAAATCAATCGAATGCAAAAATGTGTCACGTCACTCTATTGAGAAAGGAAATGTTGTATTTTATGCATGTGGGAAGTTTGGACATATTACTAATCAATGCAGGATGAGAAGAAGCCAATGGAATGGACAAAGGAACATTGTGTGCTACAACTATAACAAATATGGTCATGTTGCTAAATTATGTAAAAATAAAACACAGACATAAGGGGTCCGGTAAACAAAGAAAAAAATACAGAGAAAAACTATAAAGAAAAGGGAAAAGTGATTGTGGATGAAATGAGGGATCAAATGAAGAAGACATGGGTAAAGAAAAGTGAATCTGAAGATGGTAATAGTTCCATACCGGAACCTGCTTCCGATAATTCTTTCGGAAATTGATTTGAGGCCATTGGCCTAGGGGAAAATTTATAATAAAATCCTTCCTCCCCTACTTGCAGATGGTACTGGAATGAAGAGATAAGTCCAGATAATGTAATTATGGTGTGAAAAAGTTTTGGATAATTTTAGCAAGTGAATTCAGCCAATTCATAGGCTCACAAAAGTTTTTTTTTGGCGCTGCTTTGGGAAAACAAAGTATCTAAAAAGTTTCAGGAAAATGCATCTATTGTGCATGTGCAAGATATAAAAGTCAAGTTTGAGCCATCATTTTTCACTTTAATTTATCAAAGGGAAGAAGGAGAGCACTTGTCTAGTGGAATTTGAAGTAGGAAAATCGAATTCATCAGCAAATCACAAAAATCTATCAGGTACTTCAAATAATTTTCGAAATCTTTCTATAATTTGGTGTTTAGTTTCCAACCCTAAATGCAAAAAATAAAATGGAGCAAATTAAATTCGATCACATTGGACAAATATAATAGTGCAAAGATCAAGTCTATGATAAATTTATTGCTTCCTAATGAATTGAATCAATTGAGCGAAGCCAAGCATGAAAATTTGGATTTATGGAATGATTTTTTGTACCTTGAGAATGTGGAATTCATAAAATTCGTATTGAGAATATTGCATGATGCTATTTTAAATTGTAAAAACCTTACTCAATTTTGAAGTAGGTAATTGAGAGATTAATTGGATTTTGCAAAATTGGCGATGTTCCTAAAATGAAATCTATCTGGAATAAGGAAGTTGAAACCCTAACTAGTGTAATTGGAGATCAAAGAACTCTGATGATAGCAACAATCAAGAATCCCATTACAAAGTACATTGCACACAACATAACCTATAAAATATTCTGCCAAAATCGAGAAGGGGCTACATCGGCTGGCACAATATACATTGCTCATAAAATGATAATTGAAGGTTATGACTTTGACCTATGTGGATTGCTAAAAGATTAGTTGTTGGAGAATTTTCAACTGACAAAGGAGTTGAGGTATCCATTTAGGTTTGGTAACCTAATTACTTTTTTGGCTATGTATTTTTTGAATTTATTGTCGGGAATTGACAATGTAGAATGGAAATTAGATAAACTGGTATGTACCCAAATTTACTCTATTTCTAAGAGTCTGTCTAACTGGGATTCAGAGTTTGAAAGGTTCTATAAAATTATACTTGCAAAATATGGATCAGTCATTTCCTCTCTGGTAAGGATAATTGAAGTTGGTTCCTCTTCTGGTAGCACTGATAGAGGAAAGAAAAGAGGATAGGAGATTATTGAATATAGCCCTTCGAGAAGAAAATTTCCCAAGATTGAAGGAAAAGGGAAAGAAAAGGAAATTCTGGACATTCAGGATGAAGAACTTGAGAAACCACTAGAAAATGACTCCATTATTGAAAAAGGTACTGAAGAAGAAGATTTGTCAAAAGAGAAAATTCAACAACTTATCCAAAGCACAGGTGGTATGTAAAATATTGCAAGGTTATGGTCAGTTAGACGATCCTATGATCAGGATTTAATTCTGGAAATTTTGAATGCTCATATTGAGCATTGTAAGATAAGACTGGAAAGTCTAAAAGAGGTTCTACCTGAAGAAATGATTGAATGTAGCAGAGAATCAATAGGCTCTACAGACAAAGGTAGAGAAGAAGGTGAAATTATCTCTCACTTGAAAGAGAAATTCAAACTATCTCTTGCTAAGCTTAAAAGGAAGATGAATGAGATAAGACAGTTCATTAACTTAGCCATAGGAATCTATAAATATTGTGTCTGTTGGCCCCATGCAGTTAGTAATTACAAAAATTAGTTGGATCAGATTGAGACAGAACTGAACAACATTGGAAAAAGCTTCAACATGTCTCAAGATCCATATGGCATTATTAGAAGGAGAATCCGAGAGTTACAGTCAGCTCAAAAAAAAATACATGTATCCAATAATATTCTTGTGGACACCTTTTGGAAGGTAAAAGATTTAGTTGAGTGTAGGCTAGAGCAGTTGGTGGAAATTCTACAAAATAGTGAAAAATTGGAAGAAGCAATCACAATCCCTGAATCTCTTATTGAGATTATCAACAAGACTTCCAAAAATAATAGCCTGATTATCACCATTGTAACTGTAATTGATGGTTGGAAGAATTTTCTTCCAGATGTGAATAAAAATCATAAGATAATATTTTAAAGGAAACTGCAAATAGTGTTCAGGATTTTTGAAATTTTGAATAAAGGAGAATAATTGTCGCCATATATGTATTAGAGTTTTGAGGCCATGAAGTTTTTGAACACATGCTTTGGCATATGGCATCCATGCTTTGTCATTGATTTCAAAGGGGGAGAGAATGCAATGGAAAACATCTCATAAATCTAAGAGGGAGAATATCTAAGGGGTAGATAGTGTAGTGATGAAGGTTTTTCACTAAGTATTGCCATCAATGCCAAAGGGTGAGATTGTTGGCATATGACTGAGGAGTTTTTCTTATAGGTGTTGTCATTGATGGCAACCCAAGTCATACATAAACAACACTATTTTTGGCTCCTACTGGCAGAACAGAGCAAAGAATAGGAGATCCGGTTCAAGGTATAAAAGTTGGGTTAATCATCTCACCGGATAGGTGTTTTAGGTTATGAATCCTTGAAGAAGGATTGGAGAGGCTTGCAGTATCTAATTTTTGATGCACACTCACTGATAAGCGATCTAGGAGGTGTAGTGTGTTAATCTATAAAATATCTATGTTAGAAGGCCAACTCAACAAAGATATAATTCGTGGATGTATAAGATGAAATTAATTATAAGTTTCATTGTTGGATTAAGTCTTAACTTTTCTTTGAGGATGCACAAAATGGTTTGGTGATGGATCTGGTTGACAAGTTATAAATATCTTGATACCGTATGAAGCTGACTATTGGATAAACTAATCCCTGATTATAGATATATATAAGGGATTTCTTTCATCATTCAGAGAGGAAGTATGAAAAGTGTATGTAGTATAGAAGTAGTATTTTATGAATTATGAGTCATTACAGAGAAATAATGCGAATCGAATGTGAAAAGAAGAAAAGGGTAGAGCAAGGCAGAGTGAAGTGGAAGTAGATCTAGAATAAGATTCATGAGCTTCACTGAAATTGTTACCTGGCATTGTTAGATGCTATCATCTCACTTCATCTTTTTTGATGGTTTTAATCTGAATTTTATAGGTACTAATCCTTTATCTTTGAGTAGTGAGCTCTAGGCAGTGTGCCTAAATGCAAGTGCATTCCTTTTACAAACACTATATTTTGAGTACTCAAATTGTTGATTAATCTCCACCGTGGTTTTTCCCCTAACAGGGTTTCCACACAAAAAATATGTGTCATGCTATGAATGTTTACTTTTAATGCATACATCTTTCCTTAATGAAATGTTGAAATTCTCTCATGTTTTTAATTGATGAAATAAGAAAAAAATGATTGAACACTGATTCACCCCCCCCACCGCCCCCCCCATCTCAGTTTTCCCTTGAGTCCAACAGAAAATAAATTTTTATATATTATTTTCCATGATCTTTCAAGAAAGGTGACAACTTTTAAAACTTTGCAACTTTGACTAATTTTATTCTCCAATTGATCTTATATAAAAATAACAATCACACATCAAAGAGGAGAAAATTTTGATTGTTTGGGAATAGGGTTTATCCTTGGTCAAACCTCATTGTAGTAATCAAACCTTGAATTAAAAAAATGCATAAATAAAACATAGATAAACAATATAATGATACTACTCACCAATCCTCAATTGAAACTTGGAGTAAAAATCAATAATCTTGCATGAAGTGGTCTCAAAGAATGTAGATCTTGATAACAACACTTGATTAGACACAATTCTTGAATTGGATCTTCAATGCTACATCAATATATTAACTCAACAAAATGTATGATGCGCTATTCCTTTGACATGATGAAATAGATATTTGATTGGTGAAATAAACTTCAATAACCTACCCTTGAATTTCTTCTTGAATTCTTTATAGTTCTCTTGTAAAATTACTATTGATTGCTTATGAAATTATAGGGTTGTTTAGAATGAAACTATGTGAAATAACCCTATATTTATACTTATCTAAATAATTTATCCTAAATTCAAATAACACAAGCTGACATAAGATCTAGGATTTTAAATTGTTAAAATCCCACCATAAATACATTAAAAAGGGGTTTTCCTAAGTTAATAAGGACCCATTCGCCATAGGGAAAATCGATCCTAAGATACTTAACTAGGACATGTTTCGGGGATTGTGAAATATCATGCCAAAATGGGGTCCTAGGTCACTATCCTAGGACACAGAATTTGCCAAATTAAGTGTTGTCAAATATTATTAATGAGTGTCAGGTTTTATCCCTTGTAAAATTCAATAAATAAAGCTTGGATTTGAATTTAAGGGGCCAATTTGGCTCAATTAACCTCAATTAATTAAAGCTCTAGATTAGTGTGAAAGTGTAAAGATACACTTTAAAACAACCTAAATAAGCTACCATTAAGTTTATTTTATTAATTAATTCCCAAATTAAGGAGAAAGGGATTCTTTTTTTGTTTCTACAACTTTTTATTTGTTTGTCTCTACCCAACTTTGATAAGGCTTAAAGTTTATAGTTTATGATCGATGATGGATAGTTGAGGTTTTACTTTTCACTTCCTCTATGCCTCCTACCCTCTTAACCAATACTTACCCTATTCTCTCTCAACCCTCTCTAGGCCTATCCCACTCTCTCTACCTTTCCTTCCCTCCTTAACCCCATCTCCATCCTTGTCTCCCTAACTCTCACTTCTTCTATCTCCCTTTGTTATTGTTTCTCATCCATCTCTCTCATTTCTCTCGATTACTATGACTATCTCCCATATATTTATTCTATCTCATCTTCTCTCTCCCTCCCCTCTCTAGGTCATCACCAATTTATCTTCTCCTCCCTATGTCTCTTAATCCCTCCATGTGTACCTCTCCATCCATCCCTTGTTACTCCTCTACTGATACTTCCCTTTCACTACATCCCTCTCTTATCTCTCTCCTCTCTGTATGCCTCTCCCACTCTTTCTCCCTATCTCCCTCTCTACATTTCCTTCCCTCCTTACCCCATCTATATCCTTGCCTCCCTACCTCTCTCTTCTTCTCTCTCCCTCTATTATTATTTATTTCCCATCTATCTCCTTTATCTTGATCACTACCTCTTATTCCTACCCTCTCTCTCTCCCCATCTCCATGAATCTCCCTCCTTCCCTCTTTACCTCTATACCTCTCCCTACTTTTATTATTTACCTACCCCTCTCCCACCCTCTCTACCTTTCCTTCCCTCCATAGTGTTTAAGGGTTGAGGGTTGAAGGATTAGGGTTTAAGGTATAGGGTTGTGGGTTGAGGGATTAGGGTTGAGGATTGAGGGATTAGGGTTGAGGGTTGAGGGTTGAGGGTTGAGGTTTGACGGTTGAGGGTAGAGGGTTGAGGGTGGAGGGTTGAGGGTTGAGGGTTGAGGGTTGAGGGTTGAGGGTTGAGGGTTTAAGGTATAGGGTTGAGGGACTAGGGTTGAGGTTCTAATGTATAGGGTAAATAATTTATAGTTGAGGGTTCAAGTTTGAGAGATTATGGTTGAGTTTTAGGGTATAGGGTTGAGGGATTAGGGTTGAGCGTTTAATGTATAGGGTAGAGGATTGAGGTTTGAGGCTTGATGGTTGCAGGTTGAGGGTTTAAGGGTTAAGGGTTGAGGGATTTAAGGGTTTAATGGTTGAGGGTTGAGATATTAAGGTGTAATGTATAGGTTTGAGGGATTAGGCTTGAGGGTTTAATGTATAGGGTTGATATTTGGGGGTTTAAGGGTGTAAGGGTTTATGGTTTAAGGGTTGAGGGTTGATGGTTTAGGGTTTAAGGGTTGAGGTTTGAGGGTTTAGGGATATAGATTAGGGTTGAGGGTTGAGGGATTAGGGTTTAAGGGTTGAGGGATGACGTTTTAAGGGTTCAGGGTTGAGTTTTGAGGGATGAGGGTTTAAGGGTTGAGGGTTGAGGGATTAGGGTTTAAGGGTAGAGGGTTGAGGGATTAAGGTCTAAGGTATAGGGTTGAGTGATTAGGGTTGATGGTTGAGGATTGAGGGTTGAGGATTAAGGGTTTAAGGGTAGATGGTTTAGGGTTTAAGGGTAATGGGTTGATGGTTGAGGATTATGGGATTAATGGTTGAGGTTTTAAGGGTTGAGGGTTGAGGGATTAAGGTTTAAGGGTTGAGGGTTTAGGGATTAGGGTTTAATGGTTGAGGGTTGAAGGTTTGAGGGCTTAAATTTAAGGGTTGAGGGTTGAGGGATTAAGGTTTAAGGGTTGAGGGTTGAGGGATTGGGGTTTAAGGTATAGGGTTGAGGTTTGAGGGTTTAGGGTTTAAGGGTTTAAGGGTTTATGGTTTAAGGGATGAGCCTTGATGTTTGAGGGTTGAAGGATTGAGGATTGAAGGATAAGTGATTAGGGTTTAAGTGTTGAGGGATTAGGGTATATAGTATAGGGTTGAGGATTTATAGTTTAATGGTTTAAGGGTATAGGGTTTAAGGGTTGAGTCTTAAGGGTTGAGGGATTAGGGTTGATGATTTAATGTATATGGTAGAGGGTTGAGGGTTGATATATTAAGGTTTAAGGTATAGGTTTGAGGGACTAGAGTTGAGGGTTTAATGTATAAGTTTGAAGATTGGGGGTTTAAGGGTGTAAGGTTTTAGGGTTTAATGGTTGAGGGTTGAGGGTTTAAGGATTTAAGGGTAGATGGTAGATGGTTTAGGGGTTGATGGTCTAGGGTTGAGGGTTGAGGGATTAGGTTTAAGGTTTTAGGGTTGATGGATTAGGGTGTAAGGTATAGGGTTGAGGGATTAGGACTGAGGGTTTAATGTATATGGTAGAGTGTTGAGGTTTGAGGGTTGAGGGTTTAAGGGTTGAGGGTTGAGGGATTAGGGTTTAAGGGTTGAGGGTTGAGGGCTGAGGGTTGAGGATTGGGGGTTGAGGGATGAGGGTTTAAGGGTTGAGGGTTAAGGGATTAGGGTTTAAGGGTTAAGGGCTTAAAGGTAGAGGATTGAGGGATTAGGGTCTAAGTTATAGGGTTGAGAATTTAAGGGTTTCAGGTTGAGGGTTCAAAGTTTAGGGTACAAGGTTGAGGGATTAGGGCTGATGGTTTAATGTATAGGATAGAGGGTTGAGGGTTTAAGGTTTAGGTTTTAAGGGTTGAGGGTTTAGGATTTGAGGGTAGAGGGTAGAGGTTTTAGGGTTTAATGGTTGAGGGTTGGGGGTTTAGGGATATGGATTAGGGTTGAGGGTTAAGGGATTAGGGTTTAAGAGTTGAGGGTTGAAAGTTAAGGGTTGAGGGTTGAGGAATTATGGTTTAAGTGTAGAGTTTTTAAGGGTTGAGGGTTGAGGGTTGAGGGTTGAGGGTTGAGGGTTGAGAGTTGAGGGTTGAGGGTTGAGGGTTAAGGGTTGAGGGTTGAGGGTTGATGGTATATTGTTGAGTGATTAGGGTTGAGGGTTTAATGTATAGGCTAAAGGGTTTAGGGTTGAGAGTTTATGGTTTTAATGGTTGAGAATTTAAGATTAATGTTTGAGGGTTGAGGGATTAGTGTTGAAGGGTTGAGGGTTGAAGGTTTGAGCTCTAAAAGTTTTAGGTTATAGGATTGAGGTATTAGGGTTTAAGGGTTGAGGGTTGAGGGATGGGGGTTTAAGGTTAAATCCTTCTATGAATCTCTATCCCTCCTTAGCCATCTCTACGTATCTCACTCCTTGTCTCATTACTACTCCTCTAGGTCTCTCCCACTCCTCTATTATCATTTTCATCATTAGAATAACTCATTAAACTTCTCCCTCCATCCCTTTCTACTCTGTTAGGTATTTCCCACTCTTTTCTCTCTCCTCTATAGATCTCTATGATATTTCAAGACTTTCACAATTATAAGAACTCCAAACATGATATTGGTGCTCACCAAATTTTGTGTGCCAAATTTCCTACACCAAAAATGGCAAAAGGGGAGTTTAACCATGATACAACTTCATAATTCTCTACACTCTATCTGGTTCTATGCTTTCTTCAATATGAAAAATGCCTTTTTATGCAGTTGACTTGTTGTACTACCATATTATTCTTGCTCCATCACCTTTTGATCACCAATTTTCTTGTTGGACAATGTATATGAATATAATTTAAAGTTTCTACATTATATTTTACCATTTCAGGCAATCTATTCATTTTTGTAGAATTGAAATGATTATATTGAGCTTTTTTGTTTATTTTTGACAATATAGAGAATTACTTTCATAATTTTATTAATCAAGTAGTGTAGAAAAATATATCTCTTTACATTTTCATACCTAATCAAGAACTAATTTTAAAATAAACTTAGTAATGCCTTAATTTAGTGTCGCAATTTGTATTATACATATTCGCATTGATTTTAGGGCCCTTTAATTAATATGGACTTAATTGTGCCTTATTTCTAGTGTTGTAAGATGTATTTATTTATATTTTAAAAATTATTTATGGATTCATTTAATTAATTGAGGTTAATTTTCCTTAATTGGCCCCTTTAATTCAAATCTAAGCCTAATTAATTATATTTTTTGAAGACGAAACCTGATATCCATTAATGTCTAAACATAACACTTCTCATTGACCAATGTGTGTTGCAGGTGAGTCACCTAGGACCCATTCACCCATGGGTGAATGATTCCTCACTTAGACCTAGGACCTAAATTTAAATTATGTTTTTTGCATTATTTTAACATTTTCAAATCCATATTCACATTTCAGCTTGTGTTATTTGAATTTTAGAAAATTGTTGTTGCATACCTATAAATATAAGGTTATTTCACTAATTTTCACCTAAGAGTTTTCCTAACAATTTGAAGTGATTGTTCCTATAGAAAGCTTATGATATCAAGATCATTTCAAGAGTAATTCAAGGCATTCAAGGTTGGATTTACTAAAAACTTATTGCAACAATTAAGATCCAATTTTCATGTCAAAGTATTCTTGCATCATGTATGTTATTGGAGCTAATATGTTGATTTAGTGTTCATGATCCATTCAAGCATTCAAAACAATGTTTGAAATCAAGATTAAAGGTTCAAGATCCACATCTGTTGAAGCCATTTCATGCAAGTTGCAGACCTACATTCCAAGGTTTATTCAAGGGTTTGGTGAGTTGTGACATTTCTTTGTTCATTCATCATTCATTTCATGCTATTTCATTTCATTTCAAGGTTTGATTACTAAAATGGGGTTTGACCAAGAAAAAACCTCATTCACTAAGAAAAAAAAATTCCCCTCTTAATTTGTGTTTGTATATTTAAGAGGAAGAAATCTTGAAGATCTCTTGAAGAGAAAATTTGGAGAACTTTTCAAAGTTGCAAAAGTTGTCAAGAAAGTTGTCATCTCATAGAAACTCAATTGAAAAATTTATTTTCGACAGTCTAAACCTGAAACCTAGGAAATTGAAGGATTTAGATCAGTATCAAAGGCTCCCAAATTTTTTATAAATATCCTAAACTAGGATCCATTTGCCCTTGGGTGAAGGAGTCCCAGGCCAGCTTCAACATAACACTTTTGGTGACTAGTAAACATCATATTTCCTATCTCTAATCTGAAATTTGATTTTTTTTCCATGAATTTTGAGTTTAATCTTTAATATACAAGTTGTATATTGCATTTTGGGTTTAATTTACTATTTTTAATCTTTGTCCCAAAAGTGTTCTTTAATCAAGACACCTATCCTTGCAAAAAAAGGAAATCAGTATACTCAAACTTGGACTTGACTCACCTCAATGTTTTTAATTATTTCATTGTGTGGATCTCATTTCATAATGAAATAAAGGAGAATAGGTCCATTTCTTATCATTTTGGCGAACCTAGGCACATTTTAAGAACTTATTTTTCTATGTTTCATGTTGGTGAACTTGATGGTTGATCATTGCAATTTTTTTGATTTTGTAGTCATTTGAATTGCATTGCATTGAATTGAATCTCATTGAGGGTTTTTTTAACTTGGATTAACTTTTCATTTCATTTAGGATTTATAGGATTGCATCTTTGCATTATTGAAATCTGAAAAATACAAAAAAATCAGTCATTTTGCAAATCATTTACATAGCATTGAGTCATCATTCATTTACATTTGAAAATTGAAAGAAAATTGCATATAAAATTAGGTCTCCTAGTTTGTCATTTTGTTATATTTGTCATTTGCATTCAACCTTAATTTCATAGAAAATTCAAACTATAACTCATTGTTTTAGATCAAAATCTGGAAACCATTGGAATCAACTTAGAAATCTAAAAAAATATTTTTTAAAACCCTAACCTAAGACCCACTCACCCCTAGGAAAATGAGTCCTTCATCAGGGTCAATTCTTAATTTTTTGGGCATTAAATCATTTGTTTCTACATTCTATTTTTCTATTTTTGAGTTTTGATTCAATTTACAATTTTTTTGTTATATAAGATTGATCATATCTAGCTTCATTTGATAAATTTAGTGCATTGTATGAGTTCAAAATTGTATTTACAAGTCATCATTTTTTGGTTTTTACATACCATAATCAAACAATTATCTTATTTTAAATTTGAAAAAATCGCATTTACATACTTGCATTGCACTTTACACCCTAGGTTAATTTATTGTATTTCACCTTCTCTCCATTCTAGGGGCATACCAAGGTTGTGAAAATTGTATGAAATTTAAAACTTAGTGTCCTATTAGCAATACTATTGTGAGACATAGTTCGAGACTCATGTCATTTCATGATACACCATTCTCCATGGATCTTGGGTTCTCCAACTCTTTCACTAATAGTGTTGATAATCAACCCTCCATGGATCGTAGTCTTCATACCTCATCTCCAATGACTTCCCTACCAACAACTAATGTGGATGATGTTTCCAATGTCCTAGAAGAGAACATAAGAAGGCTAAATGAAGAATTAAATTTTTTGCAAGAATTTTGTGAGAAATGAACCTATTGCTACTAATACCGTCCCTCTCATAGGAAACATATAAATGATGCTTAAGCATGAAGAATGAATATAATTTATATGCACCTTGGACCATCTCATTAATAAAAATTTCCCTCCTCCTCAACTAGCTTCAAGTACATTTTCCATGCATAAGAGGAAATGAAATACAAATTATGATCATTTTATTACTGCTAACACATCCTTTTCTGAAAAATGAAAGGGTTTTCTGTGAGAAGATGAAATTTATGACTAAATAATTATCAAACTAAAGAAGAAGAAGTTGAAACTACATGCACACCAAAAATTTCAGGTACAAGAGATATATGATTGTCATGAATCCTTTGATGAACTATTAAGGATATCCAATATTGAGAGATCCTTTTACACTCTTTTACATTGGGGATTAATCGACTTACCACCTAAAAATGAAAATCTAATAAAAAATAAAACTAGTCGAAATATACCATACTGTGCCTATCATATATTCTTTGGACATCACATTGATAATTTTCATCCTTTAAAGGGATTATGGAAGAAACATAGATCCCATAGGGATCCATCTAGACTTAAAGCATGAGCTTTTCTCTTTTCCATGTAATAGTTGTAGGATCGTAGCATGCTCACTATTACATGTTTAACATTCATTGCAAATCATTTTCTTTATTGCAAGGTGATCATTCTCATTAATCATCTCAACTCTTCTTTACCTACACTTAGTGGGGACAAGGGGTTAGATAGTCGTGTCCTAGTTTGAACACTTGATGTTGTCCCTTTGGCTAGTTTTCCACCTTCCACATATACTAAACAAGATTGGGATGTAGATGACTTTCTATAGGTTGACTCACATGTGCCTTACTAGTTTTGTTTTGTTTTCTTTTACATGTTCTTTATCTGATCGCATGTGCGTAATGTGACCCCCCATACTATTTTATTTGATGTATCTCTCTTCATGTGGATTCATCTATTTGTATCTACATTATTCTATATGTCGTAAAAATTAATATTCTATTTTGTCTTGTGGTTTCCTTTTGGGGATGACGCAATGCATCAAGACATTTAGGTCTCTTCCATGTTGGCCCGAAAGATTTTTTCCTTTGTTTTGCACTCTTTATGTGTCATTCTTTCTATTTTGTGAGTATTTGGGGAATGATGAAATTTCCAAGCTCTATGAAAACATTGTAGGAAATATATATTAACCTTGAATTTGTGACATGTTTTTAGGGGCAACCCCTTCCTCTATTTTTCATGATGTAGCTTCATCCAAGAACATATGACTTAGTATAGGTCTTTCTGAATAAGCTCGCATGCATTCTTGATTGGCTACTTTAAAGAAAATTTCTCACAGCAATGGTGTAATAATTTCTTTAAAGTAGGGGCATACATTGGCATTATTTTCAACATCTTCACATTTCATTTTATAGTTTTATTTCTTCTTGTGATGCATCTTTTTCTTGGTGGTGTCATTAGCTTTGATGTTCTCTGAGAACATGATATTTTTTGGCATATGACTTTACTCTTAGTGGTAATGATACACGTTGTACTCCCTAAGTTGTGAATCTTTCTCTTAACTTGTCCTCTCTTAGAGACATTAGGCACAATGATCCCTATGAAGAGACCTTACACAAACTAAGCAGATCCCTTTGAACAAACCTCTAATTGTAACTTTTTTCATTTTATGGTGCTCTATCAGAGTTATCAGAGGGATATCTTTGGTATGGTTAGTATAGTGAGAGCCTATAGACCTAGCCTGACTTTCTCACTAAGCCACATTTTTGGGAGCTCACCTAGTGGAGAAAATTAGGTTCCATTAGCTTAGAGTGAGCATACATTGTAATTTTCATAGTGGAAATTGAGTTCTACTTGCAAACATTTTTGGAAAAACAACCGAGATGTGTTCCATAGTGCATTGGAAAGTTAAGGCTTGATCAACCCCTTTCCCTAGACAAATAGGTGATATGTGCTCCACATCACATTGGACAGTCAAAGCTTGATTTGCCTCCCTTTGTTTTAGGTCTTTGAATTTTTATGATTGAGTATCTTTTTCATTGCTACATACATATGTCTTGAATATCTACTTTAGTGTGAGTTTGACATGGGGTCATCCTCTCACTAAAGTGGGGGCTAAATTTATTGTAGAAAAATGTATCTTTCTACATTTTCACACATAATCAAGAATTAATATTAAAATGAACTTAATGATGCCTTAATTGAGTGTTGTAATATGTATTTTACATATTCAAATTGAGTTTAGGGCACTATTAATTGAAATGGACTTAATTGTGCCTTATTTCTAGTGTTGTAAGATGTATTTATTTAAATTTTCACACTTATTTAGGGATTCCTTTAGTTAATTGAGGTTAATATTCTTTAATTTTCCCCTTTAATTCATATCCAAGCCTAATTAAGGACATTTTTGGAAGAGGAAACCCAACATCCATTAATTCCTAAACATAACACTTCTCATTGAGCAATGTGCATCCTAGGTGAGTGACCTAGACCCATTCACCCATGGGTGAATGGGTCCTCACTTAGACCAAGGACATAAATTTAAATTATTTTTTTGGTGGTATTTTAACATTTTCAAATTAGTATTCACATTTCGGTTTGTGTTATTTGAATTTTGAGAAATTGTTCTTACATACCTATAAATATAAGGTTATTTCACTAAGTTTCTCCTAAGAGTTTTCCTAGAAATTTGAAGTGAGAATTCCTATAGAAATTTAATGAGATCGAGAGAATTTCAAGATAAATTCAAGGCATTCAAGGGAACATTTATTGAAGAATTTTTTTAGAAATCATGATCCAATTGTCATGTCAAAGTCTTCTTGCATCATGCATGTTATTGGAGCTAATATGTTTATAGTGTGATGATTCTCCATTAAATAATTCAAGGAATTATTTAAAATCAAGATTCAAGGTTCAAGATCCACATCAATTAAAGTCATTTCATGCAAGTTCCAAACCTACATTCCAAAGTTTATTCAAGCGTTTGGTGAGTTGTGACATTTCTTTGTTGATTCATCATTACTTTCATGATATTTCATTTAATTTTAAGGTTTCATTACCAAAATGGGTTTTGACAAAGGAAAAACCCCATTCACCAAAAAAAAAATCACTCTTGATTTGTGTTTGTACATTTAGGTGGAAGAAATCTTGAAGATCTCTTAAAGAGTGAAATTGGAGAACTTGTCAAAGTTACAAAACATGTCAAGGAAGTTATCATTTGACATAAACTCAATTAAAAAATTTATTTTCGACACTCTAAACCTAAAACCTAGGAAAATTGAAGGATTTAGATTAGTTGCAGAGGCTCTCAATGTTTTTACAAAATCCCTAAACTAGGACCCATTTTCCCCTGGGTGAGTGAGTTCCAGGTCAGCTTCAACAAATCGCTTTTGGTGACTAGTAAACATAATATTTCCTCTATCTAATCTATAATTTGATTTATGATTTCATTAGTTTTGAGTTTAATCTTCAAGATCCAAGTTGTAGATTAAATTTTGGGTTTGATTTACTATTTTTAATCTTTTTCCCCAAGTGTTGTTTAATTAGGACCCTCATCCTTGCAAAAAAAGGAAACTAGTAGATTCATAATTTGACTTGACTCATCTCAAGGTTGCTAGTCATTTCATTGTGTGGATCTATTTTCGCAAAGAATTAAAGGAGAATAGGTCCATTTCTTATCTTTTTGGTGAATCCCACATTTTAAGCACTTATTTTTCTATGTTTCAAATCATAATAGTTTTACATAGAATTCAACATTGAGTAAGATGAGAGTGAGATAAAAATATTAAATTTTTAGGAGTTTTAAGAAAAAAATGAAAAACATGACATAATTTAGATGAATTCATATAAACTTATATAGATGATTTAAACTAACACAAACATGCTTATGTATTCTATTTGTATTGCTTATAGTAGTTTGTGTCATATTCAATGAGTGTACAAATGATTGGATACAATATTCCCCTTGTTCCATTTAATAAGACCTTGGCAATGGATGCAATTAGCCCCTTGCTCCATTAGCTACATATTTTCCTTTGCTTCTCACATAGATCAATTCATTTATATTTAGCTTTAGTAAATGAATGAAAAATGAACAAATTGATTCACTCTACATTGGCTAGAATATGGGTGGATTTGGAAATATCAAAAGGATTAAGAACACTATATTTATCCTAGAAACCACCACTATAATGAAGAATTAAGAACACTATATTTATCTTAGAAACCCTCTTAAGGGAGAAAATATAGATTATGGCAGTGGAAAAAATAGATTGTGGTAGTTTCAATTTCCTACTACCTATATTATGTAGACAATTTGATGTAGGAGCATCCTTGGTTCTTGGCAATCTTGTATCAAACCAAAAATATTACCTTTTAGTTTTGTTCATTTTTTGTTCTTATTCCTGTTCAAGTTTGAAGATCTCGTGTTTCTACATATTTTCTCACTAGATATTTCATATCTAGTATTTCATTATGGACATGTTCAATTGCCTTATTTCAAGTTTTTAGCTCATTTGGATCTTTTTCCAGAAATTCATCACTTTCAGATTAAGAGACAGTTTTTGGTTCTAGCCCTAGAATAATTTCAAACCCTAATGGCTATTTGGATCAATTGTGGATCTCGCCCGTTGTTTGCGGATCCTCACAGTGTGATTGGATTTTTTCTATGGAGTGTCCTCAACATTACACTTAGGTCCACCATTCATCATACACATCTACCATGGATGAATTTCAGATTTGAGGCGGACCTATTCTTGCACGTTACATTTTCCTCTTGGGAGATTGTAATAATCTTTAGCCGACATGGATGTTTCTAGACTCATGGATATTCTATAAAGCCCACCTTGCGTCATTAGGAAGTGGTGGTTTTAGTAGTAGCTCTAAAAAAAATTGATCTAAAGGATTTTTCTCAAATGTATGAGTACTTTATCTTGAGCATGTTGTAATTAGGCCTGTGCACTGAATCTGTAAGCTCAGATGTGGTCGAACTTAATATTTGAGTTAATGAGAATGTTTGCATCTAGATTTTCCTCCATAATTTGTGTTGCTTTTGTTGTGTTACTCTTGTTGCAAGGTTCAAAATGTTCTCTTTGAGGACCCTCCTTACCCTATCTGTAAAAAAATGGTATTAGAGTGAGATTTGATTCCTTGCAAGTTGCACAATCCTATTGAAAAAAAAATATAGGGTGGTGGATTGAGGATCCAACCCGCTGCTACAAAGGGCTTGTATAAATATGGCAGGAAGAAGAAATGGTAGAGGAAATGGAGCACATGGAAATGCAGACCCTGCTATATTGGAGATGTTGAGAGAAATTTATGCCAGATTAGATGTAGTTGAAATGGCCCAAAGAAGAGGTCGACTAGTAGAAGATGTGAGTGATGAAGAAGTGGAAGAAAAAGAAGAAGTTGTAGGAGGAGAACAGTCTGGTCTTGATCAGGAAGAGGAGAGGTTCATAAGAGACCTAACCTAAGTGAACACTAAGACACATTTCAATCCACCAGATTACAATGGAAAGTTGGATTTAGATGAATTGTTAGATTTGATAAAAAATATGTAAAAATACTTTGATTTTGTAGGTATCCCAAAAGATAAGAAGGTGAGATTCACCTACACAAAGTTGAAAGGACATGCATCCCTTTGGTGGGAAAACTTGCAGACAGATAGACAAAGAAAAGGGAAGGAGAAGATAAAATCATGGGATTGGATGGTGAATAAGTTGAAGACAAATTTTTTTCCTATGGACTATCAGATCAGTCTATTTCAAAAAATTGCAGAATTTGAAGCAAAGAGAGTCAAGTGGAATAGAGTATACTAAAGAGTTCTACAAGTTGAACACCAGATCTGGACATTCAGAAGATGAAATCGAACACATAGCTAGATATATGAATGGTTTGAGGTCATCTATTCAAGATGAGATCAGTTTGATGAAGCTATTGAGTGTGGAGGAGGCGTACCAGTGTGACCTAGATGCAGAAGAGAAACTGAATAAAAGGCATGAGCAGAGACAGAGAGGAAGAGGTGGCAGATTTCAAAAAGGAAGAATATTCATAGGAGGGGGAAGAGGAAATTTTTTAGATCAAAAGAAGGATAAGGAGGTAATCAAGAATGAGAATTCATATTGAAGATATGATGGAATCTCTTACAAAGGAGGAAGATACAAAGGATACATAAATGAAGGATATAGAAAAGATGATAGAGGACAAGAGAAAAGAGAATTCAGAGGAACCTATTTTAAATGTGGTGGAGAAGGACATAGAGCATTTGAATGCAAACAAGGACAGACAAACAAAAGCACCAAAAAAATAGTAGAATAGCCTTTATGAAGGAGGAACATGTTGGATCATCTAATCAACCAAAAGAAGGAGAAGTTTTGGTGAATAGGAGAGTGTTGTGTCAAAATGAATTGGAGAAAGAGCCATTGCAGATGAAGAATTTGTTTTAGACTAGATGCAAGGTAGCTGGTAAATTCTACAAAATGATCATTGATAGTGGAAGTTTAAAGAACTTGGCTTCTAAGGAAATTGTGACCAAATTGAAGTTGGAAAGGTTAAAACACTTGAAACCCTATCAGATAGCATGGATTCAAGATTAACATAAGATACTGGTAAGTGAACAATGTTTGGTAAAATTGAATATAGGAAATTACCATGATGAAGTTTTGTGTGATATTATGCATATGGATGTATGCCATATTTTGTTCAGAAGACCTTAGCAATATGATAGACAAGCTATTCATGATGGAAAGAATAAAATATACACCATTGTTGCAAATGGGATGAAGCAGATTTTTAACCCTTGGAAGATGTCCCTAAAATTGAGATTTGTACAACTGTTAGAATCTGTTTGGTTGATGGAAGGAGATTCTTGGATGGATTGAGACACAAGAACCTATGATATGCCCTATTTTCTAAGAGGGTTGAATATTTAAAACATGAAGGAGAACAACCAGAAGAGATAAGGGAGTTGCTAAAAGAATATGAAGCTATCATCTCAGATAACGTGCCTGATGGATTACCACCTATAAGGAGTATTAGTCATAGTATGGATCTGATTCCTAGAACTATTTTTAATAAAAAGGGAGCACACTAGGTGACACTAGTAGAAATTCAAGAATTTAATAGACAAGTGCAAGAATTGTTGAGGAAAGGATTGATCAGAGAAATCTTAAGTCCTTGTGCAGTACCTGTTGTATTGGCACCTAAGAAGGATAGAGAATGGAAGATGTGTACAGACTCTAGATCCATAAACAAGATCATAGTAAAGTACAAATTTCCTTTGCCTTAGATGGATGACATAATGGATTGCTTTAGTGGAGCTAAGTATTTTAAAAAGATAGACTTGAAGAGTGGATATCACCAAATCTGGATTAGAGAGGGATATGAGTGGAAAACAACATTCAAGACAAATGAAGGATTGTATGAATGGTTAGTGATGCCTTTTGGATTGAAAAAAGCACCAAGTAATTTCATGAGGTTGATGAATGAGGTTTTGAAGAAATTATTGGGTAAGTTTGTGATTGTTTACTTGGATGACATATTGATTTTTAGTAAGACTAGGGAAGAAAATTTGTTGCACATAAGACAAGTTTTATAGAAGTTGAGAGAAGAATAGTTGTTGATTAAAATCAAGAAGTGTAGTTTCATGAAGGAGTTGGTATACCTTGGTTTTGTGATATCAGTGGATAGATTGAAGATGGATCTTGAAAAAGTAAGAGCTATTTTTGAATGGCCTACACCTGAAATCATTGGAGAGGTAAGATCATTTCATGGATTGGCTAGTTTCTACCGAAAGTTCATTAGGAATTTTAGTTCTATTTGTATTCCTATGACTAAAACGATGAGAGGGGATAGGAAGGCTTTTAGATGGACATCGAGAGTAGATAGAATTTTTGAATTGTTGAAGGAGAAGGTAAATGTATAGCCTGTGTTGAATTTACCAAACTTTGATAAGGTATTTCAAGTAGATTGTGGTGCAAGTGAGAATTCAATTGGAGCAGTACTAAGATAAGAAGGGAGACTAGTAGCCTATTTAAGTGAGAATTTGAATGATGCAAGGAAAATATGTTACATGTATGATCAAGATTTCTATGCCATAATTCAAGCTTTGAAGAAGTGTAGACATTACTTGCTATCTAAGGATTTTGTGTTGTATACAGATCATCAGGCTTTGCAATATTTGAATAGTCAAGGTAAGTTGAGTCAAAAACACATGAGATGAATAGATTTCTTTTAGAGTTATAATTTTATTTTGAAACATAGGAGTGGAAAATTGAATAAATTTTTTGATGCCTTGAGTAGGAGGAATTTTTTGACATAGATGAAATTAGAGGTATTGGGTTTTGATGAATTGAATAACTTGTATGAGGAAGACCCGGATTTTATAGAACCTTGGAGAGCTTGTAGAAAATCAGTTTTGGAGGATAGAAGTTAGTGTTTGGGTTATTTCATTCAAGAGAGTATGTTGTTTAGGGGGAATCATCTATGTATACCTCAAAGTTCAATGAGGGATAACCTCATAAAAGAAAATCATAGTGGAGGATTGGTAGGAAATTTTGGAGCTGACAAGACAGTAGCATTGGCAAGTGAGAACTACTTTTGGACACAGATTCATAAGGATGTAAGGAAATTTGTGTAGATTTGTAGAGTTTGTCAAGCTGCAAAAGGGAGTAGTTAGAACATTGGGTTGTATAAGCCTTTGATAGTACTTGAGAGGCCTTGGGAAGATATTAGCATGGATTTCATACTTGGTTTTCCTAAAATCCAAAGAGGAAATGACTCGATATTTGTGGTAGTGGAAATTTTTTCTAAAGTGACACATTTCATACCTTGTAAGAAGACAACAAATGCGGTACATGTAGCAGATTTGTTTTTCAAAGAAGTAGTCAGATTTCATGGATTACCTAGGAGTATTGTTTCAAACTAAGATACCAAGTTTGTTGGATACTTTTGGAGGACACTTTGGAGAAAAATGAGAATAGATTTGAAGTTTAGTTCTACTTTTCACCCATAGACAGATGGACAGACATAGGTAGTGAGCATAAGTTTGGGAAAAATTTGAGATGTTTGGTTGGAGAGAAAATTGGAAGCTGGGATTTATCCCTAGCACAAGCAGAGTTTTCCTACAATAATTCATTAAACAAGAGTATAGGGAAGACACCATTTGAGATTGTTACAGGAGTACATCTTAGAGGTGTAACCGAACTAAGAGACATTACTATGGAAGGTAAAAGGAGTGTAGAGGCAGAAGAATTTTCCAAACATGTGAAGATAATACATACACAAGTAAAGAAGAATTTGGAAAACATGAACCACAGATATAAGGAGAAGGCAGATGAAAAGAGGAGAAATAAGGAATTTGAAGTTGGAGATGAAGTGATGGTATATTTGACAAAGGAAATATTCCCAGTTGACACATATAGTAAAGTGAAGATGAAGAAATTTGGAGCTTGTAGAATATTGAGAAAGTTTGACTCAGGGAATGCATATGAGATAGAGCTACCGGATGGTATGAGTATATCACCTATATTCAACATTATAGACCTACATCAGTATCATGAGGTAGAATTCTATGAAGAAATTTAGGTGAAGTTGGAAGAATAGCTTCCTATCTAGCAATCAGATGAGATAATAGAGATCTTGGATGTCAAAGATGGGAGAAAGACTCGTGGAAAGCAGTACAAAGGATATTTGGTAAAGTGGAAAGGTAGACCAGTGGAGGATTCTTCTTGGATTTCTCAAGCTGAGGCAGACCGTATCAATTTTCCTTTGGACCTTGCAAAGTGAGAGGCTCACTTTTCATTAACCTCAAATGTTTGATGCAGGAGCATCCTTGGTTCTTGGCAATCTTGCATCAACCCAAAACTATTTCCTTTCAGCTTTGTTCCTTTTCTATTCTTATTCTTGTTCAAGTTTGAAGATCTGGTGTTTCTGCATATTTGCTCACTAGATCTTGCATATCTAGTATTTCATTTTGGACATGTTCGATTTCCTTATTTCAAGTTTTCAGCTCATTTGGATCTTTTTCCAGCAAGTCATCACTTTCAAATTAAGAGACAGTTTTTGGTTTTGGCCCCAAAATAATTTCAAACCCTAACGACTAGTTGGATCAATCGTGGATCTTGCCCATTGTTTGCAGATTCTCATAGTGTGATTGGACTTGTTCTATGGAGTTTCCCTGACCTTACACTTAGGTCCACACTTCATCATACACATCTACCATGGATGAATTCCATATTTGAGGCCGACCTATTCTTGCACGTTACATTTTCCTCTTGGGAGATTTTAATAATATTTGGATGACACGAATGTTTCTAGAATCATGGATATGTTATAAATCCCGCATTGTATCATTAGGAAGTGGAAATTTTAGTACTAGTTCTAAAAAAAATTGATCTATAGGATTTTTCTCAAATGTATGTGTACTTTATCTTGAGCATGTTGTAATCAGCCCTGTGCAGCGAATCTGTAAGCCTGGATGTGGCCAAACTTATGTAATCAATATTTGAGTTTATGAGAATTTTTGCATCTATTTTCCTCCATAATTTGTGTTGCTTCTATTGTGTTACTCTTGCTACAAGGTTCAGACTGTTCTCTTTGATGACCATCCTTACCCTATCTGCAACAAAATTGTCACATTCAATGAGTGTACAAATGATTGGATATAATCTACCCCATCTTGAACCATTCAATAAGACCTTGGTTATGGATGTAATCTTCCCCTTCCACCATTGGCTACATATTTTCCTTTTCTTCTCACATTGATCAATTGCTTTTCATTTGCCTTTTCTTTTAAGTTGTAATTGTCTACTAGAAAAGTGTCATATTCAATCAGTACAAATGATTGTATACAATTTTCCCCTTGTTCCATTCAATACTTGACCTTGGCTATGGATGTAATTTCCCCTTTCTCTATTAGCTGCATATTTGTGTTTGTTGTTGCATTCATTTCCTTTGCCTCCATTCTCTTCAAAATACTACATAAAATTGTTATGCTTAATCCTAAAAGAAGAATCTAAATAGTTACATTAATTTTCCCCCCTTCCATCAATTTGAGAAGGCACAATATGAAAATTTTCCTCCCATTTCATTTTTACAAACCAATACAACCTTCAATTTATAGATTCCATCAACTCAAGAAGATGAACAATGACTATTTAGTTAGGATTCCAAATTTTTGAATGTGTATTATCCAAGGATGCAACTGTAAATGTGGTACAGTTCCTTATGAACTTGAGATTACAACTAGGTAGTAGACTAGTGGTATAAGAGCTATGGGTAGAGGAGAGGATATTGGTGAAATCTACTTCAAAAGAATAGAGGAATATGCAATGATTACTTCCTATACCATAGATAAGACAAATTAGATAGACATCTTCATGCAAGTATTGATTGAGATTTTTGGAGTTCTTAAATATGAGGAAGAAGAAGTTACCTTATATTGCATTAATTATTCTACTTATTATTGTTCAATATACATATGAAAGAGTATTATCATTTCTCTCTACATTTAGGTATGTTTTCTACCCTTACTGACATAGTAATTTTCCTCTTTGAGAGCATCATGCATTGCTATCTAGGGTTTTCCTTACATGGATTCTTCTCTTGACAGTCCACTTTAATGATCTTTTTCCTCTTAAAGGTTCTTCATGATTTCAAATGCATAGCCATTTAGGATGTCCTCTTTAAAGACTACTGTCATTGTCCTATTGCATTTTAGGATGCTCTCAAATGTTTCCATTGGTCCTATATATGTTCATTTTCATATGCATGGTTCTTTACCTAAGCCTATCATAGGTCAATAATGCCTTCAATATTAGGGAAAAATTATGAACAAGAACTTGTGGAAGGTGTGTGAGTCTGACCATGATGCAATACTTGAAACAATAAAGAGTAGAGAAAAACCCGAATGGTTTATTGGATTTATATGTAAGTATGTATACATTGAATTTGTAAAGTCATGTTAAATTGATATATTAAAAGGTTAAGCATGCACATATATTATAAAGTATCATTTTTATATTTATTTTCATGCTTATTTCATGGCAAAAATACTATTTCTATATAAATTCTTGTGTTTAATGTTTGCAAATAACTTGTGTTTTTAGAGACATGCTAGAAATACTCAATTTTATCTTCCCACAAATTTTCAATCCTTGGTTCAATCATTTACATTTAGTTGTTCCAAAATAGACATCAAATTAGGCCTACTTTGACTACTAATACCTATTGTTTGGCTTAGTCTATACAAAGGAATTGTAGTTCATTTTTTACAAACTTGGTATGATAACTTTGGATTATTTGAGTATTTCATTTAAATAATTTTTTTGGGTCTTAAGCATCCCCTTAGAAAATGGCATCTTTTTTCCATTTTTAAGTGAAGGAAAAATTTGATTAAAAGTATTCTTAAGTCTTACAATTCATGTCCATGCCAAAAAGGGATAAAAATAATAAAGGAAATGTATATTATTGAGACATTCAAGGTTAAAAATGACTTTGTGCAACACATGACACTCATATGTTCAAAAATCTATGATTAAAGGAAGTGGAAAATGAAGAATAAGTGACAAGATTCAAACAAAGTTACTATGATACTTTGGTGGACTATTGCATGAATGAGATTTAAAAGATTTCCAGTGTTTTATAGTGGTTTCAATAGGTGGTAAAGTTTCAAACCCTGTTTGATTGTAGAAGATACCAAGTAAAGGATTTAATTCTTCAAGTTACTTATGTGGTTCAGACTATCACACCTCTTCAAGTTACTAAATGGAGGTTCAAACTATCATACCTCTTCAAGTTACTTGATTTGGTTGTTTAATACAATTCATGTACATATGATTTGATGTAGTTGTTTAGCAAGAAGGAAGGACCTTATGATTGGAAGAAGACAAAGTTCCAAAGGTGAAAAGCCCAAGAAAATAAGTTAAAAAATAAAACCATACATCATAAAAAGGTATTGGAGGTGAAATTTTCATCAAAAGGATACGTGATTATCAAGAGAATTTGATATGATGGTTTGCAAGGTCAAAAAAAGGTAGTGATAGAGGTAAAGAGATTTCCATGGTCAAAACCCAAGTAAAGGAGGTACCTCTGGATTTTCAATGCTATACAAAAAAATAAAATATGTAAGAAATAATTAATGCAAAGGATAGTAAGAAGGTGGAAGTCCTTATTTATAAGAACATTTCTTAGATCATGAGTATGATAGTCATAGGGGTAGGTTTTCAAATGTGAAAAGTGCAACAAATAAATTCATGAAAAGAATAGCTTATGCCAGTCTCATGAGCAAAAAATGATGTCATAAATCTACAACAAATGAAGTCATATATGAGAAAAAAAATTACCTCATGAAATGTGTGGAAAATGAAGTATTGAAATGTGCAACAAACAAAGTCATAAATGTGCAACAAATGAAGGATAAATGAGTAGATTTTTTTTAAATTTGTATGGGTTTTATTTGAATGTTGCATAAAACTCTTATGATGTGTTTAGTATGCTTATTCATGCAACATGATTGAGTGGAATTGATTTTTTTAATGGTGATTACATACAAAAGGTTTGATGCAACATTAAAACAAAACCAATGCAACTCAACTACAAATATACCATAAAAACCTTCAAAAAAACTCCATACAACTCAATACATAATGAAACATAGAAAAATAGGTGACCCTAAAATGGATGGGAAACGATATGACTCACCTATATTTCTATTAATTTCATTAGGAAATGAGATCCCCTAATGGTAGGATTGACTTTCAACCCTAAGTGAGTCAACCCAATTTGAAGATCTTACAAATTTCCTTATGACAAGATGGGGTTAAATTTGCGTAGACAACACTTTGAGGAGAAAAAATAAATATAGTAAATGAACTCAATTATGCAATGTGAAACTTTAATCACCAATTTAAAGCATAAAAAAATAAAAAACAATATATTTATGGTAGATATGAGAAGGGTAAGTTGATGTGTAGCAGTCACCAAAATCTATTGTTGAGTGTCCTCCTAGGACAAATTTTCCCCTTGAGTAAATGAGTCCTTGTAGGGAGTTTTTTCTCAACTTTTAGGGTCCTCTAGAGATGGATATGAGATTATATTTTTCCTAAGTCTCACTATTAGAAATCTAGAAATAAATTCAAGATCTGAGTTTTCATGGCTTGACAACTTTGATGACAACTTTGAAAATTTTTCAAAATTGTACTTTTGATCAATATTCAATACTTCTTCACCTACAAAATCTTTACATACAAAGAGAGGAATTTTTTTAACTTTTTTTGGTGAATAGGGGTTTTCCTCAGTCAAAACCTATTTTGGTAATTAAACCTTGAAATGAAATGAAACATGAATGGAAGGAGTGATGAATAAAAATGCTATGTTTCAACTCACCAAACCCTTGAATGGAGACCCTTAGAGGACTTAAGTCTAACACATTTTTCCAAGGTCTTGATATTGCAATAAATGTCTTGATTGGATGTCTATCTTGATGATTGAAACCTACATCACAATTTTAGCTCCAAAAACATGCATAAATGCAAATAACTTTGACATGAAACTTGGGATCTTGTATGCTACTATAGAAGACTAATAAATATACTCTTGAAAAATTTTGACAATATTTTTTCTCTTGCGAAAGTTTCCTTAATGCTAGATGCTTTGAATTGATAAAATAACTATGTATTTATAGGCGATTTTCTTATTTCCCAACAATTAAAATTCAAAAGTCAACAATTGCAACTTGAATTGGGATCATTAAAATACCACAAAAAATATATTTTAAATTGGGTTATAGAATCTAAAGGGGACCCACTCACCCATGGGTGAATGTATCCTAGGACCTAAATGTAGGACACAATTTTAAAGGTGTTTAATTTGATGCTTGCATTTTTTTAATATAGGTTTCCCTTTTAGAAAATTAAATTAATTAGGATTTTAAATATATAATTTGTTTAATTAGGGGCTTAATTAAGTCCAATTTAATTAAGGAACCCAAATATAGTACGAAAATGTAAATGTGTACACATATATGTCATCAAATATTTCATACAAAAGCTATGAAATTATGATATATGAGAGCCAATACTATTGAACCATGATACATGAACAAACTTGTTGTGCACACAGTAAGAGTTTTATGGAACCCTCAAACAAAATCCACACAATTGGATGACATTTATGTCATTATTATATTCACACAAAGGTCATTAAATCATCTTGATAAAAATTAATGTTAATAATGACTTATGTACAAACACTATATTCACCTAATATTATACATGTCATTAAAACCTTCAAAGTAACTACATAATCGACTCAATAAAATATATGACTAGGCCCTTCATCAAAGTAGTTACACAAAATCCATTCAAAACTTCAAACAAAGCCCATAAAACTTAATGAAATATATATCATTAGAGTGTTCATACAAAAGTAATATAATCATCTTGATAAAAATCAATGTCACTCAGTGGTGCTATATGTAAAAATACTCTATACAAACCATACGAGTGATGCAACCATCAAACAAAACCATTACAACTCAATGGAATTTATGCCATTAAAACCTTCAAGCTTAAGAACATGCCACTATATCCTTCATGTAACAGATATTAAATCATATTGAATAAGAATCACTTTCTTTCAAGCATGATACATAAAAAATAATATTATGTACACCATAGGGGCTTGATGCAACCTTCAAAAAATGTCCCTACAACTGAACAAGATACATGTTAATTAGATTGTTCATGTGAAATCTATACAATAATCATGATAAAAAATCAACATCACTCAACAATGATGCATGAAAAAACACTATGTGCAAACCATGTGATTGTGACACAACCATTAAGAAAACCAAATACAACTCTATGACATGCATGTTATATGACCCTCCACATAAAATTTGTATCATCATAATGTATAACAATGAATGTTGCTAACCATGATGCATGAATAAGCACACTAGGCTTACCATATGGGCTTGATGCACACTAGTCATAAAGCACACTTCACACAAAAGCAATAACACTAATAGTATATTGTCATATATGTCAATCAACCTTGACCCAAAGAACTTGCTATATGAGTTTGATGCAATATTCAAATAAAACCTATAAGATTCAATGAAATACATGTAAGTAGTACCTTCAAATCAAGCTTATCATATAACTCTATCTATGTCACTGGATCCTTCATACAAAATCCATACAATCATGTAGGAATCAATTACACTCAACTATGATGTATAAATAAGAACACCAAGCATGTCATACAAATATAATGCAACCTTTTGACAAAACCCAACATACAAACAAATGATATACATCATCAATTCCTTCATTCAAATGTCATACACTCATGTAGAATCATGAATGTCACTCAACCATAATGCATGAACAATCAACTTTTAAAAAAAAATCATACAAAATCATTTGTAACCATCAACTAAAATCCATACAATTTAGTGGCATATATGTTATTAGAAACTTCACTCAAAAATTCATAATAAACATGTATGAATAAACACCCTAAGCACACCTTGAACACTTGTTATGATGTATGCTTAACACAAAATACAAAATCAGTAGGATGTTGTCATATGGGTATGTGCAGGATCATCATGGAAAAAATAGGCCCTTAAGTGGTAATAGAATTCAAAAAATCAGAGTTAGGCAACTTGACGTAAAAATTTGAATAAGTTATCTATATTATTTCAAAAATATGTAAGAATAGAATCTATAGAAAATTTAATATAGTTTCTAAACTACTAGGTTTATTTAAAAAAAATAAAAATCTATCTAGTGAAAATTTGAAATTTCAAATAAGTAGTACTTAAATTTTAGGGAAAAAATAAGTAGGTGTCTGTCTGACCACCCTAACCACAATAAAATGATAATATTTTTTTATAAGATTTTAGATATAAGTAGGGGACTCATGTCGCGATGTGATGCATATTTTTTTGTAATTTTTTCCAAGTAAATAATTAATTATGAATCTTTTATTACAAATTTTAAAAATTATAAAAACTCATATGTCTAACCACCTTAACTTGGTCAAAACTTCATGAAATTGATTTATTTTTTTAATCCTGTAGTATGTGAAGCATAGAATGTGACGCATGTTTTGAATTCAAAAAATGTGATACCATTTGAAAGCTATAGATGATTTTCAATCAGCCTATCAATTAGGACTTTAGTCTTAAATAAAATAGAAAATGAATAATAATTATTTATTAAATTTATATTAAAGCATAATTTATATTGGTGGAAAGCTGAGAATCTCCTTTAAAAACCCTTTTCATTTCATCAATTTTGGGTTAAAAAAAAGTCATCAACCACATGAGCCATCATATCACTTAGATATTGCAACTTTTTGGCCCATCATGATCCTGCACATAACCATATATTCCATTCAACCTAATGCATATGTTGTACTTCATTTGAAAAATCAAACATGAGAGTCAATATCACACAATTATGATGCATATGTTGGTGTTTTTTCTCAGTACACCTTAGGAAAATTCTAGAGGGTAGCCAACCTTCATCATCAAGAATCCAAAAGATGAATGGCCACCTTGACAGGTAAATATTTTCAAACCATTCACCCCTACACTTTAGGCTCTGTAAAACCAAGGAGGGTATTTCCCAATTGGGTTCACAAGGATTTTGTTTAAATTGAAAACACTTCTACATAGATAAGTTCCTTTCTCATGCAAATAAACATCATTCATCAAAGTGTGGCTTACCTTTACATAAATGATCATCTATTTTCTAGGAAGAAACATATATTTCAGACTTGTATCTCAGAATTGGTTAAATTTGATTTAACATTATCTTCATCATGAATCCATAGCTAGGTATTTCAGCTAATACATTCAATTACAAGAATTTACAATGAACAGGCTAGTGTCTTGTCAATTGGGAATGAAGTCAAAAATGAAATAGTCAGTAATACATGAATTAGCTAACCAGGAAATTAGTGGCTTATCTTCATAATGCCTTACATTATGAAAACTCATAGTTCCTAAAACACAACTTCTTATCAGAATCTTGAGCAAGTTCTTACAAACCTACAACTCCCTTCAAGTATTTTAATTAACTTCTTGAGTTAAGACAAGAATAGAGTCATACATTCAGATAACCACTAAAGACAAATGAAAGGAAACTTGGTTTTTCCATTTATAATATGTAACAATTGCATATAGGAGAGTACATGCTTTAGTTTTACAGATTTGTTTCAATGTCAAGAATCCATGCAAAACTATTTTAAGAATATCACATTAAAAACTTGTACCCAAGATAATATTATGGCATATTCATCATACATTTTGTATTACTTTAGTTCTCTGTATTCTACCTAAGTGATTCTGGACTCAAAAAATCCGACCCCCTGCAATGAGCCTTGAAACCCCTTTTATAAGCCAACAGATCAACAAGCAAAGGGCTCATTACAGTTACATTTTTATAATTTTGATTTTCATTTCACTTCATGGGGTTTCATTCTTGAACCATTATATTTTGTCACTCCCATATCATGGGAAATCAAAAGGTGAAAATAAAAAATGAGCATCAAACCATTTTTCGAAGATGCCATGCAAGCCTTCCAAAAGGCACCATCACTAGAATCCCTATGTCGCTCAAAACCAGGAACAATTACCATCACCACTAGCAGTAAAAACCACTAAATCAACCATGTAGGAAGTACACATCACAACACCCAGGAACCAAACACTAGAAACAAAAGAAACACAGGTGTCACCCAGCCTTGTCCGCCACTGAGTAAACACCCACACCAACCTTCTTTATAGAGAGTGGAGTTTCAACTACCACCTCATCATCTGAGTCAGTATATGGCACCAAAGAAATAGGGAAATGGCCAGCACCAAGGATGACTCCTCCACCTTCTTCCAAAGAACTATTAGTAATTATGACCAGAGAGTCAGGCTTCTCCAAACAAATCCTAGGGTTTGCATCTAGTCTCTTTAATTCTTTCCTAAATCTCACAAACTCTTTTCCTTTAAACTTGACCAATGATTCTAAACAAGTCCTTGTTTAGATATTGTAGGAACTCTTAATGATGGTTCTCTCAGACCTTCTACGAGCAGTCCTCTTAGTCTTCAGAATAATTGGTGTTTTCGCTACCATGGGTTTTACCTCTAGCTCATAAGCCAATGGTTCCTATAGACTTAATGTCCATGACCTATGAGATGGTGTAGCAGAGGAACTTGGTTGAATTATTTGAAACCCAACACCTTCCTAGAGCCAATTATGTAAGGAGAATACTGACTACAACCCCCAAAATACCCCTATGTGTAGACAATGCGAGCCCCGCAAACACCAAATAGTGAAGGAATCATCGAAATAGAGCAAGAACACCATATACATCGACACACCAATATGCCACCTTTGTGAGAACTCCTTAGGCAATAAATTTACCACCCCACCATCCGTGCGAATTAACCATAGGCACTGATAAATTCAAATGAGAAAATGAACTCCAAAAAAATCCTCATTAAATAGAGGAATTGAAGGAATGTTGCAAATATGGCCATCCTAGTTTTCTCATGTGAGTAAAAAATCAATCACTTGCCTGTCGCATCTCAGCCCTCAATTGAGAGCGATTTAAAACTCAATCAAGGAGGATCATTAAGGATCACCAGTTGCTTTATCTACCATACTTATAAATGATAAGGAAATTCTTTAAAATTTCCACGTACTCAACCACATCGTAACTCCATCATCCTTCACATGTGCATCATCGATCCTGACAATCATGAGTAAATATGGGCCACAAACTAAAACACATTACTTGTCGCATGTTCATTCTTCCCACAAGAGTCCCATCAAGCAATGGCCTCAAGGCTAGTGATGAGACATCAGTTGTGGATTGTGGTCTTAGAAGGATCTTGACCATATATAATCACCCACATCTCCCATCATGTGTTGACACTTTCCCAAACAATCTGAACCCGTGATAAACCAAGCCCACATGATGTGGAGGATCTTATCCCATTGGTGGTCATGGGTTCCACCTAAAAATGTAAAGGACAACAAGTGTTATTAGGGAAGCTGATGATGCTAACCACAACAAAACCTTGGCCTCCATGTACTTCCTTCATTGCTCATCACACGTTACCCCCTCCTTGGCTGAGGTCAATCGGTGAGGCTTCATCTCCTAGTGATGGGAAATTATTTACATATCGATAGTCATGGGTTCCAATTTAATCTACAAAAGACAACTGATGATAGGTAGAAGGGAATTGATGGGTTAAAAGATTAACCACATTGCTCATTAGGTGTTACTTCCTAGCGGCGGTAAACCAACACGAGGGACTATGTGCGGTCGATTGAAGGAAAAGGGAGGGCATCACTCATCGCGGGTTTCACAAGGATATTTGCAAAAAAAAACATGCAATGGGTGATACAACACTTGAGGCCCAAATTAAGATGTATTTGAAACTCAAGGGCTAAAAGTTGTTTTAAAAAGGGGCCACCTAGTCACAACAGGAAAAGAAATGAAGGGACATGTAAAACCACGAGACCCAAAGCCATGAAAGATTATGAAATGACCGAGAACCAGATATAGTTGGTCAACTCAAAATTAGAAGCCCAAAGACCAAACAAGGGTGTAAGCATGAATAAAACTTGTAAACCCCAGCCCTAACAAGATAGTGATTATTAGGGTTTAATCATAAAATTTTAGTGGCACCAAGAAAGTTTTAGGGGTTTCGCTAGTGACTCCCACTAGGGATGTATGCCTCCTGTAGGCATAGTAAGATCTTAGAATCTCAAGTAGAAGTAGACCATAAGCCAGATCAACTTGGTTCCCTCAAGAAACTCTTGTACATCACTTCTCCCTCCTCCTTTCTGGCTTGGTTTGGTGGCCCAGGCCACCAAATGGAAAAGGACAATCAACTCTTTCCTCTATCAAAAACCTTGTCCTGTTTCACTTACAATGGAACACAAGTGAGTTGAGAATTTTAGGACAATCATCATTACAATTGGTATCCATAATCCCATCTAGTGCACTACTCTCCCTTTCATCAACTTGCTAGACCTAGATCTCATCAGACTAAACCAAAGTAGTAATACATTCATAATTTGCTTGGTTACAAATTTGGACATCACATTCCATTTTCAAATCAAATTGGAAACCTTCATACATACATTTATGCATATTGGACTCAACCTCTACAATGTCAAAAAGAAAAGATTCATATTCAATAACATCCTCCTTATACTTGAGGTGAGTGTTGTCATTATTTGGTGGGAGCAGTTATGTGATAAGATCCAAAAGCTAAGGAATATTTTGCAAAAAAATCAAGTGCATATTCACATTGGTTAACACCATATGCTAGAACATCCACACTCCTTAGTTTCTCTTCATATAAATTAAGAAACCCTGCAACATATAGATAGTCTGAGGATTCATCACCATGCACTATCTTGTCATCACATAATAGGACCAACCCTAGATCCACAACCCAATTACCTAGAGGTAAGCTTCTCCCTTTACTAGGGTGTGTTTCATATTCTTCACTATGGAAGGATCGAACCCCAATCATTGCTTCACTACCATTATCATGAACCATAAGAGCATGAATGTATGCACCAATTCTTGCCTCATCACAATAGACATTTAATGATTCATCATAAATATCCTCATCAGTAGTGGTATTGCATGAAATATCACCATCACAATAAATAACATTCCCAACCTTAGTCCATTCATTACCAATATTAATACCAGTGTTCTTATCACTAGATCCCTTTGGTGATTGGGAAGCTAATAAATCTAGGTCAACATCTATGAGGATAGAATCAGAAATATTGATACCACTCTAACCTTTAATTTCTTCTATCTCACTTGCATAATCTCCAATATCCTTACAAGATACATTTTCCAAGAAATCATCAGAATTTGCAACAAACAATGGATTGTTCCTACACCAATAAAATTTTCTTCCTACCACCTCATCTGCTAGTCAAGGTTCGTCATACAAGGGATTCTATCATATCCTCATTGTAGATACAATCATCCCTATCTCTCTAGCATGTGGATCACAACCCTCCATGTCATAGTCCTTTGAGGAACAAAAAGAGATCTTCTCAAAATCATCTTCGTCACTTATACTCAAAATTATGGATCCACACTCTAAAAAACTCATCACATGAAGAAAATTGTTCATCCTTAATCAATTGTGCCCCCTCTAGATTATCAACATATCCTCTACCTAGGGCTATATATTCCATTTCCATTTCATAAGATGATTTATAATCAATAGAATATTGTTCTAAATCAAATTCATCACCAAGTGATCCACTGGTTTGTGTATCATGATCTTTAGTTAGACCAAAATGTGGTGCCTTCCCTTGCTTCTATTCATAATCCATAAAATCCCAAGGTTAGGGATCATGCACTACCTCTTCAGCTTCATGTTATGCCTCCTCAATAGTATTACTTGTAAAATAAACAATATCATTGACCAATTGTTCATGCTCTGACACATCATCTGGACCCAATTGTAAAGATTCCTAATCCTCTTGATAATGGGCCTCATTGGTAACACTCGAAGATGAAACTTGTCTAGTATATTCATCATGAGCTCCCTTAACAACCCTTATCCAATCAATGACCTGGCTCAAGGAATGAGGCTTCAATTCATTTGGTAAAGCACTCAATCTAGATTGATACAATTCAAAAAACAAATCAATGCATACTGGGATATTAGGTCTAACATTTTTAGGTATCATAAATAAAGAAATTGTGAATCTAGAGAGAAGACGGTCAGGATATTCCCCTTCATGCCTTTGTAGATCATTCAACCTCTTAATTGTAGTTACTTGGACAACTCTACTACACACAGACACACATTCCCCTTCATGTGGTGTTAATGAAGAACTTGGAACTACAGGAATCTCATCCTTGTGCCTTAAAACTCTATTGATTGATATATCAACTATAGTAGTATAGGGAATGCTAGGATAGTCGACACAAATATTAAAGCATATCCCCATCATTGAGTACTTCAAATTATTTTCAATGTCAATGGCAATGTGATATGCTTGTTGCAATGTTGTGGGTTCTTTGTCTCTCAAAAAGTAACTCATATTTTTATCAAATTCATTGAAGTATACGAACAAAAATTCAACATCATTTGGTATTATGTGTGTAGGTATCTCTCTTATTACCTTTAAAAATCTGAGGTTAAAAGAGGGAATCGGCTCATTCTCACCTTTCTCCATGTCCCTAAATTTCTACCTAACCAGGATTGGATCAACCCTTTCTCCAAACTGCTCCATGAATACCAATTTGAACTCTCTCCATGAGTGTATTGAGGATGCATGTAGGTAAGATAGCCAATCTCTTGTGTATCCCTTTAAGGATTGAACAAACAACTTCATAACTACATCCTCAAAGACAACGTCATAATCTCCCATCACATCAAAAAACTCCTATAGATGTTGATTTGCAGACTTAGTCTATTCACCTTTGAATCTTGGTATCTTATCCCTAATCTTGTGTGGTACAACATTTGGGTAACCACAAATGCCACTGAAATCCAAGGCATTGTACCTTTCACTATTAAAACCTCCCTTATGTGATAGGGGGACCCATTATTCATTAGAGAACATGGTCTGAAGAGACATCTCATTGTACCTTTGCAAGCTTTGTCAAATATTTCACAATGTATATTCAAGTTCTTCTTAAAAATGAAATCTCAAGCCTCTTTTTACAATAATCCTTTTGTATAATTTTCTTAAGATCAGGATTTACATCTTCCTTCTATAATAATCTATAATCCCACATTATTCCTCTAGAAACATTCAAAATTATACTATTCTTCCCTTAACTAGTGCCACTCCACATAATTGGGAAAAAATTACATCTTAAAGTAATTCTCATAGTCTTCTTACAAATATGATCAAAAATTTCGCTAATAACATGAAAGTACCTAGCCATCTTGCAACATTCACCTAGCTTTGTCTTGAAGCCTGCGGATCTGGAACTTAAGTACATCCTTTGTTAGGTTCTTTAGTCAGAGTCACAACCTCCAATTGAGAGGAACAAATTTCAAATGAGATGAATTTTCTTATCACACGAGCATGTTTTGGGTCTAAATCCATAAAAAAGTCACTTTTAGATCCTTTGATTTTTGTTGCAACCAAATATTTGACTAGGATCAAGAATTCCTCAAAGTATGAACAAAATTCTCACACTATTTACACCATTTGACTCTGTGATATAGAGATCTGCATCTGTTCCCCAACAGAGTCACCATTCTGTTTGTGTTTTTTCCCAATACACCTTAGGAAAAATCTAAAGGGTAGCCAACCTTCATCATCAAGAATCCTAAAGATGAATGGCCAACTCAATGGGTAAAGGTTTTCAAACCCTTCACCCCTACACTTTGGGCTCCGCAAAACTAGGGAGGGTATTTCCCACTTGTGTTCACAATGATTTTTTTAAAATTGAGAACACTTCTTAACACATATGTTCCTTTCTCATGCAAAAAAATATCATTCATCAAAGTGTGGCTGACCTTTACATAATGGATCATTTATTTGCTAGGAAAAAAGATATATTTCAGACTTGTATCTCAAAATTGGTAAAATTTGATTTAACATTGTCTTCATCATGAATCCATGGCTAAGTATTTCAACTGATACATTGGGTTAAAGGAATTTACAATGAACAAGCTAGTGTCTTGTCAATTGGGAATGGAGTAAAAAATGCAATAGTCAATAATGCATGAATTACCTAACCATGAAATTAGCGGCTTATCTTCATAATGCCTTACATTATGAAAACTCACAATTCCTAAAACAAGACTTCTTATCAGAATCTTGAGAAATTTATTACAAACCTACAACCCCCTTCAAGTATTTTAATCAACCCCTCGAGTTAAGACAAGAACAAAGTCATACATTCAGATAACCACTAAAGACAAATCAAAAGACACTTGGTTTTTCTATTTATAATATGTAACAATTTCATACAGGAGAGTACATGCTTTACTTTTGCAGATTTGTATCAATGTCAGGAATCCATGGGAAACTATTTTAAGAATATCACATAAAAAACTTGTACCCAAGACAAAATTTTGGCATATTCATCATACATTCTATATTACTTTAGTCTTTTGTATTCTACCTAAGTCATTTTGGACTCATAACATTTGAACTCCTACAATGAGCCTTGAAATCCCTTTTATAGGCCAAGGGAGCAACAAGAAAAGGGCTCATTGCAGTTACATTTTGATAATTTTGATGTTCATTTCATTTCATGGGGTTTCATTCCTGAACCATTATATTTTGTCACTCACATATCATGAGAAAGAAAAAGGAGAAAAGCAAAAAGGAGCGCCAAACCATTTGTCGAAGATGCCACACAAGCCTTCCAAAAGGCACCATCACCAAAATCCACATGTCACTCAAAACCAAGAAGACTCACCATCATCACCAACAACAAAAACCACTGAATCAGCCATGTAGGAAGTACACATCACAACACGTAGGAGCCAAACACCAGTAAGAAAGGAAACATGGGTGTCACCCTCATTGGGTTTCTTCATAGAGAGTGGAGTTGCAACTACCATCTCATTAGCTGAGCCAGTATATGGCACCAAAGAAATAGGGCAATGGCTAGCACCAAGGAAGACTCCTCCACCTTCTTCCAAAGAACTATTAGTAATTATGACTAGAGAGTCAGGATTCTCCAAAAAAAACTTAGGGTCTCCATCCAGTCTCATTAATTCTTTCACAAATCCCACAAACTCTTTTCCTTTAAACTTAACCAATTATTCTGATTAGGTCTTGGTTCAAAGATTGTAGGAACTCTTAATGATAGTTCTCTCAACCCTTCCATGAGCAGTCCTCTTAGCCTTCGAAATAATTGGTGTTTCCACTACCATGGGTTTTACCTTTGGCTCATAATCCAATGGCTCCTACAGAATTAATCTTTGTGACCTATGAACTGGTGTAGTATAGGAACTTGATCAACTCATTTTACACCCAACACCTTCCTAGAGACAATTATGTAAGGAGAATACCAGCTACAACCCCTAGAATACCCCTATGTGCAGACAATGTGAGCCCCACAAACACCATATAATGCCATATACATCGACACACCAGTATGCCACCTTTGCAAGAACTCCTTAGGAAACAAATTTAACAAATTTACCACCCCAACACTCGTGTGAATTAACCATAAGCACTAATAAATGCAGATGAGAAAATTAACTGTAGAAAATTCCTCATTAAATAGAGGAATTGAAGGCATGTTGCAATTAATGGCCATCCTAGTTCACTCGCGTGAGTAAAAAATCAGTAACTTTCATGTCACATCTCAATCATCGATCGCTAAGGATTTAAAATTTGATCAATGAGGATGATCAAGGATCACCACATTATTTATTAGTCATACTTAGAAACATCGAGGAAATGCTTTGAAACTTCCATGTACTCAACTGCATCCTAACTCCATCATCCTTGACATGCGCGCCACCAATCCTGACATTCACGGGTAAATCTGGGCCACAAACTAAAACACATCCCCCATCACATGTTCATTCTTCCCACAAGAGTCCCATCAAGCGATGGCCCCAAGGCCAACGATGAGACATCAACCATTGATTGTGGTCTTACAAGGATTCTAACCATAGATAATCACCCACATCGCCCATCGTGTGTCGACACTTTCCCAAACAATCCCAACCCGCAATTAACCAAGCCCATGTGATGGGGAGGAACTCAACCCATCGGCGGTTGCGGGTTCCACCGAAAAATGAAAAGGAAAACAAGTGATAATAGGGAAGTCGATGATGGTAACCGCAAACAAACCCTTGGCCTCCATGTGCATCCTTCATCACTCATGACATGTTACTTCCTCCTTCATCAAGGTCAACCGACGAAGCTTCATCTCCTAGTGATGGGAAATTACTTACATATCAATGGTCACGGGTTCCACTTTGATCTACACAAGACAAGCGACAATAGTTATAAGGGCAATGATGGGTTAAATTATTAACCACATCACTCATTTGGTGTTACTTCCCAGTGGCGGTAAACCAACATGTGAGGGACTATGTGCGGACGATCGGAGCAAAAGGGAGGGAATCGCTCATCGTGGGTTGCACATGGATATTTGAAAAAAAAATGCAATGGGTGATACAACACTCAGGGCCCAACTTAAGATGTATTTGAAACACGTGGGCTAAAATTTATTTTAAAATGGGGCCACCTAGCCGTGATGGGAAAATAAATGAAGGGGTTGGTAAAACCATGGGACCCAAAGCCATGAAAGATTATGAAATGATTGAGAATTGGATATATTCGGTCAAATCAAAATTAGAAGCCTAAAGACCAAACAAGGGTGTAAACATGAATAAAACTTGTAAACCCCAACCCTAGTGAAAAACAAGACAGTGATTATTAGGGTTTAATCATGAAATTAAATTGGAACCAAGAATAATTTAGGGGTTCCACCAACATTAAAAAATGCATTAGGTATGAAATAAAATTTTGATGTATAATGAAAATAAAATCCACACCATTTGACCCTAATACATAGGTTCACTAAGACTCATTGTAAAACTCAATGAAATACATACCATTATACCAAATCGACATGCATGCAACGCATAGTTGCAAGGTGCTGTAAAAAAAATTTGTTCATCATGTGACCAACCTAATAGTTCCAACATGTAAAAAGGGGTAGGATTATGCTATGAAATGTCATGTTTTGCACCTAAACATGCTAGAACTATCTGAGCTACATTGCACCAATGATATCACTTAAGAGACCAAAGTGCAAAAGGGTAGCAAAATTTGTAGAGTTGTTACTAAAAAATAATGGCACTTATAAACATTTTGTAATAAGGTATAGGATCATGTAGGGACCCTCTATAATATCCTATCTTATTTTTTGAAATCTCTGATCCATTTGCCTATGGTGACGAGTTTTCATTTGATGGAGAAAGCATCAGATGCATGCAGTACAAAGTTACAAGGTAATGTAATTTTTATTTTGTTTTTTGCATGACCAAATTGATAGTTCCAAGATGTATGAATGGGTAGGTTGATGCCATACAAACTCTTTTTTTTTAACTTAAACATGCTAGAAAATTTTGAGCTACATAAAACCAATGATATCTCTTAAGAGACCAAAGTGCAAAAGGGAAAAGAATTTGATGATATATTACTCAAAAATAATGGCACTTACAATTTTTTTCTAAAGGTATGGGATCATATAGGGCCCATATACAATAACCTCTCTTAGTTTCTTATATCTCCGAGTTGTTTTCTCGTGGTGATGATTTTTTAGTTGATGGAAAAAGCATCAAATGCATGTTGTGTAAAGTTGCAAGATGGTGTAATTTTTGTTCTATTTTTCATGCAACCAAACTAATAGTTCTAACATGTTTGGATGGGTAGTTTTATTCTAGGAAAGGTCCTCTTTTGCACCCAAATATGCCAAAATAGTCCAAGCTACATTACACTGACAATATCTCTTAAGAGACGAAAGTGCAAAAGGGTAGAATTTTTTTACAATCCATTGCTAAAAAATTGTGGAACTTAAAAAAATTTCATCTAAAATTACAAGATCATATAGAACTCATCTATAATAACCTCTCTCTATTTTTGATATCTCTAAGTCATTTTCCTGTGGTGATGAGTTTTCAGTAGAAGGAAAAATCGTCAAATGCATGTACTGTAAAGTTGCAAGGTGGTATAATTTTTTTTGTTCATTGTGTGACCAAAATGATAGTTCCAACATGTCCAAATGGGTAATTTTACACTAAGAAAGGTCTTGTTTTGCACCTAAACATGCCAGAATAGTCTGAACTACATTGCACCAACAATATCTCTTAAGAGACCAAAGTGCAAAAGGGAAAAAAACGTTGATGAGCTATTACTCAAAAAAAATGGGAATAAAAAACATTATATCTTGAGCCATGGGATCATGTAGGGCCCATCTACAATAACCTCTTTCGATTTTTGATATCTTTGAGGCATTTTCCCATAGTGACGAGTTTTCAGTTGATGGAAAAGACATCAAATGCATGCAGTGTAAAGTTGAAAGGTGGTGTCATTTTTATTATGTTCATAGTGAGACAAAATTAATAGTTCTAACATGTCTAAATGGGTAGGTTTATGCTAGGAAAGGTCTCTTTTCATGCTCAAACATGCTGGAATAGTTCGAGCTACATTACACCGATAAGATCTCTTAAGAGACCAAAGTGCAAAAAGGCAAAAAAAAAAGATGATCCGTTACTTATAAATTTTAGAATTTAGAAATATTTTTTCTGAAGGCACAAGATAATGTAGGGCCCATATACAATAGCCTCTCTCAAATTTTGATATCTCTGAGCTATTTTCCTGTGTTGATGAGTTTTTAGTTGATGGAAAAATGTCAAATGCATGCAGTGTAAAGTTGAAAGGTGGTGTAATTTTTATTATGTTCATTGTGTGACCAAACCAATAGTTCCAACACATCTAGATGGTAGGTTTACATTATGGAAGGTCCTATTTGGCACCCAAACATGTCGAAATATTTTGGGCTACATTACACCGGTGATATCTCTTAAGAGACCAAAGTGCAAAAGGGAAATTTTTTTTGATGAGTTGTTACTCATAAAATATGTAACTTAAAAAATATTCCATATAAAGGTATGAGATTATGTAGAGCCCCTCTACAATAACCTCTCTCATTTTTTGACATCTCCAAGTCATTTTCTCATGGTAACGAGTTTTCAATTGATGGAAAAAGTCTCAAATACATGTAGTGTAAAGTTGCAAGGTGGTGTAATTTTTGTTATGTTCATCATATGACCAAACTGATAGTTCCAACATGTCCAAATCGGTAGGTTTATGCTAGGAAAGGTCTTGTTTCACACCCAAAAATGCCAGAATAGTCTGAGCTACATTACACCAAAAATATCTCTTTAGAGACCAAAGTGCAAAAGGGAAAAAATCTTTAATGAGATATTACTCAAAAACCGTGGAACTTAAAAAATTATATCTAAAGGTATGATATCACATAGGGCCCCTCTATAATTACTTCAACCATTTTTTGATATCTCCAAGCCATTTTCCTATGGTGATGAGTTTTTAGTTGATGGACAAAGCATCAAATGAGTGTAGTGTAAAGTTGTAAGGTGGTGTAATTTTTGTTATGTTCATCGTGTGACTAAACTAATAGTTCCAACATGTCTATTTGGGTAGGTTTATTCTAGGCAAGGTCCTTCTTCACACACAAACATATCAGAACAGTCTGAGGTACATTGCACCAACGATATCTCTTAAGAGACCAAAGTACAAAAGGGAAACAAACTTTAACGAGAAATTACCCAGAAACCATGGCACTTAGAATTTTTTTGTCATAAAATATGGGATCACATAGGGCCTCTCTACAATAACCTCTCTTGTTTTTTAATATCTCTGAGATGTTTGTGCATGGTGGCAAGTTTTCAATTGATGGCAATTATGTCAAATGCATGCAATGTAAAGTTGCAAGGTGGTGTAATTTTCATTATGTTCATCATGTGACCAAAATAATAGTTCCAACACATTTGGATGGGTAGGTTTAAACTAATAAAGGTCCTATTTAACACCCAAACATGTTGAAATAGTTTGAGCTACATTGCAATGATGATATCTATTAAGAGATCGAACTATAAAAGGGTGGAAAATTTTGATGAGCTATTTCTTAGAAACTATGGCACTTAGAAACATTTTTTCTAAAGATATATGATTATGTAGGACCATTCTAAAATAACCTCTCTTAGTTTTTGTAATCTACAAGTCATTTTCCTACGGTGATGAGTTTTTAGTTGATAGAAAAAGTGTTAAATGCATGCAATGTAAAGTTACTTGAGGTGGTGCAATTTTTATTCTATTTTTCGTGTGAGAAAATCGATAGTTCCAATTTTTGATCTATTGATGTATGTAGGTAATTATAAATACACATGGAGAAATCTTGTTTAAGATAAATCCATTCATGAAGCAAACACAAAGATATACATAATACATGAAGTATGAGGCATACACATGAATACATATAATATGTGAAGTATACACATTAAGCATGAAGCATACATGTGAATACACATAATACATGAGGTATACATAGGAAGCATGAAGTATACATGTGAATACACATAATACATAAAGTATACATAGGAAGCATGAAGCATACACATCAACACATGAAGTATACATAGGAAGCAAGAGGTATGTACACCTGAATACACATAATATGTGAAGTATATAAGAATCATGAATTATACATGTGAATACACATAATACATGAAGGATACACAAGAAGCATGAAGCATACACATGGAGCATGAATTATACATATGAATACACACAATACAACAAGTATACATAAAAAACATGAAACATACATATGAATACATGTAATAAATGATGTATACATAGGAAGCATGAATCATATAGATGAACACATGAAGTATACATAGGAAACATGAAACATACATGCGAATATATATGAAATATACATAGGAATCATGAATCATACATGTGAATACCTGAAGTATAAACATGAAGCATGAAGCATACACATGAACACATGAAGTATACACAAAAATCATGAAGCATACACATGAATACATATAATACAAGAAGTATACATATGAAGAATGAAGCATAATATGAATACATGAAATATACATAGGAAGCATGAAATGTAAACGTGAATACATGTAATACATGAAGTATACATAGGAAGCATGAAGCATACATGTGAGTATACATAATACATAAAATATACACAAGAAGCATGAAACATACATGTGAACACATGGAGTATATAGAAGAAGCATTAAGAATACACGTGAATACAAGAAACACATGAAGTATACAAAAGAAGCATGAAGCATACATTTGAATACACACAATACATGAAGTATACATAGGAAGCATGCAACATACACATGAACACATGAAATATATACATAGGGAGAATGAAGCATACATATGAATACACATAATTTGTGAAGTATACATAAGAAGCATGAAGCATACACATGAATAAATGCAATACATGAAGTATACATAGGAAGAATGAAGCATACACATCAACACATCAATTATACACAAAAATTATGAAGCATACACATGAATACACATAATATACATAGCATACACATGAACAAATGAATTATACATGTGAATACACATAATACGTGAAGCATAAATAGGAAGCATGAAGCATAAATGTGAATACACATAAAACATGAAGTATAAAAAATAAGCATGAAGCATACATGTGAATACATGAAGTATACATAGGAAAAATGAAGCATACACATGAATATAGATAATAAATAAAGTATACATAGGAAGCATGAAGCATATGCTTGAATACAAGTAATATATGACATATACATAGGAAGTATGAAGCACACGTGTGAACACATAAAGTATACATAGGAATCATGAAACATACACATGAATACATGTACTACATGAAATATACAAAGGAAGTCTGAAGCATATAGATGAACACATGAAGTATACATAGGAAGCAAGAAGCATACATGTGAACACATGAAGTATACACAAAAATAATACACATGAATACACATAATCCATGAAGTATATACAAGAAGCATGAATCATACACGTGAAAATGAAGTATAAATAAGAAGCATGAAGAATACATTTGAATGCACATAGTATGTGAAGTATTCAAATGAAGGTAAATGGATTTTTTCAATTAAAACAAGGGTTCACCAATAACTTACTACAAATAGAAAGGGGAAAATGTGGTATAATGTAGCTATCTCCATCTATCTCATTATGAAAATGAGATCCCTTAATCCAAGGTTGACTTTCAACCCTTAGGTGAGTTAATCTTGAAGGAGATCTTGCTATTTTCCTTATGATCTAGGATGGGGTAGATCTATTGAAACAACACATTTGGGAGAAAGACTAAAAATAATAAATAAACAAAAAAATGCAAAGTAGTACTTGAAATAAGAAAATTAAACCTTAATCTAATGGAACTTACAACCTTTTGGTAGATTTGAGAAGGTTAAGTATTTTTTTACCTTTCACCAAAATATTGTTGTTGAGTGTCCTTTGGGACTCATGTGCCCAAAGGGTGAATGGATTCAACTATAGGGATTGAAAACCTTCTTCCACATTCCTCTGATCCTATGCCCACACTCCTAATTCCTCAAGGTTTCATAGTCGAAATTTTAGAAATGAATTTTTCAAATGAGTTTTTGTGGCTTAACGACAACATTGACAAATTTCAAAACTTTGAAATTTTTTCCCAATTTTTCTCCTTTGATAGATCTTCAATTCTTCTTCAACCTAAGATTTGTAAAACACGCAAAAGGAAAAAATAATTTTTTTTGGTGAATGGAGGTTTTCCTTAGTCAAACCTTGTTTTGGTAATTAAACCTTGAATTGAAACAATGAAACATGAAATGAATGATGAATGAACACTTTCTATGTTGTAACTCACCAAAACCCTAATTTCCAACCCTTGAAGGACTAAAAATTATTAGATCTCTCCAAGGTATTGATCTTGCATGAAATGGATTGATTGATGATGTGATCTTGATACTTGAAATCTTCATTTGAAAATTGAAACCTAAATCACAATGCTAGCTCCAAAAACATGCATGATGCTTGAAAAATTTGACATCATTCTTGAGATCTTGAATGTTGCAACAAATTCTTGAGAAATATACTCTTTAACACCTTTGACAATAATCTTAGCTCTTTTCAATTTCACCTCTTGCTACATGTTTCAAATTGATAAAATAACTATGTATTTATAGATGATTTTCTAATTTCTTGACAATTAAAATTCAAAATCTGACAATTACAATTTGAATTGGCATCATTAAAATACTACCAAAAATATACTTTAAATTTGGATCCTAATTCTAAGGAAGACCCATTCACCCTTGGGTGAAAGGGTCCTAGGACCTGAACTAGGACACACATTTTACAAGATGTTTAATTTGATGTTTGTAATTGTTTAATGTAGGTTCCCATTTTGGGAAATAAAATTAATTAGGATTTTAAATGCATAATTGGCTCAATTATAGGCTTAATTAAGTCTAGTTTATTAAGAGACCCAAACATAATGTGAAAATGTAATGTACATTTTTTGACACTAAATTTAGCCCCAAATTTAGTGAGAGGATGGGCCTTATGCTCAAACTCACACTAAAGTAGACAAATATGTGTCAAGAGGGGTCTAAGTGCACAAATGTCAATGGGATAGGATTATATAGATCAAGGAAGTGGCCAAGCCCCCAAGGTCTAATATTCCATGGAAAACTAACATAAGCACAAAGGGACACACATGAATGTATGATATGAAGAAAAAATAAAAGATACATAAACATACACCATCAAAATTAATGCAAAGAGGAAAACAAGATGGACTAACAAGTTGCATTATGCCACATCCATCAAATAAACTCATAAGGATGAAACTTGTGTAGGAGAACCCATGGGTCTAATGGACCTATAATGTTTGGTTGTGTTTTGTTTTTGTGTTAGAATAAGGTCCTAAGAACCATTTCAATTATTTTTAATAGGTCTCTTAGGTTTGTGGTGGAATTTTTGTCTTGGTGACCAACTCTTTGTATAAACAAGGACTCCATCCTCCTTTGTAACTCTGGTACATTTTGGCAAATAAATGAAATAATGATGCATTTTTGTATCTAGACACTTGAGGGGAGTAAAATTTCTCATTTTAGTTGGCTTGGATGCCTTTCACATATTTTGGAAGCATCTTTGTAGGCAAGTTGGTGAAAATTATCTAAATTGCCTTAATTAGGCATTTATGTGTTCAAATGAAGTCTAAATGTGTTTCCAATGACCAACTGATTAAAATAGAAGCTGGAGGACATTGGAGGGAGTTATGAGGCTTCAAATATGCCTCTCTTGGTTGAGGAAAGGTTGTTGAACAAGTTTGGAATGAGTTTCTAATAAGAAGTTTGCTGGTTTTTGTGTTTTCATTAAAAAATTGTTGATCTCGTGCATTGTATGGCCTATACATGTTTCTCCTCACTCCAATCCTGTAATGGTTGGAAATATAATGGAATAAGATTTATTTTGGAATTTAAATGGTGTGATTTAATTTAGAATTGGGTGATATATCCCCATTTTACTACTAGGTGGTCTTAAACCCCATGTTTTTCTCTAGAATTTTCTGATCCCATGTTTGGTACTGTCTGCGCATTTTGTTTTATGATTAAAGCATGTAATGGTTGGAAATTTAATTTAATAATATTTCTTTTGAAGTTTGAGTGGTGATATTTCATTGAGTAATAAGGGAGATATCTTTATTTTACTCTCGGGTGGTCTGAAAACCCTTAAAATCAAGGTTTTGAGAAAAATATGGATGCATCTTCCATTCCAAAACTCTAGCATTGAAAAATATTGGTGGGATGGAAGGTTTGAGGGTGTACTATTATTTCCTAGAGGTCTTGGAGAACAGAAAACACTTTGGAGGCAAATGGGGAAATGTTTTGGCTTGACATCTCTATGTGGCAAGCCCATGTGACAAGCAAAAAGGGTGAGTTTTTGCTTGATTTCAAAGAATCTATTTGAAGGTAACTTAGGAATGATGGTAAAAGGTGTGGAAAACCTGTAGGAGTTCATTTTTTGGCTTTGGGGTGAAGGGGAGAGGCTAGGTAATCAAGACCCAGGTGTAGGTCTATGAATTAGGCCTCTTGAAGTAGTGGTAGAAACGACCATTGTGAGTGATGCCTTGATAGTCAAGAGGAAAGGTTTTGGAACTTTGTAGGGGTCCATTTTGGATGTTTGAATCCATAGGTTTGGTGTCTTGAAAGTCCTCCTTGTGGGTTTTGTATTGACTGTCTTACCGGGTAAGGCTACTAGCCTTTTAACAAAAAGGGGTCTAAATCACCATAGTGTTGGTTGTTTATTGAAACCTAAGTGATAGAGGTCTTTTCCATCACAGTTGGGTGTTTTCTATCCCTGACACTCTGCATAATAGTGGTAGCAGAGCCTAATTGTAGGTAATTGTTAAATGGAAGACATCATGCCTCCAAAACAATCTGGACCAGTGGTTGCAAAAGAGTTGAAGGGCTTGAGGCAAGAGGTGGAGGCCTTAAAGGAAATGAATAGAAGGAGAGGAGTGGCCATAGAGGAAGAGAGATCCTCTGAAGAAGAGCTAGAGGGTGAAGGACCTAAATAAGGTGAAGAGAACCCTCGAGGGGAAGAGATACCCCCTCATGAGAGAAGACTCCTTAAAGCATTGCAAGCATCAAGAGGAGAGTCCTCTGAAGTGAAGATGGATCTACCGGTGTATAGTGGAAAGATGGATGTGGAAGAAGTGTTGGAATGGGTAGAGGCATTGAAAAAATACTTTGAATATAAAGAAATGGCAGAGAATAAGAAGGTAAAGTTTTCCAAAACAAAGTTGAAGGGATCCACCTTGACATGGTGGAATTTCATCCAAGGAGAAAGGGTGAAGATGGGTAAGTCCATGATCAACTCATGGGATAGGATGGTGCATAGGTTGAAGGCACAATTCCTTCCTACTGATTATGAGGTGCAGGAGTTCAAAAAGAGGCAGAATCTGAAGAAAAAAGACATGGATGTTTCATCCTACACTGAACAATTCTTCAAGTTGAGCATGAGATGTGATCATGTGGAGAGTGAGAATGAAAGAATGGCTAGGTATATCAATGGCCTAAGGCTCAACATACAATATTATATCAATTTGGTTGTCCCCAAGACCATGGAGGATTGCATACAAATTGCACATAAGGCTGAAGTGAAGATAAGAAGGAAACAAGAGTAGAAAAGTAGAGGAAGAGGCAAGAATTTTAGAGGTAGAGGTAGTTTTGGGGGCATAAATCAGTACCAAAAACATCAAGAGGAATCTAATCCTAATGAATCAAGTGGATACTCAAGCAATAGAGGGGGGTTAAGGGGTAGGAGACACAATGGTAGAGGCATATTTAATGGAGGGAGAAGTTCCAATCAATTTTCTAGGAGATGTTACACTTGCAACCAGCTTGGGCATCCATCCTTCAAATTCCCCCAAAAGCAAGGATCAAGCTCTCATCGCGGAGAGAGGAGGAATCAATTGGTACATGAAGATGAAGAAAGTGTGACATCACCTGCAGTAAGCCTCACATCAAAAGTTGGAGAGAACTTGATGATTAGGAGAGCATTGCTCAAGGCACCAATCCCTAAAGAACCCCCACAAAGGAGGGCATTCTTCAGAATCAATTGCAAGGTACAAGGTAAGGTGTGTAAGATAGTAGTGGACTCGAGATCAACTGATAATCTTGCTTTAATTGAGATGGTAGAAAAAATGAATTTGAAAAGGATTTCTCATCCTAACCCATACAAAGTTTCATGGCTTAGTAAAGGACAATAGGTCTTGGTGAATGAGCAAGTATGGGTAGACTTCAATATTTGGTCATACAAGGACAAGATCCTATGTGACATCATCCCTATGGATGTGTGCGACTTGCTGCTTGGGAATCCTTGGAAGTTTGATAGGAAGGCCAAGCATGATGGGGTGAAGAATGCATACTCCATTGTGAAGGATGGGGTGGCTTACAACCTCACACCTCTCATAGAAGAAGACAAGGCAAAGCATGAAGGACCTAGTGTTTTGATGGTGGGTGAGAAGGATTTCATGAAGACCTTGAAGGAAAGTGGAGGAAGAGGATTCTTCCTAATCATGAAGCCAAAGAGTGAAGTAGATATGCCCATAAAGAAGGAGAAAGATGCACCTAGAGAAGTCCAATAGTTGTTGGAAAGCTACAAGGACATAATAGTAAATGAACTACATAGTTCCCTACCTCCCATTAGGGATATAAGCCACCATATTGATCTGATTCTAGGGGCTACATTTGCCAATAAGGCTGCATATAAGATGACACCTACTCAGAATTTAGGAGATTGCAAGACAAGTGCAAGATTTGTTGGATAAAGGGCTAGTGAGAAAGAGTTTGAGCCCATGTGTTGTTCCTACTATCCTAGCACCAAGGAAGAATGGGAATTGGAGGCTTTGCACTGATTCAAGAGACATTAATAGGATCACAATCAGATATAGGTTTCCAATGCCAAGAATGGAGGACCTTATGGATTTCCTAGCAGGGGGATCCTACTTCTCCAAGATTGATTTGAAAAGCGGTTACCATCAGATAAGGATAAGAGAGGGTGATGAATGGAAGACAACTTTTAAGACTAATGAGGGCCTCTATGAATGGTTGGTGATGCCCTTTGGGTTGTCAAATGCCACTAGCACCTTTATGCCCCTTATGAATGAGGTATTGAGACCTTTCATTAGAAATTTTATTGTGGTTTATCTAGATGATATTCTTGTGTTTAGTAGGTCTAAAGAAGAACATTTAAAGCACCTTGACATGGTATTGAAGAGGTTACAAGAGGGGAAGTTGTTGATCAACATGGAAAAGTGTGAATTTATGAAAGGAGAACTAGTGTACCTTGGATTTGTCATCTCCAAGGGATGTTTGAAGATGGATCCTTCAAAGGTGGATGCTATTCTTACTTGGCCAACACCAAAATCCATGGGAGATGTGAGAAGATTTCATGGACTTGCAAGATTTTATAGAAAGTTCATCAAGAACTTTAGTCAAATTTGTGCACCCATCTTGGAAACCATCAAAGGAGATAACAAGGGTAAGTTTTCTTGGACTAATGAGGCTGATAAAGGGTTTGAATATCTGAAAATAAGAGTAGCACAACAGCCTATACTTGTGCTCCCTAATTTTGATAAGTTTTTTGCAATTGAATGTGATGCTAGTAACCAAGAAATAGGGGTTGTCTTGAGCCAAGAAGGTAAACCGGTTGCATTTTCAGTGAGAGGCTGAATGAAGAAAAGAGGAAGTATTCTTCCTATGATTTGGAATTGTATGCTATGGTTCAAGCCCTCAAAAAGTGGAGGCACTACTTGTTACCTAGATAATTTGTTGTCTATACTGATAATAATGCTTTGAGTTTCTTGAATGCATAGGATAAACTCAATCATAGGCACATGAAGTGGGTGGAGTCTTTACAAGCCTATACATTCACAATAAAGCATAAGAAGGGCCAATAAAATAAGGTGGTAGATGCTATCAGTAGAAGGGTACTTGTGGTGTAAGAGATTCAACTCCAAAGCATGGGGGTTGATGCATTGAAAGACATGTATCGTGAAGATGCAGATTTTAAGGAGGTATACAATATTTGTGATCAACATTTGAATACTTTTCATGGTGAATACTCTGATTTTCTGTTGCAGAATGGTTTTCTCTTCAAAGGAAGCCAATTGTGTGTGCCTAAATGCTCAATGAGGGAAAATATTATAAAGGAGAAACACAGTGGGAGTCTTGGAGGTCATTTTGGCCTTGATAAGACCTTGGAACAGGTAAGGAGGTTCTACTATTGGCTAAGGTTGCAAGTGGATGTGAGAAAGTTTGTGGAAGGATGCACAATCTATCAAAGAGAAAAGGGAACTTCATCAAATGCAGGGCTCTATCAACCACTTCCCATTCCCAATAGGCCTTGGGAGAGTGTAAGTATGGATTTTGTATTAGGGCTGCCTAGAACCCAAAGAGGTTTTGATAGTGTTTTTGTGGTGGTTGATAGGTTTAGTAAGATGGCTCATTTTCTTCCTTGTAAATGCACCAATGATGCATCTAGTATAGCAGGTATCTTCTTTAAGGAGGTTTTTAGAATACATGGATTTCCCTTAAGTATTGTTTCTGACAGGGATTCTAAGTTCATAGGTCACTTTTGGAGGACCTTGTGGAAGAAACTTGGCATGAATCTATCCTTTAGCTCTGCATACCATCCACAAACGGATGGACAAATTGAAGTGGTGAATAGATCATTGCAAAATATCTTGAGATAATTTGCATAAAATGACTCCATGAATAGGAGCATTGGTAGGAGCCCTTTTGAATTATTCTATGGAATGCACCCTAGAGGGGTCTATGAATTGAGAGATCTAAAAGGAGTTGATAGGAGAAGTGCTCAAGGAGAGGATTTTTCTATTACAATTAGAGATATCCATCAACAAGTGAAGGAAACTCTACAAAAGAATGTTGAGAAGTATAAAGAAAGAGCATATTTGAAGAAGAGGGATGTTCAATACAAGGTTGGAGATTTGGTGATGGCTCACTTGAAGAAGGAGAGACTTCCAAAGGGAAATTATACTAAACTCATGATGAAGAAGATAGGACCTTCCAAGGTGGTCAATAAGTTTGGCCAAAATGCTTATGAAATAGAGCTACCTCCTAGGGTGGCAATCTCTCCTATCTTTAATGTTTCTAATTTTTATCCTTTCAAAGCTTCTATGAATTCAGGGGATGTAGCAGGTCTAACACCAATGGAAGATGAAGATTAGGTTAAGGAATTACCCCCAAGCCAACCTATGACTCTTGAATCCATCTCAGACACCAAGGAGATAAACTGGACTAGAAGGAAGGTCTACAAGAAGTACATGGTTAAGTGGAAAGGTCTACCTGAACAGGATGCCACTTGGATGTCTGAAATTGACATTAAACAGCATGGAACTACTCTAGAAGACTTGATCTCAAAGAGTACTTGAGATCTTTTTCTTACTTGGGAGTATGGTGTAGGAGCACCCATGGGTCTAATGGACCTATAATGTTTGGTTGTGTTTTGTTTCTTTTTTTTGTGTTAGAATAAGGTCCCAAGGACCATTTCAATTCTTTGTAATAGGTCTCTTAGGTTTGTGGTGGAATTTTTGTCTTGGTGACCAACTCTTTGTATAAACAAGGACTCCATCCTCCTTTGTAAGTCTAGTACATTTTGGAAAATTAATGAAATAAGGATGCCTTGTTGTATCTAGACACTTGAGGGGATTCACATTTCTCATTTCAGTTGGCTTAGATTCCTTTCACAAATTTTGGAAGCATTTTTGTAGGCAAGTTGGTGAAAATTATCTAAATTTCCTTAATTAGGCATTTATGTGTTTAAATGAAGTCTAAATGTGTTTCCAATGAGCAAATGATTAAAATGGCAGTTGGAGGACATTGGAGGGAGTTATGAGGCTTCAAATATTCCTCTCTTGGTCGAGGAAAGGTTGTTGAAAAAGTTTGGAATGAGTTTCTAATAAGAAGTTTGCTATTTTTTGTGTTTTCATTAAGAAATTATTGATCCTGTGCATTGTACGAATTGTACATGTTTCTCCACACTCCAATCCTATAATGCTTGGAAATATAATGGAATAATATTTCTTTTGGCATTTTAATGGTGTGATTTAGTTGAGAATTGAGTGAGATATCCCCATTTTACTACCAGGTGGTCTTAAACCCCATGTTTTTTTGTAGAATTTGCTGATCTCGTGTTTGGTACGGTTTGCATGTTTTTTATAATTATTGAAGCATGTACTGGTTGGAAATTTAATTGAATAAGATTTATTTTGGAGTTGGAGTGGTGATATCTTAATTTTACTCCCAGGTGGTCTGAAAACCCTTAAAATCAAGGTTTTGAGCAAAATATGGATGCATCTTCCATTCCCACATTTTAGAATTGCAAAATCTTGGTGGGATGGAAGGTTTGAGGGTGTAATATTATTTCCTAGAGGTCTTGGAGAACAGAAAGCACTTCAGAGGAAAATGGGGCAATGTTTTGGCTTGACATCTCTATGTGGCAAGCCCATGTGACAAGCAAAAAAGGTGATTTTTTGCTTGATTTCAAAGAATCTGTTTGAAGGGCACTTAGGAATGATGGTAAATGGTGTGGAAAACCTATAGGAGTTCATTTTATAGCTTTGGGGTGAAGTGGAGAGCCTAGGTAATCAATACCCAGGTGTAGGTCTGTGAATTAGGCCTCTTGAAGTAGTGGTAGAAAGGGCCATTGTGAGTGATGCCTTGATAGTCAAGAGGAAAGGTTTTGGAACTTTGTAGGGGTCCATTTTGGATGTCTAAATCCATAGGTTTGGTGTCTTGAAAGTCCTCCTTGTGGTTTTTGTATTGAATGTCCTACCGGGTAAGGCTACTAGCCTTTTAACAAAAAGGGGTCTAAATCACCATAGTGTTGGGTGTTTGTTGAAACCAAAGTGCTAGAGGGTCTTTGCCATCATAGTTGGGTGTTTTCTATCCCTACCAATCTGCATCAGAAACATATGGCTCCATAGGAAATAAATTTGTGTTATGATTAGTAGACATGAAAAATATGCTCAAAAGAACTAGAATAAACCAATTATGTGCGCTACAAGGAAAATTACAATCTATTCAAAGGTTTATTGCTGAATTAGTAGATAAGTGTTAGCCATTTCAAAATTTTCTACTAAATGGGGTACCATTCGTATGGGCTAATCGGTGCCAAGAATAATTTTAATAAAAAATTGATGGTAAACACCTCATACTATACATATTAGAAACAATATTATCAATGGGGGCACTATTGGCAGAAAAAAATCATGAAAAATCTAGTACATCAGTCACACACTTATTGGATATGAGCTCAATTATAGTTCCATTGAATGCACATTGTTTGTGGTAGTTTTTACCACTCAAAAAATCAGACACTACATGTTGAATCACCAAACAAAACTCATAGAAAAGATCAATCCCTTGAAGTATCTGCTTAGCAAAGAAACCTTAATGAGTTGATTAGCCAAATGGGTCATGATATTAAGTGAGTACAACATTAAGTATGTTGAGAGAAAGGAAATAAAAGGACAAGTCATAAACGATCAACTTGTAAATGTACCAAAAACAACAAGTCATCCATTGATATCTAACTTCCTTGATGAGTCCATATTCACCATAGATTCTTTAGTCACATGGAAACTTTATTTTTATGGATATCATATGAGTCATGGTTCAGGAGTAGGAATACTCTCAATTACATCCCAAGGAGACACTTTACAAAAGTAATTTAGAATAGCTTTTTCTTTCACCACTAATATAGAAGAATATGAGGCACTACTCATAGGACTTTGTATGGCCATGTAATGGAAAATCAAGAGCTTTCATGTCTACAGTGATTCACAGTTGGTTATTTGATAGGTCAATGTTGATTACAACACAAAGGATGAGAAACCTACTCCCTACAAATGAATGGTTGGAAAATTTAAGTAATAATTTGACGATATCATCTTTTGACAAGTCCTAAGAATTCAAAATAAGGTTGTTGATGTAATGGGCACAATAGGATATCTCTTGGACATCTCAAATAACATACCATAGTATGAGTTCCTGGTAGAACAATTGTTGATCCCCACCTTTGATATCCTTGAATCCGAGTTGGTGTGGAAAATTTTTGATCCTAATTCTCCTTGGTACAAAGATGTATGTGATTACTTTCATGAGTAATTTTTCCCTACTAACTTTTCTTCCAATCAACGTAAAATTTTTATTTGTAAGACCTTCAAATATATCATCATTGGTGACACCCCCTACCACTGAAACTTGGATAACAATCTCCTTATATTTTTTGATTCTGATGAAGCACACATGATCTTACACAAGGTACATGAGGGAATACGTGGAGCTCACTTGAGTGGTCCTACTTTAGCTAAGAAGATCATGCATATTGGATACTACTAGCTCACTATGGAATGCGATGCTTTGTTACACTTTTTTAAGAAGTGTTGGTAGTGTCAAATACATGGAGATCAAGAACTTTAGCCAATCACATCACCATGGTATTTCTCTTAATGAGGACTCAACCTCATAGGTAAGATTCATCTTACCTCATCCAATGATCATAAATTGATTATCATGGCAACTGAGTGTTTCACAAAATGTATCAAGGTTATCCCTATGACATATATTACTGGCAAGAAGATATCTAAATTTATTCTTAATTATATCATATGTTGGTATGGTGTCTCACAATCCATTATAATTGATAACGACCATCCCTTCAAAAACCAATTGTAGACATATAAAAATATCCTAGACTTGCTAATACCATTTTTCTATTGTCATAAGTCTTCTATTGATTAGATAATTTTAATTATTTGATTAATTCATTGCCATCCTTTATTTTCCTCTTTGATTAATTAAATAGATTTTATTTAATTACGTCACTAATATCCTTGTCTTCTATAATTAAATAAATTATATTTATTTAATTATTTATCATCTTTCCACTATAATTAAACAGTTATTTTAATTATTTAATTATTCATTTTTTCTCTTCTTCCACAACTAAATAAATTTATTTTATTTAATTCCTTATTAATTTGTTATCTTATTTCTATTTTGAATTAAAATATTATTTAAATAAAAAATCAGCTTGTCACATGTCCCACTTTTGAATTAAATTAATTTTTAATTCAAAAGGGCAACCTAGCCTATAAATCAAATAATTTTAATTTATTATTTGAATTTCCATCAGTCTTTCTATTATCAACTTTGCTTCTAATTTTAAATAAAATTATTTATTTAAAATCACCCACTTTCTAATTTCTTGCCAAATAAAGAATTTAAAATCATCTATTATCAACTTTGCTTCTAATTTTAAATAAAATTATTTATTTAAAATCACCCACTTTCTAATTTCTTGCCAAATAAAGAATTTAAAATCATTATTTACAACTTTCCTTCTAATTTTAAATAAAATCATTTATTTAAAATTACCCACTTTCTAATTTCCCACCAAGTAAATAATTTAAAATCATTATTTACAACTTTCCTTCTAATTTTAAATAAAATCATTTATTTAAAATTGTCCACTTTCTATTTTCTCACCAAGTAAATGATTTAATTATTTACTATCACATGGCCCCACTTTTGAATTAAATTAATTTTTAATTCAAAATGTCAACTTTCCTCTTGTCACATGCAACCTTGACCATTGATTTGATTTGGTAAAATCAAATCTTAGCCATTCAATTCAAATTTTAACCTAATGTTGCCCTAACCCTGATTGCTAGTTGTCACATTTCATTCCAACCATTGATCTTAGGGAACTTGTCATGTTTTAATCTTGGCCCTCCATTCAAAATTGGAATTTCTATAAAATGCCAAAATCAACCTCATTTTGGCATCTATTCATCTATTGACATCTTTCATACGCTCACACTTCTTGTCATTTTGCAAGTTTTTTCTGTTGCATGTAGACTTTAGTTTTCACTTGCATTATCATATGGAATCCTTTAATATTTTTTAGGACATGTCATAGGCACATTTCTTCACAAAAATCTGAGGGCAAACAACATATTTGCAACAAATGGAGAAAAGCTATGGAGGTGAATCATGGAGGTTTTGAGGAGCTTTGGTAACATTGTTCCTTGTTTTTCTTTGCTTCCTCCTTTGTGCTTCATAGTTATACTAGGGTTTTATTTCTCACTTGGATTTAATACTAACCTTGGAAATATACCTTAGTTACATCGGTGAACTCGACATTTTATGAAGTTTTACAAAATTTTCAAATTTTCTCTTTTTAGTTTTAGTAGATTAGAGGTTTTGGGTTACTAATATTCTTTTTGCAGCATGTGGCATGGAGTCTAACCCTTGTTTGCTTGTATTTTTAATATTTTCACAATCTTAATCAAACAAAAAACTCATTACACACTACAACTTGCATTTACATTCCATGAAGATAAAATGAACATGCATGCACATTCATGGGCTTAAAATGAACAAAAATTTTCCTTACAACTCATATGGACTTAAAATGAACTTGCATATTCATGACATGGGATTTAAAATGAACATTGCTGGTTTCACATTGGCTTAAAGTTAAAAAATAACAAAGTGTTTGAGGTATTTGTCTCTCTTTACAATTTTGATAGCTAAAATGAAGTGTCTCAACATTGTGTAACCCGATTAAATAATAGAAGTATCATATCCCCTTGTGCACTTGTGTGATCTTGGGTGCAAGAGAAACTGTTATTGACTTTAGGAACTGGGCCTTCCTTGGTGGAAAAAATTACTCACCCAAGGCAACTCAAACCAACAACAAAGCTTTTTAGCCAAGCTACTCCTGACTGTTATATAAATGTGAATCCTAATGGAAAACTTACGATTATGAGTGCGGATGTGTCACACAAACAAGTGAATTCGCCAAAACCTTGTTGAGCATAACCTCTTCAAGCTGGAATTACTCCTTATCGGAGCTAATATTGCCTCATGTGTGGGCACTTGAATGGGTGTCCTAACTAAAAACCTTTTTGTAGAAGCCAAAAACCCTACCTATTCTTTTGGTGTAGCAACAGTCATTGCCAAGGCTTCCACATTCTTGCAATTCTTAGTAGAGGTGAAAATCTTGCCATGGGAGATTTATGGGAGCTTGAAGCTTGGTTGAGCCAAGAAGTGAGCACAATGTAAGGAGGAGCTTGTGTGGATAAGATTCTAAATCACCTGCTAAGAATAAGTGCAGTTGGAGTAAAATCCCCGTGGAATCCAGAGAATATAATCCTTGCTAACCCTAGGATTGTGCTTGTCTTCTATGTGATTGTTTTCATAAATTTCAAAGAAAATGTGTTTGTCAAGTGTTTTCTTAGAACCAATGAACAAATAAAATTTTTTCACAGATCTGGAACAACACCTTAAAAGAAAAATAATCCAAACATTTTCTAAAATTGCAAACAAAAATAACCTTTTTAACTCTGGGCCACATTTTTTAACCCTACATCTGATATATTGCACCACATTTGAGCCTCTAAAAACCACAATCACTTTGTTAAGCCATATTTTCTATTTGAAAAGAAGCTTTTTCTGTAGAGGATCTATCCAAAACTATAAACAAAATTGCTCAAATCCTCCATCATTGCATTTTTAATTTGTATTTATTTTACCATAGGTCTACCATTGTAGTTCTTTAGTTGCATCCTTAGGTTTCACTATCATACAAAAATCCTTATTTTATAGACTTTAGAATAGGAACCTGTTGGTAATTTTTCCCACTATGCTTTGTAATTCTCTAAGAGATGGCCAATATCTATATTCAAGAATTACCAAAGCTAGTGGCCAACTGACAGGTAAAGCATCTCAAGTCTTTACCCCTACTCTTTAGGCTCTATGAGACCAAGGAGGGTGTTCCTATTTGTGTTCATATGATATTTCTTCAAGGACACTTCACACATAGACAAATTCCTACTAACTTTCAAACATATAGGATTTATCAAAGGTTTGGCTGACCTTTACACAAATGACCACATATTTAGTTGCATCCTTAGGTTTCACTATCATACATAAATCCTCATTTTTTAGACTTTATAATAGGAACCCTTGCCATACTTTGCCACATATTTGTCTTCAAAAGTAGGTTATCATTAGACTTAATCAAAATCATTTCCTTTAGTCTTTATCCTTTGGTGAGGTATTTCCAACTCATTATTCTAGTGTGAAAACATCACTTTGTCACCTTGTCATTTAGTCTTTCAAACAAGTCCCTTGACACTCCAAAATTGAGACATTGACCAAACTTTGAATGGTTAAGTGTACCTTTCCTTAAGTCTACCAATATTGAGTATATCATAGAACTCATTGCATTTGAATTAGAGAACCTTTAGTCTCCCTCATTCTAGTCCTCATTGGTCTCATTGCATTTGAAATTTCACTTTAGACACCATTGTCATTATAGCATTTCTTATTTCAAAATAAATACCAAAAAACATAGTGTCATATCATTTGCATTTGTCCATCCTTCATCCTCCCCCATTTGAAGCAATACTTTTATGGTTGAAACAAGACTACAAAGAAAAATAAGAATGGATCCCTTTGGAAAAGGAAATAACTTTAATAATTTCCCTAATGATATGAATGCAAATAAAAACATGGGAAACTCTTTCATAAATCCATCAGTGAAATGAACATTCCATCTTCCTCACAAAACCATTTTGAACCATTTATACAAAGAGATGAGAATGGACAAGTATTTGAGGAAGATATACATTCTATTGCACAAAATCTTGAAGTGGCCTCCTTTGTGGAAGAATTAGTCGTACAAGATTCAGATAGATATCTAGCCATGATCCTCAACCAAGGGGCTAGGTTTCCAAAAGTATTTGACATTAACACCTTAAGAGAAACACCCCCCAATCATACCACTCAAACAAGTCAATCACACTCAGTACCATCACATGATGCAAACAATACCTCCATAGGATCCACAACACACAATGCCACACATACCATTAATGCTACCTCCACTGGCACTACCACCACTCAAACCACAAAAAACACAACCAATGTGGTCAATACAACATCTATTGGAGGAACATCAAAAAACACATCACATTCAATTCCACAACAAACATCCACAATTCCATCACAAACTATTGGATCAACATTTGGGGATTCAACTAACATAATAGGAACCAATACAATAAACCTCTTGGGAGCTTCATCTAGTGCCATAGGGATGAAATCATCAAACTCTTTGATTGGATCCTCAACTAATGCCATGCCAAAAAACTCATTAAACCCCTTTGGTAGAAACAAAAGAGGAGCTGTCATTCAAGGACCTCAATCCAGTGTCCCTAGCTCATCTCAAATCAATACCAACACCAATGACCCCCTAAGACAAAACATGAATATACCACATAGTCACATTTACCAATTTGGACAAGGCAACCAAGGCAACCAAGTAACATACCACATGAATCCATTTGGCCATCAAAATGCTCAAGGACATCAAGGTTCATAGATCCAATCTAACATGAAGGGAGCACACATTCAAACCTATGCATCTCAAGTCCATACACATCAACACATCCCAATAAAAAAATCCATTACCAACAAGTGCCAAACAAAAACAAATAATTTTCTCATCACCAACACATCCCAAATTAGAACACATCATCACAACAAGTGGGAACTCAAGCCATACCTATCACCAACATGTGTGATGCCCCAAACAACCCTATTGTAGAGGTAGTCAAATTTAAGCTTGCTTCCCTTCAAACACAAGTGGAAAACTTGCAAACATACAACAAAAAGGCTCACACATCAAATGACTTATGTCCATATCCTTTTGACACAAAATTGTACATGCCACCATTCCCACTACAATATGTGGTACCGAAATTTTCTAAATACAGAGGCAAAAATAATCCCATCAAAAAAATTAGAGAGTTCTTTACCCACTACATCGGCATTGCCTATGAACATACTTATTCAATGAGACTCTTTTCTAGGAGTCTCGTAGGTCATGCACTTGAATGGTTCATGCAGTTGTCTAAAGGAATAAAATCATGGGATGAATTGGCCAACAATTTTATCAAAAATTATGCTTATAACATTGATACAAACATTGGCATTGCCTCATTATGTAGACTTACTCAAGAGGACACAGGTGAGAAATTTATTTCATTTTTCCAAAGATGAAGAACTTTAACAAGTCGATGTCCTATGGAAATACTAGAAAATAAAAGGTCACCATGTTTGTGCAAAATCTCCTTGGACCACTGAGATATGGCTGACCAGTCCATTGTTGCACAACTTTCACTGACCTTGATGAAAAAGGAGTTCAACTTGAAAAATCCCTAATTGCAAAAGGTGAACTCAAATATGGTAGTAAAAAAATCATCACCACAAACACAAACCGAAATCCCCCCTCCGATAAAAGAAAATCCTGGGTCAAAAACAATCATATCACTAATGATGAAATTGTTGATGCAAAAATAGTAAATGCGATGGGTCTTGTAATTACCCTCAAAGGAGTTCAATCCAAAAATACACCAGTGACCACACTGAAAGCAACTACTAACACCATCCAAAACAACCCCGTCCAATCCAACCAAAGACAACCCCGCCAACCAAGATAATTTCCTCAAAAACACGCATACACCTCCTTGGGTGAACCAATTGAATTTGTCCTCAAGAAGCTTATCCAAAACGATGTTGTCATATTATAGGACCCTAGACCATATGAACCTGGCCAGTTCAGGCCATCATGGTGGGACGATAATGTATTCTATGATTACCACCATATAAAAGGGCATAAAACTTCCTCCTGTCGATAATTAATAAATCTCGTACATGATCTTATTGAAAATTCTACCATTAAACTTGATGGTCAAATTTTTTCTTCTAATTCAGACCATATAATTCACAAAAATCCACTTCAAGATCATGGTTTGGGTAGCCCCTAATTGTCTGATGCAAAGAATAATGGAAATCAAGCCAATTACACTCGTGCTACCTTTAACTATTCTAGTGGAGCCATGATTAATCATCTTTGAGCTGCTGACGAATACGTCAATACCATTATCATCAAGTAAATAATTTAAAATCATTATTTACAACTTTTCTTCTAATTTTAAACAAAATCATTTATTTAAAATTGTCCACTTTCTATTTTCTCACCAAGTAAATAATTTAAATTAATTATTTATTGTCACATGGCCCCACTTATGAATTAAATATATTTTTAATTCAAAAAGTCAAATTTCCTCTATAAATCAAATATTTTCCAATATTATTTGATTTGCCAACCTTTTCTTTTTCCGTGCCCATATTTCCTCTTGTCACATGCAACCTTGAGCATTGATTTTATTTTCTAAAATAAAATATTAGCCATTCAATTCAAATTTTAACGTAATGTTGCCCTAACCCTAATTTCTAGTTGTCACATTTAATTCCATCCATTGATCTTAGGAAACCTGTCATTTTTTAATCTTGGCCCTCTATTCAAAATTGGCATTTCTATAAATGCCAAAATTGACCTCATTTTGACATCTCCTAATCTCTTGACATCTTGCATAGTCTCACACTTCTTGTCATTTTGCTAACATTATCATTTTTCAAGTTTTTCTATTGCATATAGGCTTAAGTTTTCACTTGCATTGTCATATGGAATCCTTCAATATTTGCTAGGACATGTCATAGGCACGTTTTCTCACAAAAATCTAAGGGAAAACAACATATTTGCAATAAATGGAGAAGAGATATGGAGGTGAATCATGGAGGTTTTGAGGAGATTTGGTAACATTGTTCCTTGTTTTTCTTTATTTCCTCCTTTGTGTTTTATAGTTATTCTAGGGTTTTATTTCTCATTTGGATTTAATACTGTATACACCTAAAAATACAACAGTAAAATAGATCCAATCAACCATTTAAGGGAATTTAGAACCATGAGTTTGGAATTCGTGCAAGAAGAAACTTACCTAATGAGGTTATTTCCAAGAAGCTTAGGAGCTCAATGTATGGAATGGTTTTCTAAATTACAACCAGGGATTCAAACTTTTGAAGAGCGGGTCAACATGTTTATATCACAATATTCCTTTAACATACAACATGATGTCACAATAAAGGACCTCTACAACATGAAGCAAAACAAAGGTGAGACATTCCTGTCATTTTTACAATGATGGAGAAGATTATTTGCTAGGTATCCTCATTCCATACCTGAGGAAGAGAAAATGGAACTTTTTATTTACAACTTGACCGAGGAAATGAGCTATAGGCTTGAATTACAATGTCCTCCCACATTTGAAAAGTGATTGAAAATGGCCTTAAAATCGAAGAAGCTTTGGTCAAATGAGGAGTAATAAAGCATTAAAATGAAAAAATAAACAACACGAACTCCTGAAATCACTATGGCCCCAATGACAAGCCTAAATTCGAGCAAGAGAACAAAAATACTGAAACCAATGATGTTGCAAATGACATACAAAATGAAAAACCAGTATTTAATCCGATAGCCACTAATGCAAAGACAAATCACAATAGTGACCAAAACATCAAGAAAAATGTCAATCAAAACAATAATTTGAACAGTGGAGAATCAAAACTATAAACATATCAAAAATCATCAAACATAGATTCACGCCATTAGGCCAAATGCTAGAATCAACAATGAGAGAAATTATTACAAATGATCTTTTCACCACATGGGAAGCAATATTTTAGGATCCAAAAGTAAAACCATCATGGTGAAAAAACACAGATTATTGTATCTTCCATAAAAATAAGGGACACAAGACAAATGATTGCATGGAGTTAAAACGCTTAGTCTAAGATCTGACTAACAAAAAAAAAGGTATACGTAAAAGGGCTTAAATCCAAAAATGATCATACTGTCTTTAAAGATCCTTTACCAAATTATGAAAAAAGGGAGAGTCTTCTTCTACTAATGGTAAAGGTAAAAATGTCAACCACATTTATGATAGCATGATCTTTTGTATTTTTGAAGTAGAAAGTGATGCTGTCATTGGAAATCAAATTGATAACAACGAAACCAATGATATTATACCACTAGATTTGATCCCGAACACAGACACGTCTGAAAATCAGATAAATGTTTTAGAAATCAAGGATAGACAAGACTATCAACTGGTTAACTTAACGACATGGGGGAAATCCAAGGTAATACTGAAAGGAGTTGCATCTAAAAACACCACTCCCTCTCCAAGTCAATACAACATTATCGACCAACTCCATAAAGTACCAGAAAAAATATCAATACTAGAACTCCTTAAGCTTTCACCATCCCATAAGGAGGTTTTGGAACAAGCTCTTGTAGAAACCACAGTATCCAACAATGTAGATGTCTATCAGTTTTAAGATATGGTGGGACATTTGACCATGCCTCATTGTCTATCATTCTTTCAACAAGATGATTTATCACTTAAACATCCACATGACACTACCCTTCATATTGAATTTTTGATCCACAAACATCGTATTAAAAGGGTCTTAATAGATGGAGGAGCTGGTTTGAACATTTACACTTTAAATTTAATCCGTACTAGGGTATTCAAATAATGCTATTGATTCCCAAAGAGAAATGACAATAAAGGCTTATGATGAAGAAGAGAGATCCTCAAAGGGAATGATTGTGTTGCAAATTCAAGTGGGACTAATGGTGAAGAATATAGCCTATCAAGTACTAGAAAAATAATTAACCTACAATATACTCTTAGGACGTCTATGGATTCATGAAATCTAGGTGGTACCTTCAACATATCACCATTGTTTGAAATTTCAAGTTAATGGTCAAGAGGTGACTATATTAGTTGATTACAACAATCCTCAACATTGTAACATGCTCAAAAAATCTCAAGACACCTTTGTTCCCCACAATAGAGAAGCTAGCACTTCTATTTTGTCAAATGGTTAAAAACATCCAAATACCATATCTAAGTGGGTTGAGAAAAAGAATCAATCAAAAGATACAAGTGTTGTTGATTCAACTTTATCAGATAATCAGGGTCCACTGAATTCTCTCTCACAAAAATTTCAAGAGAAGGTCCAACTAACTAACAAAGGCATGGGACAATATTCTATTGAGCAGTCTCTTAACCTTTCACAATTGATGCCATCTCCAAAGTCATATCATGGAAAACCATCAATGATAACACAAAAAAAATCACAACCTACCACAGTTTTAGAGGAAATATTTGTGAAGGCTAGTACTATAGAAGATGAATTAGAAGACAAGGCCATCCTCAATTGGTTGTATAAATATGAAGAATCATCGACATCAACAAACATCAGCATCAAGACAAATAAGTATGGCAAAGGAAATGCAATTTTAGAGAAAATGGGTTATGAAGAATAGGGACCTATTGGAAAAAGGAAAGAAGGTATCATAGAACCCATTCAACATCTCACTCTTTATTCAAAGGATAAGACACGACTGGGTTACTCAAAAGAAGAAAAACAAGATACCTTTATTCCCTTCTTAAGATTTCACGTTAGTTTGCATAAAGTGACATTTAATAATTATATTAATTATTAAATGTTATCCTATTAAGGCTTCTATTAGGGTTTAATTAGGTTTGCATGATCTCTTTTTTATAAGGATTGATCCCATTGTATTTCATATCAATTCATTCTCTCATTCTCTCTGATATATATATTTTCAGTTTTCAGAGAATCCTTACTTGTTTGTCTCCATCTCTTCTTTTGTGACAGGTTATTTGCATGTAGGTGACCTTTGGGGTTTGTGAAGTTGTATTTTCTCAACTCCTACATGGTATCAAAGCTCCACACCTATTGCTTCCTGTTCTTATTTTGAAGATTTTTGGAGCTTCAAGGGTTTGGAGTTTATTTTTTTGATCTAGGGCATACCTGCATTTTTGAAACATTTTCAGCTCAAATGGACCTCGCCATTGTGTCTACAGCAGTCCAAAACCCCTAAATCGACTGTTCATTCATCCATTTTGGACAAAGTCAAAATTTGAGGCAAAAAAAAATTGCTGGTACGACCGTTCGCCTGCCTGGTAAGAAAAATTTTGGAATATTTTTTTCGCTTTTTTTTCATAAAAATAAGTAAAATATTTTTTTTCCTTCAAAAAATCGTAGTTTTTTATTATAATTTTTTGGATTTTTTTTTAAAAAATCATTAAAAAAGTCGCATTTTAAAAAGTAGTTTAAAGGCCTGCTTAGGCTTGCGGCTGCGGGTACCCTATGTAGGCAGGGACCGTACCCAAGGGTACTGCCGCCTATCCTTACGGTAGGCGGTGGCCTCTTGGGCACCGCCCCTGCTGTTGCAGGTGGTACCACATGGGTACCGCCCTGCCGCTTTGGTAGGTGGCAGCCCCATGCAGACCCGCCACTGCCTTTTTTTTTTTTTTATAAAAATTTACAAAAAAATCTTTTTATTATTTTTTTTTAAAAAAATCCTTTTTTAATTTGTTCTTTTAATTAAATTTTTTTTTTTCCAAAATATGTCCTATCACACTTTTATAGTGACGGCCGTTTGGTCGTCAAATTTAACCCAGTATTTTTGCTGCGACGGCCGTATGACCGTCAAATTTAACCCAGTGATGGTTTTTTTCCCTCTTTGGACCTGATTTCTTCTAGAGGCCGTAACTTGGGCATACGATATCATTTTTTGGCAAACAAGATATTGTCAGAAAGCTAGTTTTCTCATCTTTCCATTGGTGTGGGTTTCATTACTTCATTTTTTCAGTTGGTGCATTCTACAACCAGTTGAAGACAAAGGGGATATTTTTAGTCCCAAGCTCATAACTTTTGATCAGTTTCTCCGTTTTTCGTAATCTCAACTGCGTTGGAACCATATTTCAGAGCTTTTCAATTTCATCCATGCAATTTTTCAAAATTTCACTCTAGGTATATTTTATTTAGTTATTTGTGTTTTCACACTTTGGTGGATTACCTGGACATATTTGCTCTTGGAAACTTTTTGTTTGCATGGGATGCTTTATTTTTGGCTGTTCTTCATGTAATTCCAGTTTTGTCCTTTTTGGATATTTTTAGCATCATTTCTAAGCTATCTTTTATGTAAACACACTGAAATAAAGTGCCACACTATTGTACATGCAATTTTGGGGATCTTGCGCATAAGGTTGTGCCATATTTTGTACTCATATTGTTATTATAAAGTGTCATGAGGGGTTGTGTAGCTTTCCTTTGTTTTGCCATCACATCTTTGTCCGATGAGTATCCCTCCACAATGACAGTGAATCCACACCATGGAAGGTTGTGTAGTTTTCCTTTGTTTGCCATCACACCTTTGTCCGGTGAGTGCCCCTCCATGACGACCATGGATCCATATGATTCCAGCCTCATGCATGTGTGCTTTGTTTTGCACACCACTTTTTCAGTTGCAGGTGCTTTCTTGTGCACTTTCAGATGTTTCTTCTCCTTCATGCACTACAAAATGTTTCACATCATTTTAGTGGATCTGTCAGGCTCTCCCAGTTCAGCATTATGGGGGGTTATTATACTGCTCATGCTAATTCTTCCTTGGTTTCACCTTGGAAGGAATCTTCCATTCTCAGTTTATCAGTGTTTAAGACTATTGGTTCTTGTACCATTTGTATCTTCGTTCTAGGTTTTTTCCTTTGTTTTCCATCTAATTCGAGTAGTGTCAAATGGGAACTTATGTAGATTGTTGTCTTCTTGTTCCTGATCATCTTATCTTCAGCGGAGATTCTTCAACACCATAGTAGTCATCTTTCGACAGTTGTTTGCAGCTTCTTTTGCTTCAGTGATGTTCTTCTTGGCTTTCTGCATCTCTTTTTTGGAGTAGAGTTTTTTCCCATGAGGTTTTCTCTATTTCTCCTCTTTACAAAGATTTGGTTGTATTTGGGTACCTGATCTGGCCTAGTTGTCGGGACCCATGTTTTCCTTCTTGTATTGTAGTTACCTTTGCTTTCTTGCATTTGTTTGTAGCTGCCCTATTGTTCATCTTAAGGGGGGGTGTTAGAGTAAAGGTTTTAACTTAATTATGTTGATTAAGTTACCTTTATTCCCTTCTTAAGATTTCACGTTAGTTTGCACAAAGTGACATTTAATAATTATATTAATTATTAAATGTTATCCTATTAGGGCTTCTATTAGGGTTTTTCCTATTAGGGTTTTATTAGGGTTTGCATGATCTCCTTTTTATAAGGATTGATCCCATTGTATTTCATATCAATTCATTCTCTTATTCTCTCTAATATATACATTTTCAGTTTTCAGAGAACCCTTGCTTGTTTGTCTCCATCTCTTCTTTTGTGACAGGTTATTTGCATGCAGGTGATCTTCAGGGTTTGTGAAGTTGTATTTTCTCAACTTCTACAGAAATGACTAAGAAGGTAGTTGAAAGAATCCTTCAAGTGAGAGATAGCTCTGAAACAACTTCCAATAAATATGAATGCGATCTATATTTTGATGTATCTTGCATAGATTTCCAAATTGATGTCATAAAAAAATATGCACCTACATGTGAGGAGGGACAAAACATGGGGTCTAGACCACTTGTATTCAAATTGCAAAATATCGATGACTCAAGTGAGGATGGATAGACATCGAGTGAGCTAGATAATTTGGAGGAAAATAATATCATAGACCTCGACATCCCTAATGACAACCTTGAAACCATGACTGTTCGAACTATTAATTCCATTGACCAAAGTCAATCAAATGACTTTTTTCCATTAATACATCCCAAACATATTGACTAGGAACCCACTAAACCTATTAATGTACCCATCTTTGAGAATGATGATGCTATTGTAAAATTCCTTTGTTATGAAGAACTTGATAGAAGTTCTCACCATAAATCTCATAATGACACGGTTAGACAGGAAGGTGTCAAATCTTTGAGTTGAAAAAATGAAAATAGGAATAATGGATCTAATGGTGAAAACTATTCTATGGTAGCATTAGATTTTGAAAAAGGAAAAATAAAGAACACATCAGATAGTGAAAACCCCTTTGAGGCATTGAAATATGGGAGATTTGACACCCTTTTGGAGCATTATCATGAAAGGTCATCAGTACTGGTGGAACCTACATAATCTATAAACATTGGCACAATAGAAAAATAAAATATTTTGCATTTGGAAGAATCTATGACTAAACAAGAAAGACCGGATTTTATCAAGTTCTTTAAAGAAAAAAGCATTAACCTTGCATGGTCATACTCTGATATGATAGGTTTAGATCCAAATATTTTAATGCATCACCTATCTGTACCATCTAGAATCAAACCTGTAAAACAAAAACTAAGGAAAATGCATCCACATATCGCCTTGATGGTAAAGGTTGACTTGAAGAAGTTGTTAGATGCAGGATTCATTAGGTCTATCAATTATGCTGAATGGATATCAAATATTGTGCCTATATCAAAGTGGGATAATAGTATCAGAATATGTATAGACTTCAGAGATCTTAATAAGGCATGTCCCCAGGATGATTTCCCCTTAGCTAGCATCGATATCATTATGGAATTAATAGCAGGACATGCCATGTTATCAATAATGGATGGTTTTTATGGCTACAAAAAAATCAAGATAGCACCAGATGATTAGGAGAAAATAGCATTCACATTTCCATGGGGAACTTTTTGTTGGAATTTCATGCCTTTTGGGTTGAAGAATGCAGGGGCAACTTATCAAAGAGCAATGACCACAATCTTTCATGATATGATGTATACCTTTATGGAATATTACGTGGATGATATCCTAGAAAATTCATATTCTAGAGAAGGACATCTAGATATCCTAGGAAAGATATTCACAAGGCTAGAGAAGTTCAATGTCCAACTAAATCCTAAGAAATGTGTCTTTGGTGTTACATCAACAAAACTCCTAGGATACATAGTCTTAGAAAATGGTATTGAAGTAGATCCAACAAAAGTAAAGGCAATAATGGAAATGCCACCACCAAAGAATATCAGTCAATTAAGGTCACTACAAGGTAGGCTCCAATAAATTAGGAGATTTATCTCCCAGTTAGCAGATAAAAGTCATCCATTTAATCACTTATTGCATAAAAATGTCTTGTTCAAATGGGATCGAGGGTGTGAAACAACCTTCAACAAAATAAAACAATATCCGATGTCGCCACCTACAAAAGGTAGACCTTTGCTACTATACATTGCAACAACAAACATTTCTTTAGGAGCATTGTTGACACATGAAGATTATGAAGGAAGGGAACAAGACATTTACTACATCAACAAGACTTTAAATGGCTATGAAATAAATTACACCTTCATCGAGAAATATTGTTTGGTGGTGGTATTTTCTACCCAGAAGTTGTGGCATTACATGTTGAATCACATAGTCAGGCTCATAGAAAAAAATTACCCATTAAAATATCTACTCAACAAGGCTGCTTTAACATGAAAAATTGCCAAGTGGGTCATTCTTTTAATTGAATTTGATATTCAGTATGTGGAAAGGAGAGCCATCAAAGGTCAAGTGATCGCTGAAAAATTAGTCGATGCTTTGTTAACTGATGAATTCCCAATGACAATGGAGTTTCCTAATGCAAACATTCTAACTTTAACAACACAACAATGGAGGCTTTATTTTGATGGGTCATACACACAAAGAGGATCTGGCATAGGAATATTATTTGTTACACCTCAAGGACACACCATCCCAAGGTCTTATATACTCATTTTCCCTTGTACCAATAATGTAGTTGAGTATGAGGCACTAGTCATTGGCATCAAGGTAGCAATTGAATGGAAAGTAATAGAGCTACAAGTATATGGTGATTCATAATTAGTCATTTATCAAGTCAATGATGAATATTAGACGAAAGATGAAAAGTCGATGCCATATAAACAACTGATTGATAATCTCAAAAATTACTTTGTGGATATCAAATTTGAGAAAATTCCAAGGGCATAAAACAAAGCGACAGATGCTATGGTGACAATTGCTTCACTTTTACAGTTGCCAAAAAAACATGGTTGTTATGATTTTATGGTAGAATAAGTGTCAGATCCTTCTTATGATAATCCTGAATCTCAAACCATATTCCATTTAGATGTCATTGAATCCTCCATCTATGGAAAGACCTATACCTACCTAAAATACAACATCCTTCCTCTCAATCTTTCGAGAAACCAAAAATGCAGCTTCATCCGCCAATCCGCCTGACATAATTTAAATGTCGACATGATTTACCATTGAGGTCTAGATGGTGCTCTTCTCTAGTGTTTAGAACATAACGAATATGAGACAACCTTATGTGAGGTCCATAAAGGTATTTTTGGAACTCATTCAAGTGGGATAACTCTAGCAAAGACACTCCTTCATTTGGGGTATTACTGACTAAACATGGAGGAGTCTTATCAGTTTCTTAATAAGTGTCAAAAATTTCAGATCCATAGTAATCTAATCCATGCAACAACTCAAGAATTACACCCATTCACATCAACATGGCCCTTTTGTCAGTGGGGACTAGATCTAGTAGGAAAGATAAATCCATCTTCATCCAATGGACACAAGTTCATAATCACAACAACATAATACTTTACAAAATGGATAGAAGTAGTTCCTCTAACAACCATCACTAGAAAATAGATCTCATCTTTCATACTAAACTACATTATATATCAGTATGGCATACCCTAGTCCATTATCATTGATAATGGATGACCATTTAAAAACCATGACATCTAGGAATTGTGTGAAAATTTCTATATCCAACATCATTTCTCAACACCGTACTATCCTCAAGTAAATGGCCAGGTAGAGGCCTCTAACAATACAATTATGAAAATACTCAAGAAAATTGTTAACAATGTTGGACGTGATTGGCATGTTCAGCTCAATCCTGCATTATGGGCCTACAAAATCAGCATCAAGACATCGACATGAGCTACACTTGGTATATGGATTAGAGGCCATACTAGCCATTGAAGTGGAGATTCCATCGCTCTATGTGTCACTAAGAGGAATCATTTTAGATGAGGATTATAGAGTGTCTAAGCTTCAAGAACTAGAATTGTTGGATGAATATCATCAACAAGCTATTAATCACCTCACAACATATCAACGGAGAATTTCCAGGAGCTACAATCATAGGGTAAAGCCTATATTCTTTCAGGTTGGAGACTTGGTCCTAAAGAAAAACCCTCTAAATTAGCAAGATAGAGAAAAGAAAGGGAAGTTTGAACCTAACTCGCTATGTCCCTTTGTCATCATGTCAGTTTATGGGTGAAGAGCCTATCAACTGTCAACACCTGAAGGGGATTTGTTTGTTGAACCTATCAACAACATCCATCTCAGAAGATTCTACACTTGAATCACCTAGTGCATGGTTCAAAATATGAAAAAATGGTTTCTTTGATGAAAACCTGGCAAACAAGCATCTTGGTAACGAAAAATACAACAAAATAAGAAAAGAGAAAAATACAAAAAATCATAAAAATATGAAAAAGTGCAATAAAAACATATAGTGAAAACCTAGAAATAGTTGCTATTTGTGATTTAACCAACTTTTCCATCTATTTAGATACATTTCATTGTCCTTAATTCACCATCACTTTGCATCCATTATCATATCATAGAAAATATTCATGTCTCACCCTAGCTTGGGGGCAACATCTGCACATCACTGGGGGCAATAAAACATCAAGCTTAGCAAAAATGCAACAACAAAAAATGATTGAAACACAACCAACTGGAACATCAATCACAATCAGAAACACATTCAGACATCCATTTCAAAATAGAAAATCCAGAAACAAAGTTAAAAGAGTCAGTCTCAAAAGGTCAAAAACATGAGCCTATGTCAGTCAAACTACATGGTCTCTACATGTATAACATAGGAAAATATAATCTTTGATCAGCCCTCGAGGCCCCTAGGATAGGTCGTTAGGTTAGGTTTGATTCAAAATCTCAGAAAATCACAAAAACATCATAAAAATCAGGATGGATGATCTAATCTGACTAATGGTTGAAAAACTTTAAGTAAAGGTTGGATATGTTGTACTTTTATTATTTGTTATCATTTCTTTGGAGTAACTTGATGATGTATTGAACTAGAGAAGCTAGGAAGGAGAATGATATTTTAATTTTTCTGTTGTTTGTGAATTAATTATTTAATGTGTGAATTGTCATGGGACATGCTCTACAAATGTATCATTGATGACATTCAAAATTCACACTAAAATGATGAATCCTTGTCTTTTTATGCAAGAAATGCTTAGGTCATCTCAGTTTAATTATACCTAGATGCTTGTGTTCGCTTGCAATATCAAAAATCATGAAAGTAATACTTAGGTCATCATTGGTCTAAAATATACCATTGATGCTTGTACTAACTTTCAACATTTTTAAAGCTCTACGATAATATAAAGCACAAATTTACTGTTAAAATTCCAATGCTTGCATATGTAGATTTGTATGGTTAAATTATATTGCATTCATATTAGTTTTACATCTGCATTATATATTTTTAACATCAACTGATGATATATATCAACCTATGCTAGATGTAGAATCATGTCCCACATCTTTGGGAAGAACTCTAAAATCCTCCTATAATCATAACATATCACAAATCAACAATATTATCAATCCATCAGCCTATCACTTAATCTATCATTATCCTCATCTATCATGAGGTCAATCATCAATCTATTAATGAACCTCGCCTATCATGAGGTCAATCATCAATCTATCATTGATCCTCACCTATCATGAGGTAAATCATCAATCTATCATTGATCCTCACTTATCATGAGGTCAATCATCAATCTATCATTGATCATCACCTATCATGAGGACAATTATCATCAATCAATCATTGAATCTCACCTATCATGAGATCAATGATCATCTAAATCTATTAGCATCATCAAACATATCAAATCAAAGGATGACACGATCCAAAATAAAAAATCGCAAGGAGGCAAAGTAGGGTAACATTTAATCATTTGGAAAAATCAGTATTTTGTATCGAGAGATAAATTATTTCACCATCAAAAACTCATCCGAAAATCCAAAAAAATCATATATTAATTAAATTATCTCCCGAGGGGGCATATATCCATCATCACCTGAAAATCAAAGTCTGGGGCATATTGAAATTTTTTCTTTGATACTAGTAGCAATAGGAAAATTTTCTTTGAATCAATGTGTAAACACATCACTTCAAAGAGGGGAAAAATGTATATACCTAAAAATGGTTTGGCGAATATAATTAATTAAATATGATTTATTTGATTAATTAAACCTTTATTTCATCTAATATTAAATAAAGAGAAATATTTATCTTCAATTCTTCAAACTTTATTCTACTATTTTCTTCTTAATTAAATAAATGAACATCACTTTGTTTTATTTAATTATCATAATTCATCTACTATTAAATAAATAGAAATATTTATTTAAATAATTCACAATCTAATTCTTCTATTCTTCAATTTTAATTAAATATACAAACAATAGTTTGTGTTATTTAATTATTACATCAATTCAATCTTAATTAATTAAACAAAGTTAAATAATTTTTGTTTAATTATCTTATCCCTTCTATATTTATTTAATAAATAGATTTTATAGTTTGTTTTATTAAATTATTTATTCCCTTTCAATAATGTAAATAAATCAGAATATTTAAATAAAGGCATAAAGGTAAATTTCCTCTATTCACTCACCTATAAATTAGATATTATATGTCTAATTTATGTATAAATTAATTCAACTGGCATTCACGAGAAATCTTTGGAGACAAATTGGAATAAATCTCTCAATTTCCTTCCTCTGATTCTTCCTATCATCCGGCTTGATGTTTTCATGGGGAGGAACCATTCCCATAATCTTCTCAAATTTCTTCATCTCTCACCATTCAATCCTCCAAATTGAATCCAAACCTCTACTTTTTTGCCCTTCTGCAAATGTGTTGTCGGGAAATTTATAAATATAGCCTCACAATATAGGAAATGGATCCCAACTTTGTGCAATATTACTCTGCAAGAAAGAAATCAAGCAATCAAGTAATAGTATCTTAGCATCACAGCATCACTAGATTCATATCATGGTTGCATAAGTAGTTTTACTATAGCTTATGCATCATAGTTTCATGTCAATTTTAGATTACAGTAGTTTCCTTTATCATTTAGATATCATCATATAGGATTTCATCTTTTCATTTAGCATCATTTCATTCTTTAGATTGGCATTTTAACAGTCACAAAGCTTATCCAATCCGAGAGCTTATATGATTTAATAGATCTTTAAAGATAGGAGACAATATGATGCTTTCACTAGATTCTTGTTTTAAACTAGTTTAATTTGTAGAATCCTTGATATAATGTCTTATTAAGAAGTGTTATTTTATTTATTATTTATTCACACTTACAAATACTAACCTTGGAAATATAGTTAAGTTACACCAATATGTCTATGAATTATGCAAAAAAATCCACATTTAACACCAATTTTCTGCTCCATATTACCCCCAAGGTAATAGACAAGCCAAGGTATCCAATAAAACCATAATTAAAATCCTAAAGAAAACTGTAAATGATGTTGGTTGTGATTGGAACCTGTAACTAAATACCACCTTACGGGCCTACCAAACTAGCACTTGTACTCCCACATAAGCCACACTGTATTCCCTAGTCTTTGGTTTTGAAGTTATCCTTCATATTGAGGTCAAGTCACCTTCCCTGAGGGTACCCATGCCAGGGTTTATTGATGATGAGGAGTATTGTGTATCTAGGTTGCATGAGCTAGAGTTGTTAGATGATCGAATACAAAATGTATTGGTCCACCTATAAGCTTATCAAAATCATCTTTATTATAGCTATAATAAGAAGGTTCTAGTTAAACATTTTGACATTGGTGACTTTTTCTTAATGGAGAATCCTAAGAACCAAACATAGAGAGAAACCTAGAAATTTTGAGCCTAATTGGTTGGGTTCTTACATCACAATAGAAATATATGGATCTAGTGCTTATTAGATTTCTACTCTTGAAGGTAAACCGTTACTATAGGCTATCAATAGCATGCAAATTCATTGATACTACACCTAGCAATTAGAGAGCCCCACCAAAACTAAAAAAATAACAAAAAAATGGTAAAAATCAAGAAAACATTGTCACCCTGATGAAAACCTGGAAAATAGGAATCTTGTGTAACCACAAAATATCAAACAATTGAGAAAATGGTTATGAGAAATAATCCATCTAATAGTGAAAATTTCTTTGGTGGTACTTTGAATAAGTACCATGGTGAAAACCTAGCAAACAAGCACCATGCATAGTTAGTCTTTGGTCCATCCTCAACCATCATTCTATCTAGTTTCTCACCTTCACACTTCCTCATTTTCATCCATGATAATGCTTTGTTGTCCTTCTCATGGCCTGTGAATGATGGAAATTTTATGCTTTTCACCTACTACATCCATCCATGATAAGGATTATCTAATTCCATTCTTAATAATTGGTCCTATACTTGACTAGAGGAAAATACTTGACTTAGGTCTTCATGGGATCCTAGAATTGATGTTAGAGGTCATCATACAAAAAAATCCAATATCATCCAAATAATATTTCAAAAATACAAAAAATCAAAACATGTAAAAATCCCAAAACATGTAAAAATCCAAAAACATCCAAATAATCTTTTAAAAATTCGAAAACATGCAATAACCTTCAAAATCCCAAAAATAGTGTTAGTCCCATCAGTTTGAGTCAGTCAAAATATGATGTCTCTACACATCTTACATAGGCAAGGCCATCTTTGATGAGCCCCAGAGGCACTAGGTCAATCCCTTAAGATGTTTTGAGTCAATCATGATTTGGTCCATAATAGATTATTCATGATAAAGGTGAGTTGAAATATGATGTCTCTATGCTTCTACATAGGAAATTCCATCTTCGGTGAGCCCCTAAGGCACTAGTTCAATCACTTAGGGTTTTTTGGGTACATCATGGTCCATCTTCATCCATCTCATAATAATTTGTCCCTTGCTAGGCTCGATACTTTGGCTAGACACAAACAAATATCTAAGCCTCATATAAATCACCAATTGACAAACTAACTATCCAATTAGTCTTCACTCCAAACTGATCAATTGCCTAATCATCAATGTCCTTCAACACTTACTAGATATCAAAGATCTTATAAAATATGTATCATTTTCAAAACTAGACTTGACGTATTATATGACTTGCCTCATTTCTTGAAACTAGACTTTATTCTATCATTTATCTTATATAGGATGTGTCCTTTTTGAAACCAGATATCATTAGTTATCAATCTTTCCATTTTCCTTATACAAGTGGCTACATGTTTGAAACTAGACTCGACGTCTTATATGACATGATCCCTTTCCTAAAATCAAGTGTTATAAATTAGTCAATCAATCAACATTTATCAATCTTATCAACAAATAATCAATGGAAAATGATCTAAATGGATGTTGACTCTATTGGTCTAGTTTGTCTTATCATTTTATTCATTTATCTTTGGTCATGTTACTATGCACCTCAAGGATGTCCCAAGAATTATTTAGAGGAGTGATGATGTATCATGATCCATTTTCTCTCTGATTTTTATTTGTAGTTTGTCTTGGAAAAAATACTAGGGAAACTTGGGTCCTAGTATGTGTCATGGAACTCCTTGTCTATCAAGTGTATGTTTTACAAGTGGTAATATTGCACACTTGGGTCTATATCATACCATGGTATTCATTATCCAATTTCCATAATTCAATTCCCAATGATGATAATCATGCAAACCTAACATCTATTAATTAAAATATCAATTCCTATTCATTTGACTAATTCCATGCTAGCATTCATCCCCTCCCTATTCAAATGCTTCTTTCATCATAATGGCATTTTGTGACACACAAAAATATCATACATACATAATCATATTATATAAATCATAGGCATCATCATAAGCATATTATCTCATCCATATTACATTAGAAAATACAAAATCTTAGATAGCATCCCATAATAAATAATCATACATGGATCTATATAAGCATTACATGTCATAATCATATAGAACCATCCTGCATATAAAAAGCATAAACATAAAAATAAATCATGTACATTTTTTATCCATCATGGCCATACAATAAAATCAAGTGCATCCATCTACATACCATCACATAAATAATCACCTCATAATCATATAAATGCATAACACCATAACATCACAATCCATCACATAGAAATATGTATATAACATAAGAACATGAATCACTGAAAATTAGAATTTAAATTTTAAATAATAAATTACTATTGCCAATACTTTGAATTTTGGGGCCAAATTACTAGGGGAGTAGTGCACAAGGGTAACCTAGTCTAGATCCCAAATTTCTCAAGATCTAAAGTGTCTATAGAAAAATATTAGTTGTAAACTTGGGTCTTGCACATCTGATTTCTTGAAAAATGTTAAAATATGCCACGAGACAAATAATTTAGGAATTTAGGTGTAAAATTAGGTCCAATCACTTAGCGGGGAGAAAAGGGTAATGTGAAATTGTCAAGGATGATAATTTATGATGCTATATAGAGCCCCCAGTTAAGTGAGAGTATGAAATTATCCTCAAAATCACATTAAAGTAAGAATATGTCAAGAGGGGTTCAATTTTCAAAATATTAAAGACATAGGATGGTAATGAATCTAGGGGGAGTGTGTAATCCCCTAGGATTCAAGATCCTATGGAAAGACAACATAAGGGAAAAAGAACACACATGTATGAAATGTAATGCAACATGACAACACAAAATATACATAAAAAAAAAAACATGATATAAAACATAATGCAAATATAAATGTGAAAGAGAGGGTATAACAATCACGGATTAGAAAGCTCCACAAAAATATTACTAGGATTCATACCCACGGCGTTCATGACTCATGGGCTAGAAAATTCCAATATTTGTTAGGTGAACCATGAAAAAAGGCATTATAGGCTAGTGAAGTCTGAGATTCACTAGGTGAGCCTTCTAAAAAGGGAATAGAAAAATGAGAAACATGTAAGGGCTATTAAGGACCAGTCTCACTAGGTGTGTACCCATTTCAACCATACCAAGAATTATACTCCTAATAATTTTGATAAGTAACTACACAAATGATCAAAATTCCAAGCTAACACATCACTAAGTCTAGCATGTGTGAAAATATTATTCAAACACATAATGGAATGTATGTGCCCACCTTAAATTAATTTCTAAACACCATGATGCGAGAAATTTCTTTAAGATAGAAAAATGATAAATGCAATATGATAAGGTTATGAGAGTTTGTTTGAAAATCCCTATGCCAATAATATGTTTCCAAATAAATCTAAAAAATAAGGAGAGGTTTCCCCCAATGAAATGCCACAAAGTATGATCACACGAGGGATCCATGGATTTGGGACAAGTATTCATATTTTCTACAGTAATAGAAGTGAGATCAAAATTAAGATCATTCCCCTAGATACTCATGGAACTACAAACACAATGTAATAATGTCACATTACGATAACAAAAAAAATTCTAGGTCAACATGGAAGAGGCCTAAATGTCTCAATGCCTTGCATTGTCCCCAAAAGGAGAATACAAGAAATTTTTTTTTTTATAACATCAAGAATGGAGGTACAAATATATGAGAGTCACAACAAATTGATTTCCTTTGTATCCTTGTGCCAATGGAGAAAAAAGGGTCCTCCCAAGAAAAGTCACAAACATAAATACACATCAAGTAACACAACACAAGGGATCACATCACATGCATGAAATCATAAATAACACATAAAACAAACAAGGGGTATTGCACACGTGATTTGATCAAAATAAATTTGTTTGCATCCCAATCTTTCTCATCATATATTGAAGTTAGTAAACTAGCGAAAGGGACTAAACATCCAAAATACTGAGAGGGGGGATGAATCAATATTCACTAAAATTCAGTAACTTCATCTAATTTAAACATCTATTCAATGCATCACATAAAATTGTAGTAATAGAAAAGAACATAGAAATAATGCATCACATCAAAGAAAATAAGAACACCAAATCTTACGTGGAAAACTCAAAAAGGGAAAAACCATAGTGAGGATTAGCTCACAATATATTATAACCGATTATAAGATATTACAAAATGGCTCACTACCAAGTAGAATCACTGTCTAGAGGATTCACTATCAAGAGAATAGAAGAAATGGCTCACTTACAAGATAGAAAAGAAGGTGGCTCATTGCCATAGATTGAACTAATACAATTCATCTGCAATATGTTGAAGATAGTTCCAATTGGGCTTAGAAAATAGACTTAAAACACTTCATCCTTCACAACTATCATTTTCTCTATCGCATTATATTCACATCACACCCTTTCACTTTCACATCAATATATTCAATCTACTACTTTAACTCTACTATAACACTGAAATGATCTTACATTTATATACATTATATCTACAAACACTTACAACATCAATTATGTTGACCTAATTATATGTACCATGCAATATAATAACATGTTAGCTCAAAAATCAACCGCACATGTGATAGATTAAAATAGTTTGTAATTGCCTATAATTACTCTCAAAAGTTTGATCCATACATACTTTAATTTTTCACGACCTCAAACCCTTTAGGTCAACACTGGTAGTGAAGTTAAAATAGAATGAACCAACTATTCTTTCACAAATTGATATAATGACTTCCAAAGTACTTGAGACTTGGGGCATACACACTTTTCAAACCTATAAAAAAATCCTCAAAAATGCATAGCATAAAAATACTCTATGGTGGGATGCAGAGCATTCCAATTAGGTACTTTGTCACTACAACTTTGTCATATCTAGATTAGAACACTGTCAAATCTATATTCAACTATGGAGGACTTCAAGGGTTGAAACTTTGGATATAGATTCCTCCAACATGCACCGAAATTACATTATAACCATATTACGAGATTCTTCATGGTGGAGCACTGTGTACCACAAAACAATTTCTTTGAACACTAAAAGGTAAATTTTAGACTTAGGTAATTAGTTGACATCACTGATAAAACCATATTCAATCATGCTTATTGTGAACCCTGGTTTTGTACCTTCACAAACACAACAAACAAACACAATGTTAGATCAATATGCAAGATAGAAAAAAGGATTCACCATGAAATCCATTTACAAAGATTAAACTAGGAAAATGAAGAAAAAAATATGAAACACAAGTAAAATCTTAATTAATCATGCAAAATATTGATCCCATGGGAGAATTGGTGCCAATTGATGTATCGAAATTGGACCTTTCCCAACTCATTTATTGCAATGTTGATGATTTGATGAGTGATCCACCTTGATGAAGATTCAATCAAGCTCCATGATGAAAAATCTGTATAACCTAGATAAGAGTTTGATGAAATGGATGAAACTAGATATGCTTGAGGATGAAGTTGATTATACTAATTTTACTCAACTTGTGGATGATAGAATGAGAGGAAGAGTCTCTCATTTATAGATTTCCAAAATGGAAGAGAGAGTGAAATTGAGCAATGTGGGACAAAAGACCAACCAATGAGAGAAGGCCACTTGTCCACATGTGATTGGAGGAAGAATGAGCACATTTTGGTCAATGTGCATGATAAATCCTATGAGATTCAAATTTGAAATTTGAATGTGACATGTTGGAGAGAGAGAAGAAATTGAGTTAATGTCACTTGGCTCAATGCAAAGGACATGTAAGAGGCATTAAATTTCTTGTTTGAAGTACCCATCCACTTGGATTTTTGAATTCAAACATGAGGGAATATTCCCCTTTTATTCCATGTTGAGAGAAAATAGGCAATTAAATAAATCAAAATAATTAATTTATTGTGCAAGTTGCATTCTCTAGAGGATTTTAGTGATTGAGATTAAATTAATCAAGATTTGATCAATTTAATGAGAGATTAGATGATTTGACCATTTTGACTTAGATTTTATGATTGATTTAAATCAAAATGAGAGGAAAATGATTAAAGACTTAATTAAATAAAGATTTGATTTATTTAATTAAAGAGGGATGATGTTGGATTTAAACCAAATAAAGATTTATTTAATTTAAATGAGATGACTTTAGGGATTAATTAAATAAAATGATTTATTTAATTAAAAGGGGGATTACAAAATTAATTAAATAAAATTTATTTATTTAATTAACAAGAGATGATGACTTAATTAGATAAAGTTGATTTATTTAATTAAGAGATGAAGAGTGATGAATTTAATCAAATAAAGATTATTCGATTAAATGACTAGTAAAGGAGATGATTTAGGATAAAATGGTGTTAGTAAATCAAGATCCAGTGTGTCAGATTGAATTGTATATTTTCCATGTCTACATTTTCCCCCTCCTTGAAGCAATGCACTTGTTGCATTGATTCAAAGAATAATCTGTTGTGATCAAAGTTCAAAATTTCTTGATTTTTTGAATGCCCCAATGTTGCCCCAGTAGAAATATTATGCTGGTATATCGCCCCCTTGAGAGATCAGGAGGAAATGTTAATTTTCCAATTGATATCACGATAAAATGCAAGAGGAGTGGTTCTATTGATCAAATGATGAAAGATAATTATTTGATGTAGACAATTTTGATGATGTATAGACAGTCATCGGCCATGGGTAGCCTTGTGTATATTTTGAGATGTCACACCTACTTTAGATAGAAATATTAGTAAAGATAGAAGAATAAGAAGAATAAGATGGATGGAAGGAGGATCCAACAAGCCTACACTATGAATGATGATGATAATTTGCTTACCAGGAGTTGGGATTGTAAAAGGGACAATTAATTTATGTTTGATAACACACGTAGGTACAATGCATCAAGGTATAAAGAACCAAGATGGCGTTGTACTTATTTTGATGGAATTTGACTCAAAAATTATATAGGAGTATTCTTGTTCACACTTGACATACAAAAAACTTGCTAGGAGGGACCTAAAAAAGCAAGTATTCGCCAAGTTATTTTACAAGAACATCCAACAAGAACAATAGATAAAATATATAATGATCATTGCCCCATTCCTTTCTCTCTAAACCTGTTTTGTTTAGGCATCATCAAGAGGTCCTTGGAATGAACACAAAATAAGATAAGTTAGAAAAGATCGGATAAAGTAAACAAACAAGCTAATGTTCTTCGTACCGCTAGCCAAGGCTAAACTACTAGGAGATACCTAATTCTTATGTCCATCATGGGAAGGATACATATTAGGACATGTTGTGATCAAGTTTTTGGTGGGACTAATCAGGTGATAAGCTATTGATACTCTGAGTTGATCAACTTGTTTACTGACCTAGACTTGAGACTTCTAATGATTAGGGTGTTCACTTTTGAACCTGCTAGACTTGTTTCTAATTGCTTCACCAAACGATGAAAGTGATGATTGATTTATTAGAAATGATGATTATTGTAGGTGAAAGTGAGATGGGGCAGGTGCACCATTTTGGATTTTCCAAATATTTTGAGGCTATTTTTGGAATTTTTGAGATGTTTTACAAATGCTTTTGGATTTTGGAGATTTTATGAATGTTTTGGATTTTGTGTCTCAGGGGCCAATCAAGGATGGACTTTCCTACATTCCATCTCAAAGAATATGTAGTTCAGATGACAATTGACTTGAATCGATGATAAGATAGATGGGAAAACAAATTGTCACTATGACAAATGCCTAAAATGCGAAACTAGATGGGAAAACGGATTGCCATTGTGACAAACGCCTAAAGGATTGACCTAAATTGGAAATAAATGGGAAAATGGATCACCATTGCGATAGACACCTAAATGACTGACCTAAAATATGAAATAGATGGGAAAAATAATTTCCATTGCGATAGACACCTAAAGGACTGACCTAAACTGTGAAATAAATGGGCAAACAGATTTCCATTGTGAAGGACGCCTAAATGACTAACCTAAAATGTATCAAGGGATTATCAAAAATCAACCTTGCCTATGTTCAAGCTCAGAGATGACATAGTTCAGCAAGATGACTCTATTTTTTATTTTTTTCAAATTTTGACATGTTTTAGATTTTGAATGATTTGGATGTTTTTGGATTTTTCACATGATTTTGACGATTTGGATATGGATATGATATTAGTGTTTTGTTTTGGGATTTTGTTGAAAACCAAGCTAAGGTTGATTGATTAGATTGATGGATTGATAGTTTGACTAAGTGTATTAAGTCAAACAAAAGTGATAATGCACTCATAAACTATAGGAAGTTGTGTTGTCATAGAGTAAACTCGTACACGAGAGGGTAGTTTGAATAAGTGTATTAAGTCAAAAAAGTTGATGATGGATTGGATAATTTGACTAAGTGTGTTAAGTGAAATAAGATGATAATGCACTTGTAAACTCTAGGAAGTTGTGTTATCCTAGAGTAAACTCATGCACAAGAGGGTGGTTTGACTAAGTGTGTTAAGTCAAACAAGGTGATAATTGATTGTATTTGATTGATCAGGATTTGGAAGCTTGGCTTGGAACAAAATTGTTTTGATGATTTAATGTGACATTGATGTGCAAGTTAGATGTGACTAATATTGATTGTTTAGATTGATGTTCGACGAAAGATAAAGCTTGATACGAAACATATTTTTGTCAAAATATGTCATGGATTAGTGATTTGGCCTTTTTTTTCTCACAACTTCTTAACCAGTTTTATTTCATGTTTGCCAATGTTCGAATCACCACATCAGCTAGAGGATATATATCAAGATTTATTCCTAAAGCAAGATGCAATTATCTGCCCTGAGTGTCTAGCAATATATGGAATGTCATATGTGGATTCTTGGATAGATGTATGGATAGATACGGAAAGTATGCAAAGGATGCCAAGGATTATCTTGTGACAAGATAAGGTGTTCGAACAAATGAATTCTCATTCAGATAATGCTTCAAGGTTCAAACAACATTGGGTAAGATAGAATCAATGAAAATGATCCATGTCAAGATGTTTACCATAAGCAAGTGAAAGTTGTGCACCAAACCTTCATCAAGATCAAGATAAGGTAGATAGATGCTAATGGGTTGGATAAATCATTCATGGATGAATGAATGATATGGATAAGATGGAGGGAATGCTAACTTTATTATGTATGTGATAAGATTCTTTCTCTTGAAATGGCACACGTAGATGCTCGATTCTACACATGATGCTTGTTTATCAGGTTTTCATCATTTTACTTATCCAAAGCGCCACCGAAGTGGTTTTCACTAGAGGACGATTTTTTTCTTTACTGTTTTCAATCATTTTTCTGTTTTTTTTAATTTTATTTTGATTTTTTGATTTTTTTTTGTATTTTCATAGAGATTTTAAGCTTATGTTGAACCACCTAGTGTTGCCGATGTAGATGCTTCTATTATAATATGTCAATGGTATCCTACTTGAAGAAGTTTATTTTCCAAGATACTTGCACTTGAATGCAACTTTTGAGATTTTTGATCTGCTTTGTTGATACCAGAGTTAACTTTGTCTTTGTACGCACATTGCGATAGAGTGCCTTTTGAATCCTTATGATGAAGGTTCATTGCCAACACATGGTCAATGTGATAATTGTATATCATGTTTGGAGGCATGGATGAAGTGTGCTTAGGAATAAAAGATGGATTGGTTGATAGTTTGGAACCTTTGACTCTCCAAACTTGGGAAGATCAGCAATGATGGGTGGATACAAAAGTGTGCATGGAATTAGGACCAACAACTTGATATAATTTGTACATTGCTTGAGAAGCCTGATTTTTCCTCTGTGGACATCTTTGATGGATACTTGTCCCTTTTTTATTTTTCCCCATAGTTTCTTTGACTAATGGAGTATGATAGGGCTCATCTTTCTTTGTATTTTTTGGCATCCATATGTATTTGATTTATCTAAAATGATTCTTAGCTTCCTTTTCTTTGATAAGGTTCTTCATGCTTTGATTTAAATCTTTCTTTTGACATTGGTCCCAATTTGTGGATGGGGTGATGGGTGGATGAAGATTCATGACATGGCTAGTTGTAGTATTGGCATTGGTTTCATCATAAGGATCCTTCATGCTCCCTATGTTGACATTTGCTTGAGACGAATTTTCCCCTAGTATGGTGATAGTAGCACCTTTGTTCTTTGATTCTCCTTGTTTTGAGATGCCTTGTTTAGAATTCATTCTCTGATGAATGACCACTGCATATGACGTCATTTCAATTTGTTGCTCTGCTAACTCTAGAATATCCTATTTTTTTTGACATGTTTCCTTGAGTGCATAATGCAAGATATCTTCATACATGATGTCCTTAATCTGAATTTCAGAAATGTTTGATCTTGATGTTGACAACTAAATTTGACTATAGGAATCAATAACTTGCTCTTTTTGTGTAATAATGTCAGGAGTAAAGGAATCTTGTTCTGAATGAAGATCATCTACATGTCCATTCAAAGAAAGAATCCCATGGGTAGATGGAGGAGTATGTGCTATGTGGATTTGATCATTTTGTATAGATATGAGAGTGTCCATTATATCATTGTAGTAGCTTGGAGATGCAAATTATTGATCTCAAAAGATATCGGAATTTCTTTCGACATGGTTTGGATCAATTTCTTGACATGGGTCAATTTCAAATAATGGATTGTTTAGAAAGGTTTCTTGGGTATCTTCCTTAGGCATAGGTAGTTTCTCAAATGTCATGAGGTCAAAAAATGTCCATATGTTTTGGAAAGGATCATTGCTAGACCTTGGTGAAAGATGTTAATAATGATTTGGAATAAATTCTTGAGATATGTCCTCTAACTCATTAGCTGATGTAGAGAAATTTTGAACATGATCATTGGTCGAAGGATCTTGATCATCATTTTCAATGATTGTGGTGGGAATCTATTGCAATTTTTTCTGAGCGAGTAATGCCTGTGTTTTCTTCTGAGCCAACAACATTTTTTTTTGGTCATGTTGTTGTTGTGCTAACAATTCTTTTTGTTGGGCTTGTTGTTGAGATACTTATTGATGGATTTCTTTCAATAGTGCCCAGAATTGTGCTTGTGCTTGCCAAGCTTGGTGTTGGGCTTCTTGCACGGCTTGTTGGGCTTGTGCAAATTTTTCAGCTTGTTGGGCAGCTAGTTGTGATTGAGGCTGCACTTGGTGAGTAGCTAACTCTGCATCTTGTTGGTTTTGGAGTGCCTTTTGGCGGGAAGCTTGTTGAGCAGCTTGGAACATGATAGAGAATGAATTAACCATGTTGTGTTTTGGTGGTGGTGGCAGTGGATTGGGAATGGTTTCGATTGTTGGGGTTTCTTAAATGGTTGTCATCTATTGTTGCAGTATCGATGGAAAAATGGGAAGATTTGATATGATGCTTTGATTTAAGAAGGGGTTGTTGCTTGGATTCAGTTTAATGATGGTTGGTAAAGGGGGAAGTCTCATGCCTTAATTTTTTGGTTGATAGATTTGTAAATTTTGACTTTGATTTAAATCTACCAAAGGGAAAGGTGTTCCAAAATTTAGATTGGGAAAACTCACATTGGTTGTACCATTGAGGTTTGTAGGAGATAATGATCCCATGTATGGATTGTACAAATGTAATTTTTGAAAATCAATTGGAATTGTAAGGCTTGGATAGTTTGGTTGAATTGGATTATTCATGATGGATGAATCAAGTTTATATTCCATATTCCTCTTGTGTTTTGACCTTGCTAACCTCAGAGGGGTTTAGAACCAATGGTAAGATGAAGGATGAAAGGGGTGAATGATATGGGTGTTCAAAATTTTTAGGAACTTTGGATCAATGCTAGATTTTAGGACTTGTTTTGATTTGATTTTGATTGACGATAGCTTGACTAAGTGTGTTAAATCAAACAAAGATGATGTTGAACTTGTAAACCCTAGGAAGTTGTGTTACCCTAGGGAAAAATCGCATAAGATAATGAATTGGCTAAGTGTGTTAAGCCAAGGAAAGTGATCATGAACTAGTAGACCTCAAGAAGTTGTGTTATCCTAGAGGCAAATTTGTTCAAGAGGATTGATAATTTGATTAGGTGTGTTAAGTCAAACAAGGTGATGCTGATTTTTCCTAAAAGTCTAGCATAAGTGATGTTTCCAAGGTTTCAAAAGTTGTTGGTGAGATGGGATTTGATTGATGTTTGAGGGATGGGTGAAGTGTTTTACTTTATCCTAGATGACCCTAAGAGGACCTGCTTATAAGACCAAGGTAATGAAGAACATGCTTTTCCCTAAAAAGTGGTTCAAATCAAAAGATAATTGTTTGTATGAAAACCAAATGACTCAAAAGGTGACAAGCTGTGTGGTTCAATTGTTTGCTATCTTTATTAGATTTGGTTCTTTTTACCACAAACACTTTCTTGATTATGTTTCAAACTGAATGTCCAATGTCCTAATTTTCTTTCATCCCACAAAGTGCATTATGTGGAAATCAAGGCAAAGGTTTCCTAGTGTTGACTTTGGTGAAAACAAATGATATAATCCCTAGAAACCTCTAAGGATATAATCCCTAGGGAAGAAAGAGCACTTAGATTCGTTGAAGGATATATTTCTTTCCCCAAAGGGTTTGAAATTTCAAAGCTTTTTTGAATGTTTGTTTCTCAATTTTTTAGAACCAAGCAACGTGTCTCAATAACATGCACAACCTTAGGCTGAAAAGATAGTATTTGTTGGGGTCCCACTTGGATGATTCTAATTGCGCATATTCAGTGCAGATGATTAGATTCTTGACCACACAACCTCTCCCTTATAGTGCACTCACTTCTTGGGTCAGCCAAGCATCAGTACCCATGAATCTCCCATGACATAATTTTCATCTCTACAATAGAATCACATGTATAATGTGGGGCAACTTCAAAGGACATGACCTTTTGCACCAACAAATAGATTAGAATTTTGGCCTTTGCTAAAAAAGGGGTTTTAATGCAGGCATTACATTCGTGGGGGACCATCCATGTGGCAAGAGACCATTGTTTCCCTTCTCATCGGAATAATCCTCGTGATTCTTGAAATTTCTTCAAGAATCCACACTTATATACCGGTTGGAAGTAGCTTGGATTTAGTGTGTTCCCAGTTGGGTCATTCCCTTGGGTGAGTACTTTTTCCCACAAATCAGACCTTCTAAGATAAAAAAAATAGCAAGCTAGCATATCTCGTGGTTAAATCAACCTTCATTGAAAAACAAAGGGAGAACACTCGCAATATACTATGCTCACACTCACATGCTTGGTTTAGTTTTAATTCCAAAATCAAATGTGGAGGCAATTATTTTATTCAACTTAAGATCACCAAAATAAATTTTGATTCTCAAGATTGTTGTGAGGCACAAGAGAAGTGCATACGTTCTTTTGATGATATTAACTTGAATAAATAATTACGAAACAAAATAGCATTTGTTCATTTTAATCCCACAAAGAAAAATGAATTCTTTTTAGAGCACCAAATCAAATTTAGAAGTTTCCTTATTTAATTGTTAAACCTTAAACCAAATCTAGTAAGTTGTTCTAAAGTTCTTTTTAGCCCTTTGTTTTGCAAAATAAAAGATATTATCCCTCCCTCTAGCGCCAAAATGTGAACCCCAATTTTGTACCTGCAAAAATACAGCAAACAAACACAATGCTAGATCAATATGCAAGATAAAAAAAGGACTCCCCATGAAATCCATTTACAAAGATTAAACTAAGAAAATTAAGAACAAAATATGAAAGACAAGTAAAATCCTAATTAATCATGCAAACTCTTGATCCCATGGGGGAATTGGTGCCAATTGATGTGTCGAAATAAGCCCTTTCCCAACTCCTTTATTGAAATGATGATGATTTGATGAGTGATCCACCTTGGTGAAGATTCAATCAAGCTCCATGATGAAAAATCTGCATAACCTAGCTAAGAATTTGATGAAATAGATGAAACTATATATGCTTGAGGATGAAGTTGAGTATAGTAAGTTTACTCAACTTGTGGATGATAGAATGAGAGGAAGAGTCTCTCATTTATAGATTTCCAAAATGGAAGAGAGAGTGAAATTGAGCAATGTAGGACAAAATACCAACCAATGAGAGAATGCCACTTTTCCATATGTGATTGGAGGAGGAATGAGCACATTTTGGTTAATGTACATGATAAATGCTATGAGATTCAAATTTGAAATTTGAATGTGACATGTTGGAGGGAGAGAAGAAATAGATTTAATGTCACTTGGCTAAATGCAAAGTACATGTAAGAGGCATTAAATGCCTTGTTTGAAGTACCCATCCACTTGGATTTTTGAATTCAAACTTGAGAGAATATTCCCCTTTTATTCCATGTAGAAAATAGGCAATTAAATAAATCAAAGTAATTGATTTATTGTGAAATTTGCATTCTCTAGAGGATTTTAGTGATTGAGATTAAATTAATCAAGATTTGATCAACTTAATGAGAGATTGGATGATTTGACCATTTTGACTTAGATTTTAGGATTGATTTAAATTAAAACGAGAGGAAAATGATTAAAGACTTAATTAAATAAAGATTTGATTTATTTAATTAAAGAGGGATGATGTTGGATTTAAACCAAATAAAGATTTATTTAATTTAAATGAGATAACTTTAGGGATTAATTAAATTCATCACTCTTCATCTCTTAATTAAATAAATCAACATTATCTAACTAAGTCATCATCTCTTGTTAATTAAATAAATCAATTTTATTTAATTAATTTTTTAATCCCCCTTTTAATTATACAAATTATTTGATTAAGTGACTAGCAAAGGAGATGATTCAGGATGAAATGGTGTTAGTAAATCAAGATCCAGTGTGTCAGATCAAATTGTATATTTTCCATGTCTACACTTATCAAACATCAGCTATACATAAATATTGACATCACAACAATATTGACATCACTACAGTGTTGACATCAATGACAACACTATAGTAACATCTTCCATACATCCACAAATCTTCTCAATAACAAAAAAACTTCCAACAATATCCCCCCTTGTCATTAATGGCAACACATCCTTCAAAACATCTCAAACTACTTCCCCTTTGACATATAGGGAAAAGGCCTCTACATAATGAGCTCTTCAAACTATGACAATTATTCTCCCACTATGTAGATTTATATATGCATGAGAATAGCCCCCCCTTACAATTTTATCCGTCAAAAATGATCAAAAATGCACTCCAAATTTTTTCAAATACATTCACATATGTACAAAGAAATATGAAACTGCATAAAAATATTTAGAAATGTACATAATCAACTAGAGGGAAAAATACTCTTGTAGGACTCTTTCAATTCAGCAATGTGTGCCTCCCATTCCTTCTTTCCACCTTTTCATTCCTTCTAGATGAAGGCATGCATGTAACATTAGTTCTCAAATAGCATAGGGAGGTCTTCTCCTTTATCTAGTGAATTGGGTATCAGATTCTTTTAAGCCAACTTCTCTGAACTTGATAATACACTAGTCAAGGGGGTAAGCTTTGCACTTACCGAATATCTAAGATAGCTGTACTACATAATTATATTTTCCTTTTGTTCTTGTAGTTTGAAAAACTGTCAATGCATATTCTCAATTACTATCCTTTTTGTACCATCTACATCACTAACTAGATCCTAGACACTAGAGACTTGAGAAATTTGTGACTCAATTGAGTCCATCTGGTCCTTAATGCTCTTCATTGAGTTAGATTATTTAAAAAAAATTGAAACAAAATCCTTGCTTCATCCAAACACTTATGCACATTATTAAAATTTTCTTGTAGTTTTCTATGTGTAATACTGCACTTGTTAGGTATTTTGATCAATCTCCTATAATTAACCTTTGTCATTTATTTTTCTACCCTTTCTCCCTCCCTCTCTCTCTCTCTCCCTCCCTCCCTCCCACTCTCCCTCCCTCTCTCTCTCCCTCCCACTCTCCCTCTCTCAATCTCCCACTCTACCTCTCCCTCTCTCCCTCTCCCTCTCTCTCCCCCTCTCGCACTCTCCCTCAACCCTAAACCCTCCCACTCTCCCTCTCTCCCTCTCTCCATTCCACTCTCCCTCTCTACCTCTCCTTATCTCACTCTCCCACTCCCCCTCTCCCTCTCCCAATCTCCTTCTCCCTCTCTCCCTCAACCTTAAACCCTCTCTCTCTTCCTCTCACCCTCTCTCCCCACTCTCTCTCTCCCCGACTCCTCTCCCTCCCCATCAACTCCTACTTCTCCTCTCCTCTCCCTCCCTCTCCCTCTCTCCTCTCAGCCTCTCCCCTTTCTCCCACTCTCCTAACCTGGAACCCTCTCCCTCTCCTCCCACTCTTTCCTCTCCTTCTCTACTCTCCTCTCACTCTCCCACTTCCTCTCTCCTCTCTCTCCTCAACCCCAAACCCTCTCCTCTCCCTCTACTCTAATTCTCCTCTCTCTCCTCTTCCCCTCTCTCCTCTCCTCTCCTCTTCCTCTCCTCAACCCTTAAACCCTCTCTCTCCCTCTATCCTTCCTCCACTCTCCTCTCTCTCCCTCTCCAAATCTCCTCTCCTTCACCCTCTCTCCCTCAACACTAAACCTCTCTCCCTCTCTCCTCTCATTTCAACCATAAACCCTCTCTCCCTCCTCTCTCACTCTCTCCCTCCCACTCTCCCTCTCTCCTTCCCACTCTCCTCTCCTCTCCTCTCTCTCCCTCCCTCTCCTTCTCCCACTCTCCCACTCTCCCTCTCTCCCTCCCACTCTCTCTCTCTCCCTCTCCCTCTCCCTCTCTCAATATCTCACTCTCCCACTCTCTACCATTAACCCTTAGGTCTATGTGGGCACAAATTGGATATCCGATTTGTAAAACTCCAATATGTAGAGCTAAAATCATACATTGAAAAACATTTTTAAATGTTTTCCAAATCAGATATCTGATTATATCGGATATCAGATTTGTGGGCCATAGAAAAACCCCATGTGGGTTATTTTTCTGCATTCCAACAGACCCTACATTATGTTTGCAGCACTTTGCAAGCGATAAACACATGGTTTCAGATAGGAAGAGACACAGATCAACTTTTTGGAGCATCTTCTACTCAATTTTTTCATAAGCAATGATTTTTTAGGATGTTTTATGAGGTATAATGGGGAGCAGTAGTTGTCAGAAGAAAAAATGTCACAAAAAGCTTACAAAAGAACAAATTGAAGAATATAGACAAAGAGATAGAGAAGGCCATAGGAAGAGAAGACAAGGTATGTTAAATATTGGTGAACCTGAGCCCTATGGCCTTTCAAGTGAAGAGGAAATTGAATATGTTCAAGGTGAAAATGTAGAACATGATATTGAAATTGGGAATGAAAATGTTCAAGGTGAAAATGTTGGAATTGAAGATGTTGAACATGATATTCAAATTGGGAATGAAAATATTGAAATTGATAATGGAAATGTTCAAGTTGAAAATGTTGGAATTGAATTTGTTGAACATGATATTGAAAATGTTAAAGGTGAAAATGCTGGAAATGAAGCTGTTGAACATAATATTGAAGCAAGTGTAAATTATGTGTCACAAAATTACATGAGAAATGAAGAACCTTGTGTGGAAGAAAGACATATTCCAAATTCAAGACCTTAAAGAACCCCTAAATGGTTACCAAAAATTGATGATAACATTATAAACAATTTTGAAAGCAAGAGGTCAACACGAACTGTTCGATTGTGGGGTAAAAGACTGTTCAACCAATATTTTAGCAATAATAAATTGACCTAGCAATGCCAACTTTTTGTAAAATTGCTAAAGATGCAAAAGATGAGACCTTTTCTAGCCAAATTGAAGATTCGTGTGAACAAGAAGACCGAAAAAAATTCTATTATTGTCAAAAATATTTTTAATGTTCTCAAGTCTATTGGAAAAATAACAAGGAAAAATATAAGCAAGTTGCTTGAAGAGTCATTACAACCACCCTAGTAATCCATCAATTGAAAAAGGCTTGCTTTATGAGACAAACTTGTATTGATTTTTATGTAAATCATAAAATAATTGATAAAGCACTTGCAAGAAGAGAAATAATAGATGATCCTCTTCAAAATGATACATGGGATTTTTTCAGGAGGTTTCCACATGTTCATAAGAAGCTAACCAATAATGTAAAGTAGGTAATTCAACAATTTTGGCATGATAACTCTAGAGTATCACCTAATGCAAATGATGTTTTAAAGTTAAGAATTGGCAATTGAGACTGTACACCGCATCCTAAACATTTCTTGGAATCAAGACAAATAATGTTGTTCAATAAATTTATTGAAACACATCCAAATATGGAAATCTCGCAAAGGAATTTTGAAGGTTTGAAGCCATTTTATTGTGTGCCTCTTAAGATTTGTAATACTTGTTGTTGCAAATACCATGTAGAGTTTTCAATGTACCATGAACTATTATGCTATATCCATTCTACTTTGTATACTAGTGAAATGTTGTAGGAGTGTGGTGCAATGTATCTTCTGAAATCATCAAGGGACTTGCTAGATCTATTTTTATTTTCTAGAGATGATGGTTACTTTTTCTATAGAAATGGTTGTTTAAATGCGAAGTGCTCACAATGTGGTGGCTTTTCAAATTTTGTTCAATGTTTTCATGAGGTTTCCGAACATGAATTTCGAAAGAAGATTGTTGAGAAAAAGAGATATGAGATAGTCAAATATAATTTGCAGAGTGGAGGTGAAGGTTCTAGATGCGAGTTGGTTACAAAAGAATGCAGTGTTGCTGATTTTATTTTAGATTTTAAGGACATTATTTTCTATAAGTATGCAAGGCATAGTCATAGGTCTCAGTGGCTGGATCAACAATTAAAGAGGTGTAAGAACTCTTTTCTAATTGGCACTATTATATCAGTGGTTAATTTTATAGAAAACTACACATTGCAACAACAAAATGAGGTACAATCTCAATATTACAATTCCATTGAGATTGATATTTTTGTCCACATAACATTTAGACATGCACCTAATAGTACAAAGGAGGATCAAAAGATAATAAGAGAGTATCATTTTTATATGAGTGATGATATATCTCACTCGTTTGAGTATGTCCAACATTTTTTTGAGAATTTTTTTGAGTTCTTGCAGGAGCATGATATAGCATTGGGCCGACATCTCATTTGGTCATATAACTACATAGGTCAATTCAAGAATTCTTGTATATCTTACTGGTTGAGTAGAATGCATGTAGAGAGGGGTGTACCTAATACTTGGAGTTTTTCTTAATTTGGGCATGGGAAAGGGGGGCATGATGGAGTAGGTGCATGTGTAAAGAGAGCTCTAGTTAAGGAGCAATTGAATATTTCACGAGAAAAATTTAGTGATGCATGTTCTATTGTTGATTGGAGTAGTTCAACATTATCACAGGGAGGGAAACTTGATTCAACAATGCAAAGATTCTTTTGGTTGGTTGAGGAGGGTATAGTGGGAAGTAGATTGGACTGTCATACAATCAAATATTCTTCAAAGATGCATTTTTTTCAAATCTCATATGCAAGCACATGGACCATTTGGACATGACAGTTGGCTTATTTTTGTTAGAGTTGCATTCAGTGCGAGTGGGATCAATTTGATTCAAGTGAGTGGGTGGATACATGGGTTCCATGGTATCTAACTCCTTTATCTCAGACTATATCCATGACAAATGACACAATGGAAATTTCACTTGATTATGACCATATTTCAGATCTACTACAACCAAGACATGTTTTTGCAGTTATTGCACCGTAGGGGACTGAAGAGAGATTAGAATATTGGTTAGCTTGATGTGTGTAGGTAAAGCACAAGCTAACACAACCGATGGAAGATGATGATGGGTTTGTGTATCCTACATGTTGATTTGTGGTTGTAGGAACTTGGTTGTGAACATACATGATTAGAAAGAATGGCATACTTGCATTTGAAGACTACAAAAAATACAAAACCATTCTCATGTATTCACACCTTGTTATAGCAACAAATGTTAAGTTGTTGAAGCATCATGCAAAACCAAAGACAAAAAACTATGGACACTTAGTAATTTTGATCATGAAGCAATATTGGATAACCCTTTAGGCACACTTGAATAGTATATTCAAGAATGGAAGGTACAATGCTTAGGTTCATTATGCTTAACTTCATTAGTGTTCTTTATTTAATACTGATATTTTGTACACTATTGCAATGCAGGTGTCTTTAATAGTGATATTTTGTATGTAATTTTGGAATATTTTTGGCATGACTGATCATGGACCTATTGCAACAATAGCCGACTCTGATACTTTCAGAGAGGTATGCAACAAATTATAATAATATATATTGGTTATTCAAAGTATCTTGTATAGATTGCATTACCATCTCATCATCAGTTAGGTCATTTAGAATAATATATATTGGTTATTCTAAGAATCTTTTATAGTTTGCATTACCAATTCATCATCATTTAAGTTGTTTAGATTAATATAGATTTTTTAGTCTAAGCATCTTTTCTGTTGTGACAATATAGATTTATAATTTGATAACTTTTGCAATATTCCTGGCACGATTGATTATGACCTTGTTGCAACAATAGGAAGCTCTAATCCTTTCAGAGAGGTATACGATAGATTACAATCATATAGATTGGTTATTCTAAGAATCTTTTCTATTGTATGTAGTTTAAAGGCTACCTTGATGGTTTTTACAGATGCTTGTCACTCCAGAACGTCAACATACTACTCTTGTGGAAAACTGTGCCCTGAATGCCTCCAATAGGAAAATTTTATAAAATGTGAAACAATGTAAAAAGGTCATTACTATGTATAGGCATAATCTATATCGAGTGATTTTTTTTTAAATATGGGTCAAATGTTTGGCATTGTATAAAGGGTATGTTTAAAATGTAAAGAGATTTTTGTAGTTAATTGAGCTACACTTGAAGTTTTTCTTCCTAGTTCTTTCTTGTTAGTATGTTCATTTGAACCATGTTTTTTAATATCTCCTATTTATATATAATAAATTATAGTGGCTTGCCAGTTTTTCCAAAAAAAAAAATGTAAAGAGTTCATGTGAAGGTCATTTCCCATGTAATTGATTCTTTGATCTAGAAAAGTGGAAACAAGGTATTTGGGTGTTCATCATGTTCAAGTTTATTGGGTAAGAGTTTTATGATGCAAGAGCTAGGTGGCTTTAAACAACACAATTACAATTAAAGATGATTTAAACTCCAATTTGATCATCAAAACCAAATTTGGGTGCAAATTCACTCCCCAAACCTTGATACCCTATAAACTCATCAAACATGTCTATTAGGACTTGAAAAAGCTTGATCCAATGTTAAATCTTTCTGCCCCCACATTTCATTGACATTAGCATGTTGTAACCACCATTTTTCACCTAATTTCACTCATTTTTGCCATGCATGACAACTCACCAACTCAACTATAGACCTTTCTAGATCTTTAAACCCACATATTCACCTTGTGCAATCCTGATAACATCTACCATAGATAGTATGGTCTTTTAGCACTTTGGACTCTTAAGGGAAATCACCTGTCCAATGTATCTCAGAGTGACTCGATGTATTTGGGTGCAAAAGAGGACCATCCCTAGCATAAACATACCCATCTGGACATGTTGCAACAATCTATTTGGTCATATGAGTTAGAGAATAAAAGTTGCACCATTTTGCAACTTTACACTGCTTGCATCTAACAACTTTTCCCTCAATTGAAAACTCATCACCACGGGAAAACGCCTCTAAGATAGAAAAAATTGAGAGAGGTTATTGTAGATGGTCACAACATGATCCCATAGCCTCATACAGAGAGTTTTTAAGCGTCATGGTTTCTGATAAATATCCCTTCAAAGATTGTTGTCTTTTAGCACTTTGGACTTTTCAAAGAAATTATCAGTCCAATGTAGCTTAGAGTGATTCGACGTATTTGGGTGCAAAAGAAGACCATCCCTAGCGTAAACGTACCCATCCAGACATTTTTGAATAGTTTTTTGGTGATACGAGTTAGAGAATGAAAGTTGCACCACTTTGCAACTTTACATTGCTTGCATCTAACAACTTTTCCCTCAACTAAAAATTCATCACCACAAGAAAATGCCTCCGAGATGGTAAAAAATAAGAGAGGTTATTGTATATGGTCCCAAAACAATCCCATAGCATGAAACAAAGAGTTTGTAAGCATCACATTTTTCAAGAAATAGCCCTTCAAAGATTGTTTTATTTTAGCACTTTGGACTCTTGAGGGAAATCGTCGGTCCAATGTAGCTCAGAGTGATTCGACATATTTGGGTGCAAAAGAGGACCATCCCTAGCATAAATTTACCTAGCTGGACATGTTGGAACAGTTTGTTTGGTTGTATGAGTTAGAGAACAAAAGTTGCACGACTTTTCAACTTTACACTGCTTGCATTTGGCAATTTTTCCCTCAACTAAAAACTCATCACCATGGGAAAACACCTCCGAGATAGAAAAAACTGAAAGAGGTTATTGTAGATGGTCCCAATACTATCACATAGCCTTAGATGGAGATTCTGTAAGCATCATGATTTCCAAGAAATATCCCTTCAAATATTGTTGCCTTTTAGCACTTTGGACTCTTAAGGGAAATCACCGGTCCAATGTAGCTCAGAGTGATTCAAAATATTTGGGTGTAAAAGAGGACCATCCCTAGCATAAATGTTCCCATTTGGACGTGTTGGAACAATCCATTTGGTTGTACAAGTTGGAGAATGAAACTTCCACCACTTTGCAATTTTAACCTGCTTGCATTTGGCAACTTTTCCCTCAACTGAAAAACTCATCACCACGAGAAAAATGCCTCCGAGATACAAAAAACTGAGAGAGATTATTGTAGATGGTCCCAACATGATCCCATATACTCAGATGAAGATTTTTTAAGCATCATGGTTTCTGAGAAACATCCCTTCAAATATTTTTGCCTTTTAGCACTTTGGACTCTTAAGGGAAATCATCGGTCTAATGTAGCTCAGAGTGATTCAGCGTATTTGGGTACAAAACAGGACCATCCCTAGCGTAAAGGTACCCATCCAGATGTGTTGGAATAGTATATTTTGTTGTACGAGTTGGAGAATGAAATTTGTACCACTTTTCAAATTTACACTGCTTGCATTTGATAACTTTTCCCTCAACTAAAAAATCATCACTATGGGAAAATGCCTCCGAGATAGAAAAAACTGAGAGAATTTATTGTAGATGGTCCCAACACGATCCCATAACCTCAGATAGATATTTTTTAAGAATCACGGTTTATAAAAAATAGCCCTTGAAAAATTGTTGTCTTTTAGCACTTTGGAATCTTAAGGGAAATCGTCAGTCTAATGTAGCTCAGAGTGATTCAACGTATTTGGGTGCAAAAGAGGACCATACCTAGTGTAAGCATACCCATCTGAATGTTTTTGAATAGTCCATTTGGTTGTATGAGTTGGAGAATGAAATTTGCACCACTTTGCAACTTTACACTAGCATTTGGCAACTTTTCCCTCAACTGAAAACTCATCACCACGAGAAAACACCCCCAAGATAGAAAAATTGAGAGAGGTTATTGTAGATTGTCCCAACATGATCCCATATCCTTAGAGAGAGATTCTGTAAGCATCACAGTTTCTAATAAATAGACCTTCGAAGATTGCTACCTTTTAACACTTTGGACTCTTAAGGGAAATCGTTGGTCCAATGTAGCTCAGAGTGATTCAATGTATTTGGGTGCAAAAGAGGACCATACCTAGCATAAATGTACCCATCCATACATGTTGGAATAGTCCATTTGGTCGTACGAGTTGGAGAATGAAAGTTGCACCACTTTGTAACTTTACACTGCTTGCATCTAACAACTTTTCCTTCAACTGAAAGCTCATCACTATGGGAAAACACCTTCGAGATAGAAAAATTGAAAGAGGTTATTGTAGATGGTCCCAAAACAATCCCATGGCCTCAGATGGAGAGTCTATAAGCATCACGGTTTTTTTGTTACAGTCCTTCAAAGATTTTTTCCCTTCTACACTTTGGACTCTTAAGGGATTTAGTTGATTGAATGTAGCTTGGACTACTTCGGCCTATTTGGGTGTGAAAGGGAACCATACCTAACCTAAACATACCCATATGGATGTGATGGAATAGTCAGTTTGGTCATATGAGTTCTAGAAAAATATTTACTGATGCCCTTACAAGTAGATTTAAGCCTCCAATTGAACTCCAACGTTGATTTTTGTGCCAAAAAAAAGCCATGAGACCATAGCTTGTTGCGAAAAACTAGTCAAACACCTTTATTTCAACACTACCACAACTTATAGACTCCTATCTTGCACTTTCCTTTACAATTTTAATAATTTTCCTTCAAAAGACTACATGGCAATTTTGACAATTTTGAATCAAGAATGCATTTTTGGCATGTTGGACCCCTAGACTCAAAACTTCAACTTAATACACCTTAAATGGTCTTGATTGACCTTATTTAGTATAAATAGATCACACCTAACCTCTCAACCTATCAACCTTCAAATGTGTAATCTTGCAAATAATAGACTAGGTGGGAAAGTAGATAGGAAGAGTTGATGGTGAGTGGCCTAGTGAAGGCTAGAGAAGAAGAGTTTGAGGAATATGTTGTTAGGATAGGGGATTGTCCTTGGTTGTCATATTTGGTTGTGTCAAAGATGTATGCTACTATGGGGATGGTTCTAACCATAAAGAACCTGAGAAATATTGTGAAGATAAGAGTTGAAGGGTAGAGATACATGTCTGGTTGGCAAAAGCTTATGGAAGAGCATGAAATAGAGATACTAATGTATGGATGTTTAGCTTTGTGTACTGAATTTTTGTGTGCAGGTATCAAAGGTTGGGAAACACCATTTGCAGGTGTCAATGAAGACAAATAGCAGCAAGAAGATCCATTTGATAAGGATCAAGCATGGAAAGACCAAGACAACGCAAAGCATGAAGGGTAAAAAATCTCTCGGATGAAGATTTTCATGCAAGTGACTTGGAGCAAGTTTGAAGGGATTGTGAAGAATATAGGAGTAGACCTATGGATTTATTTATGGGGCATAAATATTTTGTAATTGGGGAGTATGATGCAGGAGCACCTAAAACATGTAAGATTTCATGAATTGATAAGGCCATTCATCCTTCTGTATAGGCTCTACCTCAGAGAAATGTGCATGAATTAGATAGGGGTGATAAAGGGATTAGAGTGGTCTAAGAAGGCTACCCTATTAAAAAACATAGATTTTTGTGCCTTTTGAGTAAGGCTAGAGAGCGAGTTTTTGAGAATTTGAATGAAAATAGGTTGGAACTTGTTGGAAAATATTGGAACATGTGTATTTAATGGTGTTTAAGAGGTTTGAGTGATTAAAAGTAACCCAAGAAGAGTAAAAGTGTGAAACCCTAGTTGGAAGGGGCAAACAAAAGGGAAAATTGGTGATTTTACAAAGAAAGTGTAAGCCAAATTATGTGGCAGCATAATATAATGATGTTTTAATTTTAAGTAGACAAAATTAAGAGGGAATGAAGTGGTTTCAAGATTGAGTGAGGTCATAGCCTACAAGTTCCAATAAGCCCTACCAACAAGCTAGTGAACTGTTTGATAAAAAGCTTTGGTAGACATGTATGAAAAATGTGGTAGCATAGACAAGACAGTGGACTATTTGAAAAAAAGCTTCAAAGAAATGTGGTCTCATAGAATTCCATGACAAGAAAATGAAATTGATAGCTACTCCTTGTTTTTAGTTATGCAATGTGAAGTAATTGCATAACTGCTTAGGTTGACTTTGTAAAAATTATATTCTAATTGAATTTTTTTTCATCTATCAACATCTAGTTGTTAGTTAAGAAATGCGAAGTAATGATTTGAGTTTGAAAGATGTGAAATGAATTATAATCAACGATATAAATATAAACTACATAATATAACCATTCTTTTTTATGCTATTGTACATTGATATTTAACCATTGCTCAAGATAAAATTTTCAAAGAGTTTAATCATGCACATGAGCAACAAATTAAATTTTGATTGTCAATTTCTATATATCAAATTATCCAATAATCAAGTGTATGTCCATATACAAAAATGATATCGATGCCAACTCAAACAAAGATTTACAAAATGTGGCATATGCCATCTCAATATCTATTCAAAATTTCCATGCCACAATGTCTATCTCATCCTAAACTACTAGTGGATCATCAAAATAGAGCCTCTTTGAAGCACTCATTGGCTCTGAAGGTAGCTACACAAGAAAAATTCAAACCACAATTGAGATTAGTTATACTATATAATTTAAAATTGAATAATTAACATCAAAATCAATATACATTGAGTTTTGATTGTACTCTAAAATTGAAATCTTGATTACCTGAAATATACGTCTCTTTAAAGGGTCAGGAGTCCTAGAATATATCAAACCAAAATTTGAAATTCCAATGTATATATGTGAACAAAAACATAAAATTGATCCAAGTTTGCATATGATTATTGGTAATAGGAACATATTTACCAAACACAAAATAAAATAAACACATACCTCTTTAGGTTGATCTTTTTCTTTATCTCCTTTAGGTGTTTCAACACATCCTCCTTGAGGTATTTCAACACCTACTCCTTGAGGTTCTCCAATACCTACTCCTTCAGGCATTGTTTCACTTGTCAACAATGATGTATAGCTCATAATTGCCTGCACATAAAAATGACAAATACATATGAAACTACCAATCTATGTCGATGTATGTATAATCAATATAAGATCGAAAAAATATTAATTCAATCCAATTTGAGTTCAATTACCTTCCCATTATCTAACTTTTCACCTCCATAGTTAGGACAAGGCTGCACCTCACTCACACTAGGTATTTCCTACAAGAGGAAAATAAGATAAACATATAAGTTATTATATAATTTCATTAATGACAATTCAAATGACAAGCAAGTATATAATAAAAAAAGTAAACGAGTGAGAGTGAAAATACTATGTGCATGTTGAGGCCAAATGAAATGTCCCTAAGGGTGCTATCAGTCACTCGTGTGAGCTCCTCCTCAGACATCAACTATTAAATAGACCATGTAAATAAATATTAGTACTTGATACTATCTCTTATTAATATTCATTTAAAAACAAATGCAAGTTATGAATTTACAACTTAAATCTTACCTGTGTCACTATTCCAATGTCCCCCTCTCTAGCAAGAGAGGACTCTATAGGGTGTGCTCCACTCCCCTACGACTGATCTATAATGTTCACATCATGGAGGTCATAATCAGAACTATCCAAGGGGTGCTCAGTGGGCTGTACAAGAGGACCCACGCATATCTGGTGGCACATAGTGCAAGTATGTGGCACACAAATATGTGGACTTGGGGAGGATTATGCAACAAAACTCGAGCCTTCACCAACATCACCAAAATGTGGCTGAGCTACTATAGAAGCATGTGAAACCAAATGACCACTCAGAGAGTGAATAAACTAAATAGTTTGTGAGGTTGTATCCTAGATAATCTCTGGATGATATACTAGAGGTGGTGGAGGAAGGGGAGGAGGGGGATCATATAGGTTTAATGTCAAAGTAATTGACATGATGCCCTAACACAAACTCAACATATAATTTTTTAATATAGTAAAATGTTATATCGAAATTGTTGTTTGGTGGTTTATCAAAAACCATACACCAATGATCCCAAAATTTATCTACATTGTCCCTATTGATGCACCATTTTATAGAAATTTTTGGTTTATTAACATTAACTAGAAAACCGGTGTGTGGATTAACGAATAAAGAGGCTATTTGGGCTTTGGTTATTTGGAGTTCTTTCACATCATCGTAAGAAAATCCACATGTATAATATTCCATCATGTCTTATCACCATGAATGAAAGGCATTATGTTGGGTGGAGAGGGTTTCTATATTTTTAATTATTTCCTTCAATGTGTTTGTCATCTCGAATAATCGAGGGATTGTCTTATAAACTTCACAAAGGCCCCTAAATTGCACCAATTTTTCATCAATTAAGTCTTCAATTGGTGGTTGCGGAGGTGGTGGAGTGTTTGGCATTTGTGAATTTTCATTCTTAGCCGTAATACCTTATTAACATTAAAAACTAATTAATCTAACAGAAATTATTGTAAAAAAATCCTAGTTTTTAATACAAATCCCAAAAAACCCTACTTTTTCACAAAAATCCAAAAAAACCCTACTTTTTCACAAAAATCCATAACAAACTCTAGTTTTTGATAAAAATACATCAACAACACCAGTTTTTAATCAAAATCCATTTAAAAACATTAATTTTTAATAAAAAATCATTCTAAACTCTAGTTTTTAATAAAAATCAATTAAAAACCCTACTTTTGAAAACAAATTCATAAAAACTACTTAAAATTATAAAAATCTAATTGAAAAATCAATTAAAACATTAAAAAACCAAAAACCTACCTTTCAAATCAAATATCTGGTGAAAACGAATATCTAATTTCGACTTCTCCTTTTGCACCCACATTCAAAATGTTTGATATGACTTTAAAAGGCCAATATTTTTTATTTATACATGCAACTCAAATTGGATATCTGATTTGTAAAATATAGGTTTGGGCATTGCTTTGGAGCAATGTATTGAAACTCGAGCCTAAAAAAATTCAACTCGACATTTCCGCATTTTTGAGTCAATCCAAAACATAATTTTTTTCCCATTGCCACTTTTTGGCCCATCATGATTCGGAACATACCCACCAAGTAGATTTAATTTTTTCCAAAAAGGAATAGTATCTTAGAAACTACATTCAATTTACTAAAAAAAGTGTTCTTACATATTTTTCAAATTATGTTAATAACTTATTCAAATTTTTATGTCAAGTTTCCTAACTCTGTTTTTCTAAATTTAATTGCCACTTAAGGGCCTAGTTTGGACCCCCATGATCGTACACTAACCCAAATTTTAGCCATGTCAAAATTACCCTACTACATTGGGAACCATAACAAATGTGTAGACACTACTGGTTCAAATTGAAACTAAATGTGTAATATACTCTTCAATGAGTCTTTGGAGTCTTCAAAGGATTCACCAACAATCTTTTAATTTTCTTCCTCCTTTCATCACTACTAGATTCATCCTCGTTCTTCTTGTCCTCAACATATTTTCTCATTATCTTCCAGAAGAGACAGGTCTTCTTTGTTTTGTGCTTTTTATTTCTCTGGGACTTCTTGGGTAACATCTTCTTTCTACTCTACATTTTTCTCCATGTCCAGAGGGGGCAAACCTTGTTCTACTTTTGCTTCTTCCTTATCTAAGACATTATGCATTTCATTATTCTTTTCTTCTCCAACATCCTCCATCACTGTATAGGAATTAACTATAGCCATATCTTATTGCACATTCTCTTCTTTCTACTCAATCTCATGTTCAAAAGCATGCTCATGTTGTGTATTTCCAAGCTCATTGACTTTTGGGACAAAAGTGTCATGTTGTATTTCACTTCCACTTTTCGAAGACATTCCCAATTCTTTAGCCAAATCTGTAACCTTTTGCACTATCTCATTTCACAACCTCTCAATAACATCTTTATCCCTACTCATCAGGGTGCTAACTCTTAGCTTTTTTCTAAACCTCCTACTGTACAATTGAGGCAATTTATTTCTATCTTCATTAGAAAGAGAAGAACCACTATTCTCCAAGGAAAATTCCCTTATTTTGGAATCCTCATCTATAGCCTCTTTCCTTCTAGCATTCAATACCTTCTTCAAATCATCTGATAACTCATCTTCAATTTTTCGTAAGCTATTACAAAAAGTTACCATGTAGTTTACAATAGGTTCCTCTATTGTATCTTTGTCCAAACCCTCTAAATTTGAATGCATTTTAGCAATTTCTTCCAACATCCCATGCTCAACAATATCATTGAATAATGCATCTAACCTTAGAGGGGTATGTTCTCTTACTAGAGGGGATTTCTCCTTATTCTTTGATTTACCTTTAGATGACTTTACTTCTTTTTTAGACTTCTTCTCCCTTGTATGAATCTTGAATGCTTCCTTCTCCTTCTCAACTTCTTCTTCATTGTTAGTGTCCAAAATGTCAATTTTTTTCATCTTTGCACTTGTTTCTACTCAAGAGACATTGGATTTCCTTTTTTAGACCAACTTAGGTCCTTCTTCTTCTTCATCATACCCAACATAACTTTCTCTTGTATATTTTTTTGTTGTAGGGGTACTAGATGTTGAGCTTTCTTAGTCACACAAACTGCAATATTAGTTCCTATGAATTTTAGAACTACTAGAGAGGGGGTAGAGGTCCTACCTCACCTTCTAGTTTTGGGTGCACCTTTCAAGCTATTGGATATGCCTTTGGATTTCTTCATATGACTTTGTGATATACTTGTCATTTCCCCAACTTGTCCTTTCATATTCTAAACATTTGTATTGATGTCCTTTTCCTTTTGCTCCATATGTATTAAATTAGATTTTTCCTTGTATGTTTCATATCTTCCTTCTTTAGGATTTCTAGGCATACTCAACATATGTTTTGATAGACGAGTAATCACACCCTCTACTACTTCATATCCCATTTCAAGAATCCACATTTTCATTGGTTAAACAACTTCCATAATACAACAATCTCTGCTAACCATAAAGATAATATAATTTTTGTACTTTCTAATGATACTTTTGGGAATCCTTTCTCTTGATTGCATGTTTTCTTGAAAATTTTAAAAGAAACCCCACAAAGTAGAATTCTAAGTATCTACATTTCCCAACCTTCTCAATTTATCTCTAATTTGTATAACTAGAATATCACTCAACCATACAATGTTCTTTGTACTAGGAACTTCTCTAAGAAAGTAAAATAGTAAGCATATAATCAGGGTACTATACTAGAAGGGGTACGAAGAATCTTTGGTCTTTTGAAGATTCTAAAATAACTATTATCTCAACAATTCATACAAGTCTACATCCATTCCTTTGTACACAGTCTCATAGGTAGTGTTAATCATGGTGGTAGAAATAGAGTTTTCTCTATTTGTGAATAAAATATTATATCTTATCATCATAGACACATAATTTTTATTGGATCTTCTATATCCTTTAATATTAGGGCACTCTTATCAAATTTGGCACTAGTTAACTTCATTACCACTTCATTCTTTATAGATTTGAGAGGCAAAATTAGTTTAGTGGAGGATAACCCTATTACAACTCTAATGGCTTCCTTGTTGATCATGTGTGGCCACTCTAACCACATGAATCTATCATGAATTCTTATCAACCTATATCTAACCCTTTCATCCACATAACAAAAGTTATGAAAGTTGTTCCACACATCTATTTTCTTCTCTATCAAAATTTAATATTTTGGTTTCATTTCAAAATCATCACTGATTAGCTCATTCACCAAAACTTCTCCCAACTTTGAATGATTGTATTCTACCAAATTTTCATGAATATAAATTCTCATGTCCTTAGTATGTAATGAACCATAAGAAATATGTGAAAAAATGCATTTTAGATTGGCTACCATGGACTTATTGAGGTGCTTCTTAAACTTAAGTTGAGGTTGGTCCACAACTATAACTACTTGAGGTGTAAAATTTTTGAACAACTTCTAAAAGAAGGGATATGAAAGAAATTATAATTACCTTTGAATCCTTGTTGGTTAGCATTTCATGTGACAATTAGGAAACACTTCACTTTGCCTCTGCTTTGCTCTTCAATTTTTATAAATTTTATCACAAATGGGATTTTTATATGCGAAACCACTTATAAACACCTTTTAGATGACCTAAAAATTAGTGATTGCATTAATTGAAAGTTAGGTGAAAATTTTGTCAAACCCTAACCATACCATCATAGACATCTTCAAATATGCCACAAATCTTCACAACAAATTATTTTTAACTAATGATTTCATGAATAGATCAAGCATATAAAACCACACCTTGTATCAACATGTTGAAGGCACCAACACTATATATTTGGAAGGGGCTTAAATATCTTTTGTTAAAACTCCCCCTGAGCCATAACTCTTTATCTATTTTCTAAAGGAAACATCTACACTAGGAGCTAGTACAAACTCATTCTTCACCTAATTCTCTTCTTTCTTTTTCTATATCTTGTTCATTTCCTTTTTCATCTCAAGTGGATCCACATTATTTACTAGATCAACCTTCTTTAGTGAAATAGAGGGTTTCACATTCTTAATTCTACATAACTTAGTGCTCAATGTGTTCTATTTTATAGCATTTGTGATATATGATACCTCCTTGAACATTCTCACTTATAGCCATTCTAGATCTCTACTGATTAGCATTATGCCCAAATCCATTACATGTATAATAGTAGTCATTACAATATTGAAACAACATGCCATTATTGTAACTACTCATCATCTGTTTTATAAATTTAGTAGCTCTATGACTAAATCTATTTACATGTATAGCATTGACCAAAAAATGATTGGGAATTTTGATTCCTTTTTCTTCTACAATCTACAACCTTATGTCCAAACTTATTGTAGGAATAACAATAACCATTAAAAGATGGGTACCTTTATGCATTTGGTTTTTTGATAGGAGGCCTTTTGAATTCTTTCTTCTAGTTCAAGAAATATTTTATGATTTTTTCTTATCATTCTTCCTTTTAGCATTGTTTGGGGTCTTATCTACCTTTAAAATTTCTCCTGTATCAAACCCAAATCCTTCTTTGTCCTTAGAAGCCTTCTAATTTGCAATCATCTCACCAAGAATTATGACACTCTTCTCGAATCTTTTCTTTATCTAGATATGATCTCAAAATCACAACCTCTTGTTCAAGATTTGAATATTCTTTAGATTTTTCTTTTATTTTAGCATTCAAGAAGTCTTCAACTCTTTTATATTCTTCAACTCACACTTTTATATTGGTGGTAGTCTCATTTGACTAGTTGAGCTGCTCATTTGTTTCTTTGAATCTTTCTATATATTTCTTGAGTCTCTATCTTAACTTCTTAATACACTCATCTAAGATCCTTTTTCAGATCCTTTTTCTTAGCTTCTACTTTATCCAAATCATCAAGGCTGATTTGATTTCTCCTTCCATGTCAACTACACAATCTTCTTCAATAAACCCTTCACGGATAATTTCTTATGAAGTAATAGGATACTTCCTTGTAGATATGTGTTAAAACTTTAAGATATACCTCAACAATCAAGACAATTAAAGGAACCAAGCTCTAATACCAATTGTTGAACACTCAAAATACTAAGCGGGGGGACGAGTGAATCAATATTCACTAAAATTCATTAACTTCATCATCTTTAAACATCCATTCAATGCATCACATTTAACTTTCACTAATAGAAAGGAACATAGAGAGAATGCATCACATCAAAGAACACAAGAACATCAGATTTTACATGGAAAAACCCAAAAGGAAAAAACCATGATGAGGATTAGCTCACAATATATTATAATCAGTTATAGGATATTATAGAGTGGCTCACTACCAAGTGGACTCATTGTCTAGAGGACTCACTATCAAGAGAATAAAAGAAATGGATCACTACTAGGATAGAAAAAAGGTGGCTCACTTCATCACACCTTTCACTTTCACATCTATATATTCAATCTATTACTTTAACTCTACCAAAACACCAAAATTATCTTACATTTATATGAATTGCATCCACAAACACCTACAACATCAATTCACTTAGCCTAATTAGATGTGTCATGTAGTACATTAGCCTGTTGGCTAAAAAACCAACCACACACACCTCATAGAATAAACTAAAATGTGTGAAACATCAAAATAGGCCAAAATGACCAATTGTTACTCTCATAAGTTTGATTAATATAAAATTTAATTGCAGATGACCTCAAACCCTTTAGGTCGGAAGCACTGGTAAAGAAAAATAGAATGAACCAACTGTTCATTCACAACTCGACACATTGACCTCCAAAATACTTGTTGCATACACACTTCTAACACCTATAAACAAATCCTCAAAATTGCATAGCATAATAATCATTGGAAGTGGAATGCAAAGAATTCCAATCAGGTACTTTGTCACTGCAACTCCACCATATCTAGACTGACACACTATCAACTCTATCTTCAATTATAGAGGACTTCAAGGCTTGAAAAATTAGATGTAGATTTCTCCAACATCCAAAAAAATTAACCTAGAATTGCATGACAAGATTCTTCATGGTGGATAATCGAGGACCACAAAACAATTTATCTAAACACTAAAGACTATATTTCAAACTTAGGCAATGATTTGACACCACTTACAAGACCATATCCAATCATGCTTATCAAACATCAGCTATACATCAATGTTGATATCAAATACAAAATCATAGTAACATCATCTACGATACATCCACCAATCTTCTCAATGATAAACAAACTTCCAACACAAGTGTCGTAGAAGGAGCATCACTAATTTTAACACATGGTGAATTAATCTCATCAAGAGGATCATCATAATTGCCCCCATATAAATCCATAAAATTTGAGAAAAAATATAATTCATCAATCTTAGCATCTTCATCCTCATCATTCAAATTTATCACAATGGGTGATTTAAAGAAATATTAGTTATGCACAACTCTTGTTTCATTATTTATTTTGGTTGAGACATGTAAGGTTCATTTGCATGGTTTGATGAAGGTGGTAATTCTTGGTTTGATTGGACAGGTTCTTGGTCATTAGGTAATGTCTTACTCTTTTTACCTAATTTATGAGCAATATCATGACATCTATGCTTACAATCATTAACATTTCTATTTTTTCTTGCATGATTTTTAATTTATGAAGGAGCGAGTAAGGATTTATATACCATTGGTTTTGTTTCTTCTCTTGGATGAGGAATTGAAGGGACCACCAAGGGTTGGGAAACCACTATGTCCTTAGGTCTAGAATTTTGTTTCTCTTTTAGAGGAACAAAGGTAATTATGTAGTTTTTCGCTTGGTCTCTTATATGATATCAATGGAGGAACTATAGCATAAATGGCTGGTGTACTTGGGAGGATATTTAGCTCATGCATGGGTTCATTCATGAGCCATTAGTGTGAGAGGAAATACCATAGGGGTCACTATACACCGATCATCCTTGGGAAAGATATTGAAAAGGTATATAATTTTGTTATGCATTTTGCTTTAAACTTTTGATTTGACTTGAAAAATAAATATTCACGAGGCTTAACAGGTTCCATAGGTTAAGGCCAAAATTAATCTTGTGTAAATTTCCCACAAGAAGCTAAAGGTTTGAACCCACTATGATGAGTTGCATATATTTCATTCTTAAATGGGAACTTTACACACTTGTGGATCATTGACGAGATGAAATTCATGGAGCATAACCATGGAATATCCTAGCTTCACATGGAATTGGTTTGATGTTTCAATGATGGTGAATGATACAACTAGTTGTTTTGGTCCAACTTTAAGTGGGAGAATTATCAAACCTTTTGTAGGGTGAGCAAAACCATAATAATTTCTTGATAGAGCTCATGCACAAATAAAAAATATTTAGTGATCACATTCTCTAGACACATGGGATCAATGACTATCCCTGGTATAGGTTTATCATTAATATGTTGGTAATATAGAGAGGACCATCTGGTGCATGTATAGCTACATCAATATGTGTGAAAATAATATGAGGTAACAAAGTGGTTAGTACTTTTGGAGTTTGGGAATCTATTGCATTAATCATAGTATCTAGAGCAACATCATCATCATTCACTTCATCACTAGCTTGCTCAAAGTTAGATGTATGATTTGGCATTAGATTTGTAAGGATTTGTAGATTTTGATTAGGTGGAGATATGGAATCACTTTCTTTATCATTAATATCATTTAACCGAGTATGATTAGAGGGTAAAAGCACAAACCCGTGTCACACTTTCATCCAAATAAATAGTTCTGAGTGAAATATTTTTGGCCGAAACCATGTGGCACACAAGGTTTCGGCCAAAACCTAAAAAATATTTTTTCCCTTTGAAACTTTGAATTTAGATTATTTTATGTGTGGGTTTTCTATCGAAATGGTTTCATCCAAAACCCTTTCGGCCAAAACTTTCTAGTTGGAATCCTAGTTGTCAGCCAACACAACTTTTTTCAAAAATTTCTAAAACTTTCAACTTTAACTAAGTATTTCTCCATGGTTAGAATGATTTTTCTGCAAAAACAAAAAATATCCTTTTGTAGAGCTCAGAGTGGGCAATCCAAATATATATTTTTTAATATTTTGATTAGTTTTAATATATTGTATTTTTAAAATAATGCAAGTAGGTTGTTAAAATTAGAAAAGAGCTTGATTAGAAATTAAAAAAAATAGTAAAACATATTATAATTTTTTTTAAATTATATGGGGCACAAGTGGAGAGATTCTTCTTCAAAAGGGTACAATTTATTTTTTGAAAATGATTAAAAAAATTGAAAATAGTTGATGGGCCATGAAAACTATCAAATTATGAAAAATTTGACTTTAAAATGTTATTACAAGAAAAATATACATCAAAATTTGATTTGTTTTCCATGCACAAGATATTGAAGTTACCTATTTGGAGAAAAAAATTAGGGAGAAATGAAGATTTTTTTAATTTGTTTCTTGATGGCTTGTGAAGTCACATTTTTCTCAAAGTTTTAGCATTCTAAAATTTGTCCTTAAATTGGAAAAAACATAATGAAAATATTTTTTAAAAAAAATTGAAAAATTACAGGAATATACTTCATTAAAAGTTCTAAATTTCATTAGTTTACACCATTTTGAAATTCAAAACATCAAGACTACTTCTACATGGTCGAAGTTCAATTTTTTTTTCTTTCTATTGGTCGATTCCTTTATAAAGTGTGACATAGGTTTGTGATTTTACCCTAGAATCAATGAGATCTTGTACTTGGTGTTTAAGGCATATACACAATTATGGTTCATGTCAAGGTGTATGATGATATTGATAAAATACTTTCAGAATGAAATTTGAAGGTGAAGGTTTTCTTGTATCCACGAGCTTGTATAATTAGAGGTGATTGGATTAAGTTCTTACTCAATAATTTTAACATGATTGAGTGAAGGGAGTAAAGAAATTAGGTAAATTGTCTTTCTCTTGGCCTAAATTGATAAGGAGAATCACTAACATTAACCACTTGTGCTTTAATTTTATTAGCAACTTGTGGTGTGTTTATCTTCACAAAGCTCTTGTTTTGCCTTTTGAATGGTTGATAATTGTTTTGAAGCATGAATTGAGATTGATTAGTAGGAGATGATTAAGATGTCCCTTCATATTGACTAAATGATATTTGATTATCACAAATATTTATATACAAGTGTGTAAAGGATGGATACTTCATCAACAATATTTTATCTCAAATGCTAGGTTGCAAATTTCCTATAAACACCCTTTGGAAATCAACATCAGAAGAGTATAGGATATTTTTCAATAAAGCAATTGATATCATCCTATAAATTTTGTTACCTTTTCTTTAGGTCCTTCCTTTCAATTCACTAAATCAGTTATGTTACTTGAGGACCAATATTTTCTTGAAAATTTTAGAGAAATGCATCGACAAGCTTAGTGAATAAAATTATGGAGCTATTCAACCATGAGAAAATTCATTTCAAGGAAATATTTTTAAATGATCTAGAAAAAATATTAGATACCAACTTATCTTCATAAATGAAATCACTACACATTATCATAAAAGTTGATACATGACTATTAGGGTCTCCTTTACCATTATACTTCTCAAATCCAATATTTTTGAGTTTTGAGGCAAGGATTGTTTTAGGATGTCAATTAAAGATGAGATCCTTTTGAGATATTGTGGTGGTTTTCCATTTTGAGTTTGACTCAATGTAGATATTTGTTGTTGAAGTGAAGTCACATTTTTCAAAATTTGGTTTATAACAAGATCATTATTTGACATGTTTTCGGAGTTTGGTGAGTGTGATTGGATTATTTAGGTGGTTGGTGAACTACTATGTTGCATGTTTATGAGAGGTGACAAATATTGATGTGTTATTTGAGATATGATAAAATTATAAGGATTCCCACCAGGAGGCCCTAAGCTTGGAGTTATACCATTGTTGTGTTGCATTAATGAGGCTACTATTGGTAGTGTAAATGTAGGAATATAAGGTATGGTTGTGAGGAGGGAAACTTGTTTTCCTCCTTGGTTTTGACCATTTGTTAAATCTTGGGTATAACTAGCTATTTTAGGGATGTTAGCATCTATTATATGAGCTAGATTATGCAAAACCTCTATTCCTTGAGTATCATTGATCAACTTCCTAAGGTTATCCATAATAGGCACTATTTGTCCTACTAAAGATTCAATGCTTAAGTAGTCTTGAAATACCTCTAAATCATTGTCCAAATATTTTAATTTCTCACTAGGAACATGGGCAACAATTATCTCAATGTCCATAAAGATGTTTGATTGTGAATTTGTCATGGGTATTGTAGGAGTAGGAATGGAGTGAAAAATGGGTTGGGTATTTACAATACCTTGCGTAAAAGGGATGGAGGAATCAAGATCCACAAAAATGGTAGTTGTAGTGTGGTATATGATGTTTGAAACTTTGTCTAATAGGGGTATTAGAAATAGGACACCCAGTTGTGAAGCTCATATGAGTTTTAAAACACTTTGTTATGCCTACTATGAACACTAAATCTTAGAAAAATCATAGTAAAACATACATAATCCAAAATCAAAGAGAAACAACACACAAAAAGAATAATAACAAATGTCTAACAAAGATTTGAGCAAAAATTAGTTGGAAAAGGGTGCAAGAATACCTTATTTTGGAAAGGTTTTCCACTAAATTTTAAGTTTCAATGTTTGTGATACTACCCAAGTGTGTTGATGTGAATTAATGTTTTGTACCTAGTAATTTATCTCACTAGGTATTTAGGGGAATTATTCACATATTAAGATTAATTAGGATATAAGATTCTTTATAGAAGTCCTAGTTGGATTTTTTATAACTTATCTTATCTAGCTTTAATGCATCATTTCCTAGGTAGTTAGTTTGTTATTCATTTCATTTCATAGGATTAAGATACATGTCACAATCATGTTAAATCCTATTCCTCACCTTACCTATATAAGGAAGGACATTTTACACATGTGTAACATACTTTGAATACCCCATCATCATTTTGATAGGTCCTAATATCAAGAAAAGTTCATATTCTTGCATACTTTCTTGTAAAAGGTTTTCATTATTTTTGCAGGTGATCTTGGGTATTGTGCAAATCTTCAACTCTTAATTTTTTTCTATGTGTACTTGATGGATGAAATTTATTTTCATTACAGGGAAGGACCATATTTTTTGTCAGCCCCTATCGTATCCTTTACTTGGCCATTGCATTTTACCTATCAACTGATAGTTTACTTAGCCACTTCTTTTTTGACATCCTTTTCTCCAACCACTGGTTTGTATTCATTGCCTTTGGTCGCTTTAATTCATTGCAGGCCTTGTTAGTACTCAATAGGGTTTATGGTATGATTTATTTTAAAGAAAAGGTTTATATATATTTGTTTTGTTTTTTTTTATTATTCAAAAAAAAATCAAAAATCCAAATGACTATTAAATTATCAGTCCGGCCATATATTTTTATAAGCACTTAAAAAGTGGTGGGTGGCACAGGTAACCCACCACGACCATTGACCACCTTCTTGCTGCCCAAGCACTAGAATTTTATTTTTACCCCTGTAGCAAGAATGGTCATATGGATGACCACAATTTAAGCACCTAATGCTAAAATATTGCACTAGATTAGCCTTGTAGTGTACCTGATTTTTCCCCAAGTGCCTAAAATAGGCCTTTTTTCAATTTTGCATAAATTTTTGCCACAATATCAAAATTATGCAAATAAGATGTTGATGGAAAGCTCCTTCCATGTACTTCATATTGGTGTAGGTATTTTTTAAATATTTTTTTTCTTTAGGTACAAATTATTGGAAATTGAAGTCGAATCTCCCCTTTGGACTTTTGAGCTCACAAATTTTTGCCATTTTCTCCAATTTTGGTCATTCAAGCTGCATTTGGAAGGTGATCAAGAGATATTTAATTTGGTTCATGCAATTTTTTCAGATTCAACACTAACTGTGATTTATTCAGATTTTTGCATATTTGGTTTTTGGTTCATAACTTGGAAATCCTGTCTCTTGGAGAGGTTTTGTTTGTAGGGGGTCTTTATTTTCATTTGTATTTTCATATTTGGGAGTTTCTATTTGTTGTTTAAGGTTAATATATTTGTAATTGTGGAGATATATCATAGCTCATTATGGGGTTTTTATTTCATCCTTTTTTTATTATGTTGGAAAGGGGAATCTATAAAAAATGGAGAGATGGCATCATAAAACATCTTCAATCACTTTAGTTGTTTCCACATTTGTATAAATTTATTCCCCTTCCAAATAAAGGCATACAATTTTTTTTTGGAGCTATAGAAGGTATGATGTCTTAGAGGTTATTGCAATGCATGTTGATGATGGCATTTAAAAAGATATTGATCATTTTCATTGCCCTCATAATATTTTGACAAAAATTTAGGAGATATATGGAGATCTTGATACTCCACCATTCCCAGATGTTCCTATCTTAGAATGTCTTGTGCAACTTCATTCTTCAGATAAGATACCCTAATCATGCTACTATGCAAGATTTTGAATGCTTTAAATCTTCAGATGAGGATGATGATGGTTCTTCCTATGCTCCTTCTTCTTCACTAGATATAGTTGTTGCATTCACCTTCATTGATTTATTATGTACTCATTGATTGAGGCTACCATCATTCTTTTTCAGCAAGACCATTCTTTGAGAACTTCTAGTGATACAACCCAACAAGTATCTCATTATCTTCTTGATCAAGATTTTTATTTATCATACATTAAATCCTTGTTTGTGGAGTCTCACATTTTGGATTTAGAGGACACATTTGAGGGGTTATCTCTAATATTTGAAGACAATCATTGCATAACTGTTGTCAAACCATATTTGTCTTTGGATCTTGTTCAACATCTATTTCTACATAGTCCTTATTTTTCACCTTCTTCATTGATTGCCCGCATGTACTTGATTTGATAGTGGCATCTTCATTTTCAGTGGACAAGGAGACACATGAGAAATTTTTATAGACATCATCATCATACATATTCATGCTTACTTCAATTCCTATCTAGAATGGGAAGCATTCTTGTATTTTTACTTGGTTTTGTTTCTTTCAAAATGGAGACAAGTTGTTTCTCGAAATTGGATCATCTTTTGTCTTCAAGAACTTATCATTTTTGTACTTATCATTTTTGTAGGTGATTACACATTATGGAGGTGCTATGTGGTCCATTTCTTTCCCTCTTATGAGGGGATTTTGTAATGCATATATGTTTATAGATTGTGTACTTAGGGGTATCATGGAGTCCTCCATCCTTCCTCACATGATTGTTTATTTTCTCTCTTTTTGAGAGGAGTTTTGTCCCACTAGGTTTTCTCCTTTTCTCCATTTGTGAGAGATTTATTTTTCATTTGTACATGGGTACCTAACATGGCCTAGTAGTCAGGACCCATTCTTGCATATTTTTTGTATCTTTGCATAATAATATTCTCCTTAAGTTGCACTTATGGGGTTGGTATGTGCAGGATCATGATGGGCCAAAAAGTGGTGATATGTAAGTGATATGATGGCCCATGTGGCTAACGACTTTTTTTTACCCAAAATTGATGAAATGAAAAGGGTTTTTAAAGGAGATTCTCAACTTTCCACCAATATAAATTATTCTTTACTTTCAATTTGATAAATAATTATTATTCATTTTCTATTTGAATTACGACTAAAATCATGATTGATAGGTTGATTGAAAAACATCTATAGCTTTCAAACGGTATCACATTTTTTGAATCCAAAACATGCATCACATTCTATGCTTTGCATACTATAGGATTAAAAAAAATGGATTTCATGAAGTTTTGACCAAGTTAAGCTAGCCAGACATAATAGTTTATATATTTTTTAAAAGTTGTAATAACAATTTCATAATTATTTATTTATTTGGAAACAAAAAAACAAAAAAATATGCATCACATTGGGACATGAGTCCTCTACTTATATCTAAAATATTATAAAAAAATATTATCATTTTATTGTGGTTAGGGTGGTTAGACAAACACCTACTTATTTTTTCCCTAAAATTTGAGTACTACTACATTGAAATTTCAAATTTTCATGAAATATATATATTTTTAAATAAACCTAACTTAGTTTAGAAACTAAATTCAATTTTCTATAGATTCTATTCTTACATATTTTTGAAATAATATAGATAACTTATTCAATTTTTAACATCAAGTTTCCTAACTTTGATTTTCTGATTTTTTATTGCCACTTAAGGGCCTATTTTTTTCATGATGATCCTGCACATACCTGAGTGTTGGTGTGAATTAAAGTCTTGTACCTAGTAATTTGTCTCACTAGGTAATTAGGGGACTTATTCACATATTAAGTTTACTTAGGATATAAGATTCGTTTTAGAAGTCTTAGTTGGATTTTCTAGAACTCATCTCATCTAACTTTAATGCATCATTTCCTAGGTATTTAGTTTGTTAGTCATCTCATGTCATATGATTAAGACACATTTCACAATCATGTTCAATCTTGTTCCTCACCTTCCCTATATAAGGAAATTGTACACATAGGTAACATACTTCATCCCTCATCATCATTTTGATAGGTCTTAATATCAAACAAGCTCATACTCTTGCATAATCTCTTGTACAAGGTTTTCATTATTTTTGTAGGTGGTCTTGGGTATTGAGCTAATTTTAAGCTCTTACTGTAAAATTTCTATTCTATGAGAATATATGTTTGATATTGAATAATTTTTTAGAGTTTGATTGATTTATGATTATGTTTCATGCAAAATTTAATAATGCAAGAAATTATTAAAATGTTTAAGTAATAAAATGAGATTTTGAATGCAACTTTAAGATATAAAGTGCAACAATTTACTAAACTTATCATGCAATTTTTGAAAATGAATATTTTGAAGTCGTTTTGCAAAAAAACCATGCACTTTTTCATCTTTTTCTTTTTATGTAAAATACCTAAATGAATGCAATGGAAATTTTCATATTTGATTTTAGATCTTATATGACCTAATATAGACTTATAAATACAAATATGATGTAGATCTGACCTATGATGACTAAAATTAACCCTAAATGAGATTTTGAATACAATATGTTATGCAATTTTATTTTATTTTTCAATGCTTTTTTATACAATAATGGATGCCTAAATGAATAATGCAAAACAAAGCAATGCTAATATTAGATATAAGATATACTTCAAATTTCAAAAGATATATAGTGTTAATGTGTGTAGTGCCGAAAAAAGTAACCCTTTTTTCACACATAGTTTGGGAATGAATAATTAATGATAAAATTGACTTAATGGTGCCTTATTTAGGGTGTTGTAAAGTCTTTCTTTACAATTTCACACTATTCTAGGGCCTTATTAATTAATTGAGGTTAATTTGAGCTTAATTGGCCCCTTAAATTCAAATCCAAGCCTAATTTATTACATTTTCCAAGGGATAAAACCTGACACTTATTAATAATGTTACAAAACAATTAATTTGGAAAGGTATGAGTCCTAGGCTAGTGAACTAAGACCCATTCCTAGTGACCTAAGACCCATTCCTGGGTCCTTCCTAGGTCCTAGAACCCCCTTTGGATATATCATTCAATATCCTTGAAGCATGTCCTAGCTGAGTATCTAGGGAAAATGGGTCCTCCTTAACTTAGTACACCCCCATTAGGATGAATTGTTGGTGGTATTTTAATGATTTCATATCATAGATCTGATGTCAGCTTATGTTATTTGAATTTAAAGATTTAATCTCAAGTTAAGTATAAATATAAAGTTATTTCACCTAGTTTCACCTAAGCAACTTTATGAGAAAGTCTTAATAGAAAATTTATAAGATAAAAAGTATTCAAGAGAATTCAAGAGGGAATTGAAGGATAGATTATTCAATTTTTATTGCAGCAATCAAGGATCTCTTTCATCATTTCAAATTTGTGCATGTTGTTGAGCTAATGTGATGTTGTAGCATTGCTAATAAAGTTCAAGTCTTCAAAGCCATTATCTTATGTCAAGTTCATGATGAATATCTAAACTCATTGAGGCCATTTCATACTAGGTTTTAGATTTTCAATTCAAGGTTCAATTGAGGATTGGTGAGTTGTGACATTACATTGTTCATTCATCTTTATTTTTATGCATTGTTTCAATTCAAGGCTTAATTACCAAAACAGGGTTTAACCAAGGTAAACCCCAATCTCCTAAAAATCAACATTTTCTCCTCTTTGATGTGTGATTACAATTATTAGGTTGAAGATCAAGTTGAGAGAAAAATTTATCAAATTCGCAAAGTTGTCATCTTTCTTGCAAGGTCATGAAAACTAAGCTACAAAAATTATTTCTTATTTTCAGGAGCTAAACACCTAGGATTTAGGAGTACAGACATTGAAGAACATGATCCCAAAACTAATTTTCTAGAACCCTAGCAAGGACCCATTCGCCACTAGGCAAATGAGTTCTCAGTGAGGCTCAAAAAATCACTTTTTGCATTAGGTACACATCATTTCAACATCTTGAAACCTACTTTTTTACTATTATATCAGTTATGTTTATTTTCTAATTTTTTTTCATGCTTTATGCCTCTCATAATTGAGTGAAACAATCTAGAAAAATTAGGTGTACCATTTGGTGAATCCCATTTATGGTGCACCTATTTTTCTTTGTTATAGTGTGTTAGGTTCACCAAAAATATTATGTTGGAAAGTTGAAACCCTAGGGCTCACTTAGGATTAATCACTTTTTGCTAATATAACATTTAAATTAGGGGTTGGCAAGGCTATGATGTTGACTTGCAACCTGAAAGGTGAGCCAATCAACTCTTGGTGTTTTTTTTTTGCGGATTTAAAATGAAATTACAATAATGCAACTAAATGACTATGATAATGCAAATTGTTCTAATACAAATGTAGAGAAATTGGAAATTGGCAGTCAAATTTAAACACCAAAATGGATAAAGAAAAAATGTGTGCACTTTTGATTCAAATTTTAGTTTGTTTTAGGTGGACTAGGGTGCAAGGAAACCCTAGTCTGGGTGTTTGAAATTGAAATATGATTTTACAGTCCTCAAGTTTCTAGTCTGTAGCTTCTTCATTTTGGATCTTGCTCTTAAATCTTCATCTATTAGTAAGATATTGTACTTTCCATATCTTGTCAAGTTGTAGGGCTTGAATGCATGAATGAGTGTATTATCTTCAAATATTCTTATAATCCTATTTAGATCTACCTGCACATTCAACAAGTGAGGAAGGGTTGTCCCATATAGGGGCTTGCCTCAGTCAAAATTCATGTTGTTGTTTCCACCTCCATAATGGAAAAATGATGATAAAGAGAGCTTATCATTTTAAGGGATAGAGGCTAAATGATAATGGAAGTAATTAAATGAAAAATTTCTATAACTCACCATTTAAATATGATATATTTAAATGACTGAAGTCATGCACACCACCTCAAGTCTTGATTGTAATTTGGCTTGATTTGACTTGAAAACGTAAAAGTATTAGTACTCACAAATAAAATGCATGCATAAACACAAACAAACGCACATAAAAATTGACATGATTCTTTGATAATGAAATGCTACAATAATTCTAGAAATTTTACTCTTGATGACTCTTGAATAAAATTTTGGAGTATAATAATTGCTCTTCTCTTTTCTTGTTAATTAAAATTGTGAAAATGCTATATATTTATATGTAGTTGATCAAATTTCGTAAAAATAAAAATCCCAATAGCTGACAATCAGAATTTTAATTTCAAATAATAGATTACTATCACCAATACTTTGTATTTTGGGGCCACATTAAGGTGTCTAGGGTGCAAGGACACCCTAGTCCAAATCCCTCATTTTTTGGGATCTAAAATGTTAGGAGAAAAATATTAGTTGTATACTTGGGTCTTTCACTTTTGATTTCTTGATAAATGTTAAAATAGGTCATGGGATGCATAATTAAGGAAATTAGGTGTACAATTAGGTCTGAGCACTTAGGGGGAGAAAAACATGTGTGAAATTGTCAAAGGTAAATTTTTTTGATGCTACACAACAATTTTGACAAGCACACCTAAGGTAATTGAGAGAATAATTGAGCATCCTAAAAATAGTCAAGAGTAGAATTAGCAGAATTTTAGTAGCATTATTCTAATTTAAGCATCATGTTAGCAATTCATCATATTTTCATGTGAGTTTGTTTATGTTTCATGTACATTTGTTTTGTGAGTACTAGAACTTGTAGGACTTCAAATCAAGCATCAATTTCTCCTTGAAGGTGATGGGTATGATGACTTCATTCCATCAAGTAATGTAGATCTAAGTGGTAGGTTGCAACAATTGTCAATTTGTCATTTTTCTAATATTTAGCCTTTACCCGATCAAGGGTAAGCTCTCTTTTACATTATCATAGTCGTTGTGGAGGTAGAAATGCCAAAATAGGGTTTGACTTAGGTAAGTCCCTATATGAAACAACCCTTTTGCCTCTTTCATGTGTGTAGGTTGTAGATCTAAATATAAATTGGTGAGGATTGAATACCTAATTGTTCATTCAATCATTCAAGTTCTACAAGTCAAAAACTTAGGGAAAGTGGATTTTATCAATGACCGATGAAGTTCTAACACTATTTTTAGAGAAGAACCTATAGAAAAGGAGCAACATGAGTCTAGAACTTGATTTTAAGTATTTTCTTTTCAATCTAGGGCACACAACACCCGTATCATGCCATATCAAGGCCAAATTCATATGCCACATTCCTCTATGTCTTCCCTCTACTATTATGAATTATGTTTTTGTCTTGCAATTCTATATTTTCTAGAAATCATCTCAGATTATTGCATTTTCATAGTTAATCTAGGTACATCATTGCATTATCCAATTAATTTTTAATCACATCATCATCCCAACAACCCCAAAGGACTCAAACCATGATCCACCTTTCTAGCTCTTCCATTGAGGTTAGTAGCCAAGTGTGTCTTTGAAATCAATTTTAGTCCTTTCCCTCATGATGTTGGAAGAAGCGTGATTTACACCCTAGATCCCTTTTTCCAACATCATAGAGGCATAATTGTTTTTTTGTAGCTGGCCCTTTTATTTATCATTTCAACACTACTACTCACACCACACACACACACAACACAATGATTTAAAATTTTAGTATAATGAATACTAAGGACACAAGTTTGAAATAATATGATTGCTTTTAAAAACAAGATAGTGAAATCAAAATCTCAAATAACTTCAAAATTTTACCCAAATGATACATACATACATGCACATACATATACATATACATATGTAAAACATAAAACTATCATTTAATTCATTTTTAAGATGATATTTCAATTTCTATTATATATAAGCAATTATAATATTATAATTACAATTTTTATCTATATCTAAAATTATATTTAAGAGTATTAGACGAATATCTATATCTATCTTATCTTACTTGAAGGAATTCGACATTCTTATTTTTAATATTTAATTTCTAAACATATTTAATTTATCAACTCCCAACTATTTTAATTAATTTAAATATATTTAATTTATCTGTGATAATCTAAAATATCAGATTTAGATTTCACAATTATTAAAGGTGTCTTTAGAACTTTTTTTTTCAACCACAGAAATAACTGAGACAAAGCGAACATGGTATCTTTCTTTAATGAGTGGGACACCGCTGTAATGCACAACCTAGATATTTTTAAGCTTTTAAGAATTGGGACTTTGATTACGTAAGACAAGAGGCACGTGAAGTGGGTTACAGTTTCCAGGATTACTTTCAGATTTTTATTTTCATTTTACTGTAGGATTAAGCTTTTATCTCCATAGTGATGAAGAACCATCAAACTCATTCCCTGCACCAAACATATAATCTGAAAACAACTGTTACGGTACATATGCTAATCTGTAACGAGCACAAACTCATTGAAAAGGGATAAACCCAATGATATAAAAAGCTCTGGTTCAGATGATCTGATTAGCTTTTTCTTATTCTAAAATTGTAAGAACAGATACAATAATTCACAGGCTAGGATGGGCTCAACAAGAGGTGTGAAGCTGTAACGATCCATTTCTTATAGTAATGATCATTTCTACTGTTTTTTATTTAGTGGATCAAAGAAATCTAGATTCTTTTTGGACTTTCACAATTCTTGTTTACCATATTTAATGGTGGAATTGTGAAGTTGCCATTAATCAACATGTGAGTTATGGCTCTGTAAGCAGTCTCTGTAAGATGAACACCATCCCAGTGAAAATACTGTTTAGGGTTAGGACACAGGGTAGCACTCACATTACAACTGGAAGTTGGGGAGTAATTATACATTCCACCCTTTCCACAACATACCCTCAAAATATTTTTCTGCAATCCTGCAACATCAAAATCCAATATTGTCAATTAAATTCCAGACAATAGATATGACTCAGAAACATTTTCAGGAAACAACAGATAGCCTTCAAAAATATGACTCACCATATTTCTTAGGGTTTCTTAAAATTGTCACTGCAGCTGAATAATAATCTGCATATACAATTGAAACATCTGGATGATCTCTTTGTACATCTTGTAGCATCATTCTCAGAAGATGGTTATTAGTTTCAGAAAAATTATTTAACTTTACCAGACACCCAATATCATCAAACTCAGATGGAACATTGCTTGGATGTCTTGCTAAATAGAATGGTAAACATCCAATAGGGAAATTGCCTGGAACCAAAAACTTCTTTGCATTTCCTTGAATTAATACCTAACCAACATCAAAGACAAAATAAACTTACATAAGTCATGAAAGTAAATTAACAGAAATTCGAAACAAGTATTTAAGAACCATTAAACTAACTAACCAACCTCAAGAGCTGTCCTAACAGTTTGGATGATCAAAGGTACAAAATCTTTGACTTCCTCTATGGACATCCCCAGGCCAAGAGGGTAATTCAAATCATTTCCACCAATCTCTCCAAGGATAAATAATGAATTTTGAAAATTCTCCTCACAATCTAGCATGATCAACATCATAAAATATTAATTGTAAATTAATATTATTAAATTATTCACTACAATATTATTCATAAATAGCAACTAACCTTCTGTGCCAGAGCAATACATCTTCTTAAAATCCTTGAACCATTCGATCTGAGTGTTCAGGCTCAAATTTGTAGCGATGGGTATTTGCCTCTTTTCAAAAAAAGAGGCATCCAAGGCTGTGGCACCAACAACAGCAAAATTCACACCAGAACTGTAGTCTGCAAGTTTGCTTAAATATGGAGGCAAAAATGACAGTCCAAATGCTTCGGCTAACCATACAAAACAATACAGTAATATCAATATCATACAAATATCATTACAGCCTCAATAAAATAGAATGCCATATCCCTGAAAACTTTGTTACATATCATCTACGTCTCTCTGTTACTGAAACTCTAACCTGAACAATCTAACAAAATATTATTTTCAGGAAAGACAAACCCATAAAAAAGATCACACAAGGGATTGATGTGAGCATTAGAAACGTACCAATAAAATCAATAACAAGTCTGCCATTAGAGCAACGGCCTGTGGGCTTGTTAAAATAGGTCTCTCCATAGGGAAGCTCTGTAAATTTACTTAATGCACCAGGGCCAGAGATAAGTCGGTTACCTGTATCAGATAACGAGTCTCCAAACTGGTATATTGAACTATAGCAATTACCTTCTGGGTGAAGTAAATCTAAACTGCAAACCATAAGAACAACTGAAAACAATGAAATAATCTTCAAATACTGAATCTCATTAGTGCTTTGCATCCTGATGTTTGATGCTGTTGGATCTATACTTGAATAGATTTTACAGTAGTTGGGTAATAATTTGTTTGAAAACTTCTTGTACTGATAAATTGATCTACATCTACAGAAAAAACTGATATTTTTTATGTTGAAAAAAAGTTACAGAATTATTGTTGATAAAACCAAATCTGATATATTAGAATCACAATGACTTCATAGCACTTAAGGTTTTGCTATTGAGTAGTTTTAAATGGCAGACATTATGATCTTAACTAATTATTATAAAAATTAATTGAAATAATAACTCATGATCAGTACATTACTTTTTGGATGTGAAAGTATCTGTCAATATGAATATTTAAAGAGAAAATGATCAAATATTAGATATAGAATATAATTAAGTTATTATAAAAGTAAATTACGTAAATATAAAATAATAATTTATAATTAAAATATTTGTTTTTTGGATGTGAGAGTAACTGCAATATAAGTACCTAAACAAAAAAGTCTCATTAAATATTATGATATAGAATATAAACTAGCACTTGCACCTATAAAAGGTTCAAGGATTACCTCATAGAAAATTATATTTATACTAATATTTTAGAGAGTAGTGATTAGATTAAACAATTAATAATAAATGCTTGATAATGAAATGAAATAAATTTAGACAAATTTAGATCTTTTCTTAAAAAATTAGGTTTGTCTGATTTTGACATATTGTATGCAAATTTAAAACATAAAGCAATACAAATGAAAAGGAATGTTAGGATCAAGTAAACAAAAAATGATGCAAATGAAAATAAAATGTTTCTATCTAATTGAAAAATCAATATTTATTTGGCTTTTACATGATAAGTGAGATTTAAAGGTTTTTACTTCATATTTTGAAGGCTTTTAGTATTAAACCACATCTGCTTTTTGAATGTGAGAATATCTTCAACATTTAAAAAGAAAACATTCATTAAATAGTATTATATACAATGTAAATAACTTATTTTGGAAATAAATTATATTAGATTTGTGATTCAAACCTTCACAAAAAAAAAAAAATATTTTCATTCCAGTAACTAAATATTTAATCTATAAATTGTACTGAAATAAATAAATTGAATATAATTGTAAATATTTATGTAAAAATTTATCTATTGGATGAAAAAAATAGAGGTTAAAAAAGAATGTTGTTTTTTTTTTAAATAATCATAAAGTTTAAGAATAATTCAAGTGTTTTAATCTTGAAAATATATGTACTTTTATGTTTGTGATCAAATTTTTATATATTAATGAATTATATTTATATTTCATTGTAATGATTAAAATTGTATATTTACGTTTTGTGTATTTTTTATGTCACGATTTATTTATAAGTAATATTTTTATGAAAATTCAATCTATGACATCATCATATTCCAATTTCACTATCATTCTCTTGATGTATTTTCTTGACGTTTAGCACTACTTTATTCTAAGAATTTATTTGTAAATATAATCTTCAAGTTATATTACATTTCAGAGTAGAAAACAAAATAATCCATGATCAATTGGAATAAAAGTATGGCCAAAACATAAAAGAAATCTCTCCACTAATTTTTTCTTTGAGCTCTCCAAAACTAGAGGGGTATTCCTTATTATATCCCTAAAATAATCAATCAATTTCAAATTTTCTTCACAAGAATAAAACATTAAGATCATATAATTTGGTTGATTTTTTTAAGACTATTTTCTAGCTTAATTGAGTCTTCTTCAAATAATTCATCGTTACCAATTCACCCAGGGAAAATTCACCATCAGCAATTCACCTTATGGACACCGACAAAAAATTCACCACCAACAATTCACTACAACAGAAAATTAACCACATTAATATTTTTAATATATATTTCATAAATTTTGATTTTATTAAAAATATTAATGTTGTTAATTTTGCACCATGGTGAATTGTTGGGGTGAATTTTACTTGGCGGTGAATTGTTAGTGGAGAACTTTCCTTTGATAAATTGTTGGTGATGAATTTGTCATAATGCGAAAATATATACATCAAATTACAAAGATTTTCTTATAACATTCCATTCATTGTGAATGATTAAATTAAATAACTTATTCCCCTCACAATATTCATTTTAAAACGTGGATTAAATGATTGTAGAATACTTATATTTGTCCCTATCTTATACATAGAATCAAATTTTAAACATAAAATAATAATACAATTCACATGATCTAATATATTCAAATGAGTAGGCAAATATTCAAGGTCTTATTTTGCAAGAATATAGTTCACTAAAATAGTATAAACTTTGGTTGGTAATCCCTTGCAAAATTAATTATTCCATTTATTAAGGATGAAAGATTCCCTATTAAGATGAATTCATATATGAAATTTTTTACATTATCATTGGAATACTAACTTCCCTAATTTGGACAAGCCATATCAAATACATATTAAAATATAGACATTCTATAAAGTAAATACTAAAACAAAGGAGAAATTTTGAATTAATTCAATGAGATATGATACCTTACTAATTGTCTTAAAAGAATGACATTTAACACACTTAAAATTCTTTTGTTATTTCGTTGAAAGTGCTCTTCCATCTCAAAAGTTTTTTAACCAGCCCTTTAAAAAAAATTCTTATTAGTAAAAGAGTGAGAATTTTTACCAAATGGATTATTGGCACTTTTTGATTCTTATTATAATTAGGATTTTTTTGTTAGAATTTTCTAATGTCTTTTATTTTGTGCATTCAAGCTTCCAATGATTAGAGGTTAACTATTTCAATAAAACTCAATTCAACAATACAATAAGTATGGTAAAGTACAATAATTATGGTAAAGTACAATGCTCATATTTAATTTTATTCTCCCTTGATCATGTTTCTACCTTAAAAATAAAAGGAGGTAATTAATATATTAGCATACTACCCACCTTGTTTCAACAAGAAAGACTACAAGTTTCTAGAATATTTTTCAAAAAAAAAATTGTATGGAAAGGTGGGTAGTGACTTTGGATGTCTCACCTTCATGTTTCATGGTAGAGAGGCTCTCTAAAGTCATTACCTAATTTTATTCAACCATCTATATATGATAGAACATATTTTCCTAGTAGCATGTTATGGGGTTTGAAGGCTTGATAGCTTTGGCCCATAGTCATGGTCACCTATCTTCCAAAAGAGTGTTTATATAAATATATGAGTGAAAATTCTAACATAGCTACATAAGAAAATATGACATAATTCACATCATGCTATAGAAGAATGAAGACTACTTGACACAAGATAGTTGTAATTCCTAGAGCTTGTCATCTCATATCATGTGATTAACTTGAGAATAGTAATTAAAAAAGTTACTTATATGATAGTTGAGTACATATTTATATCATTTTATAGGATTTTTTTTTTATTGTTGGGTTGATAAAATTATGACTTAAACACATGCCCTATTGAAAACAAGGAACCCCCTTTTCATCTTTGTCTTCTTGTTCAATTTGATTGTCTTTCCTGATCTTCATTTTATGGATTAATCATTTTTCCTTAGAGAATTATTTGGGTGTGTAGTGTAGAAAAATGTATCCCTTTTACATTTTCACACTTAATTTTGAATGAGTGTTAATTTGAACTTAATTGTGCCTTATTTTATGGTTGCAAAGTGCACCCTTTTACACTTTCACACATGTTTAGGGCTCCTTTTAATTAATTGAGCTTAATTTTGCATTAATTGGACCCTTAATTCATTTACCAAGCCTATTTAATTATATTTTCCGAAAAGGAAACCCAACATTGATTAATGCCTTAACATAATAGCCTTGATTGAGCAATGTGTGTCCTAGGGTAAGGGACCTAGGATCCATTCACCCATGGGTGAATGGGTCCTCCCTTAGACCTAGGACCTAAATTTTAATTATATTTTTGGTGGTATTTTAACAAATTCAAATTTATATTTAGATGTCGGCTTGTGATATTTTGAATTTCAAGAAATTGAGGATAGGTATATATAAATAAAAGGTTATTTAATCATTTCAAATCCTAGAGAAAAGCAATTCAAGAATGAAGCAAGTTTATGATATTTTAAGAGAAATTCAAGGAATTCAAGAGAAGATTTATTGAAGAATTATTGCAGCAATCAAAATCCAATTGTCATGTCAAAGTCTTCTTGCATCATGCATGTTTTTGGAGCTAAAATGATGATGCAGGTTTCATGGTCCACTCAAGTACTCAAAGAATTATTTCAAGTCAAGAATCAAGGTTGAAGATCCACATCCACTGAAGCCATTTCATGTGCAATTTATACATTTACATTCAAAGTTTTATTCAAGGTTTTGTTGAGTGGTGACATTGAATTGTTCATTCATCATTCCTTTCGTGCTATTTTATTTCATTTTAAGGTTTGTTACCAAAAAGAGGTTTGACCAAGGCAAACCCTCATTCACCAAAAACAAAATGTTTTTCCCTCTTGATTTGTGTTTGTAGATTTAGGTGGAAGAAATATTGAAGATCTCTTGAAGAGAAAAATTAAAGTTGTTAAATTTGCAAAAATTTGTCATCTCACAAAAACTCACATGTAGAATTTATTTCCAGCTTTCTAAACCTAAAATTTGGATAAATTGGAAGATTTAGATCTATATTAGAGGCACCTAAAATTTGTAGACAAACCCTAACTTAGGACTCATTCGCCCTTGGGAAAATGTGTCCTAGATCAATTTCATAAACTGAATTTTGGTGACTGGTACACATCATTTTTCCCTTCTATTTTTAGTTTTTCTCCCCAAAGTGTTGTTTGACTAGGACCCCCATCGTTACAAAAAAAGGAAATTTGTAGATTCACACTTTGACTTGATTCACCAAAGGGTTGATACTCATTTAATCTCATTTCCTAATGAATTGAGGAAGAATAGGTCCCTAAGTGGTTCATACCCCCATTTTCACCCCCCAAACTATTTTTTCTCTTTTTCACTTTTTGTGAACCCAACCTTTTGACCATTATAATTTTTTGATTTTGGAGTTTATTTTCACCCTAGATCTAGATATTACATTTATTTGCATTGTATTCCATTGAATTGAATATCATTTAGGGTTTTTTAGCTTGCGTTATTTTGCATTTCATTTAGGGTTTTAGGATTACATTTATGTATCTCTTAAAATCTAAAACGTACAAAAAAAATTAGTCATTTTGCAAATCATTACATAGCATTGTATCATAATTAATTTAAATTTGAATATTGAATCAAAATTTCACATGAAATTTTCTCTCCTAAGTTATCATTTAGTCATATTTTGCATTTGCATTCAAGCTTAATTTCACAAAAATCTAAAATGGTACCTCACCATTTGAAACCAAAATATGGAAACCATAAGAATCAACTTAGAAATATGTACAAAAAAATTTGAAAATCCATAAGCTAGAACCCATTCATCTAAGGCCGAATGATTCCCTGATCGGGGCTATTTCCTAAATTTATGGGCATTAAAACATTTGTTTATGTACTTTATTTTCCTATGTTTTACTTTTTGTTTTAGTTTCAAGAATTTTTGTTACTTGGAATTGATCATATTAATATTCACTTGATAAATATAGTACATTTTTTGAAATCAAAATTGTATTTACAACATTTAAGTGAGGAGGTTGAATCATATGGGAAATTGGCAATGTAGGATAAACATAGGAATATCATTGTAGGGGATATTTTTAGCCTTGTTCAGCAAACATTGTACTTTGGAACATAGTTCAACTTCTCTTTCCAAAATAATTTGCAAAAAGGATCAAGGAAAAGAAAGACAGAGATGAAGCTTTGGAGCTTGAAAGGATGAATGAAAATAAAACTCAAGTTACATCAATCAAGCTCATAGGGGAAGTGTTAGGATCAATGAAACAATTTGCAAGGCTTCCACCACCCAACTCAAGGAATTGGACTTAGAAGGCTTGAATATGCAACAATAGTCAAAAACTTTAGGAGAGCCTTCAAATTTCCAACAATGATTGAACAAGAAGCTAATCAAGAAGTGGTTATCATCAAGAATTTTAGAGGAATGAAAGATTTGGAAAAAGAAACATAAGTAATATCAGTTAGGATGAGGTAGATGAAAAATTGAATTCAAGACTACAATAGGAAGAGCTGGTGAGATTTTTCAGAGGTGATGGGAGACTAAGAAATAGAGGAGATCAATTAACATCTATTTGTTCAACTGTAGCAAATTTAAGCAATGTCTTCCCAATCCATTTGTTTGAGAACAAGAAAACAATAAGTAGGATTTGTATTGAATAATGACCATGTTCTTTCAAAGAGATCCCCTACATTGCTAAATCCTTTAATACATACCTCAAGATGCCTTTCTGCACTTAGGGTATACACAACTTAGGATAAATTTCTATAGTTAGGGAAAAAATTTCAACAAAACAACTAAAGATACATGGTTTGATACTTACCTTCCACTCAAATAGTAGAGAAATTAACCAGTAACTTGGTGAATCTATAACTACTCTCATACACATAAATATAAAATATAGAAGAAATGAGAAACATTCAACATATGCCAACAACAAAATCCCAAAAGGAAACTCATTATTAATCTCTTCTCACATCACACCAATCAACAACACATCTCCAATAGTTGGCATCCATAAAGCTAGAACGTGAGAGATATCTTTTGAATGCCATCTCATGTAGTTTTTAGTCAACACCAAACATTAGAAATGGAGTAATTTTTTTAGCACAACTTCCAATGTAAATTAATAAATCTCCAACAATATTCATTCATTAGCTTGTTAGTATTTCCATCTATGATCATAACAACAATAACCATGTGCTTCCACAAAAATTCTTACACACAATGATCTACATAATTCATAGTATCAAAGAGATTGATAAAAGAGTTATTTTAAAAGTACAACATGAGATTTCCCATATATGTAAGGAAGAGTCAATCCACCTATCATGTCTAGATTGGCAAGTGCCTCATGATGTGGCATAAATAATTAGACGAGTGTCCTATAGGTGTCAGCCTTTGGATAACTTGGAATGTTCAAACCAACAACCTTGATGCCAAGTGTTGATTGAGCTTTGAGGTGAGATGGAAGGTTTTACAACCTCAAAAAGGTAGGACATGAGGTTTACCATATAAATTGGTAGCCTTTAAAAGGTTTAAACATTGCACATTCACTTAGACAAGATATTTTCTAACCTCATCAACCTAAATAAACTTAAGTATAAGGAATCGACAAATTATTCACTCTAACAACCCCCTTAATTGATACTTGGGGAGATCACAAAAGTGCAAATAGATAGAAATGGGTCTCGACTATGAGGAAATGTTAGGTACCCATGTAAAAAGGTTCTCATAAAGTGGAGTAAAAGAGAAAAATAAGTGGGAACAAAACTCCCCTCGAAAAAGAGAAAGAGAAGGACTTAATACCTTCTAAAAAGATATCCAATGATGAACTAATAACGCATGTCGAAGTTGTAAACATTTCAAAGATGAACTAGTGTTTGCTTGAATCAATAAACCTTCAAGAAATATAGATCAAGGTAAGAGATACAATAAACTGAATGAATGAATAGATGAACACTACTCAACCATGAATACACAAAGGAAATCAAACTCTGTGAAGTTGGAAATATAGATAGTACTGCGATTAAAAGTACTAAAATCCCATAAAATATGATCCACTAAAATAATCCAACATTCGAGAGATAAAGATAAAATGTCTATTAGACCACTTAAAGTAGAAGGTTTTGTTGGTTATTTTTTAAGAACCAAAATTATCTCTAGAAATGCCTATGGACTTTACCATTTCCAATAATCAGTACTCCAAAGGGATTGGCCAATGAACAAGTAGAAGCTGCAAAAATTCTACTCCTACACTTTGGTCTCTGTGAAACCCAAGAGGGTTATCCCACAATATATGATACCAAATTCATACAATTATAATCAAATACATTGGAAATAACAAATTATTCTCATTCAACTACTCAAGATCCTAATACATGAAATAAGTTGGTAGCTTATTTACCAATTTTTTATACTTAGAAAATGAGAAGGTGGGAAATCAATACAAAACAACTACAATGGTATCCATAAAAGTTAAAATATTGAAAGTGATTAGTTGATGAATCAACAAATAAATTAAATCATGAAAACTCTACATGAACCAGTGCCTTCATCCCAAGCATGAAGGCATAATCAAACTATATAAGTAGATAACAAATTAACAATAGAAACATTTAATTTCAAGAGTTGTTGCATTACAACATTCCCCTATCTCATTCAAAACTAATACTACTTATCAATATCCTAGCACTTGATTCTTATTACTTGATAATATCCTCCAAGAATTTACAATAATTCATTGAATTAATAAGCAAGAATGCAATCAAACATCCACTGGTGAACAATGGAGACAAATAAAAGACATCCTAGATTACTTTCATTCATAACTCATAAAATGAGCACAAGGAGAGACAATAGCCATGAAATTGGTATTTCTCAATATATATTTTTCTTCTCTATTGTCAAAACTACATACATAATCATGAACTCTAAAACTTAAGACAAAAACTCTAAAACACGCTTAATATTATCTTCACAATTCTTAGTGTCAATTGCATAAAACAACGAACCCCCACATCCTGGCCTTGAATTCCTTCTTATAGAAACAAATGAGCAAAAAAGCCTTAGGCCAGAAAACTACACATGTCAAAACCCTATTGGACAACTTAATCGAAGATTCTCCCATTCAGTTACAATACATTCCCAAGAGGTGGGAAACATGTGAAGAAATGAGTGTAGTCCTTGTTTGTTGCAAGAGATCAGGTCCAATCTTCAAAATGATTTCAACCAAAAAATTACCTCAAAATTTGTGCCCATGCACCAAGATGAAAAGAATGAAAAGCATGAGGAAGACAAAAAAATACAAGGTAAGACCACATCTACAACCTTGTCATCAAATCAACCTTGAATAAGATACACTATATTTTCCATACTTTAACATATGCCTAATCTATACTAAATCTAGGCTATGTAGTGCATTCCTATTTGTCCATTATTCACAATGGTTGCAAAATTCATATTTTCAAATCATTAACCTTCCATCCATAATGTAAAACGCCCACTCCTTCCAAATATCCGCCTTTCCATGCTTAGAATTCTTCTTATGTGCCCAGGCCAATCAAAAGTCATTACTTCATCAACCTTTTTTCTGTAAGGTGCATATTTGGTGACAATCTGGTTAGATTCCCTATCAAATTCTAGCAATATAGTTTCAACATGGACTAACATATCCATATTAACTGTCAATGTGTCCATATAAAATTTCTGACAATTTTTTATAGCTTGATCTGAAATAACACTGTTTACTTCACTTCTCCATTCTTGCAAAGTCTGAATGCTACCATCACTCCTTATGATGATGGGAGAAGTCCATGATGAGACTCATGGAAATATTTCACAAATTCCATTGTCCTGTTCTCAATGAACAGTACAAATTTGTAGCTTCCAAGGCTGATGATTCTTACACTCTTTTGATTATTAGTCCTCCCTTGTAATCAAGTGGAGGCTCAGCAATGTTTGGTTTTCTTGTATTTGGGGCTAAAGACCAAATAGCCAAGGCTTCCCATTCTTCACTGAAAGAAGACCCCTGCAATGCAAGAGCAGTTTCTTCCTTTGTATTATGTATTGGTCTATCACATTTTTTTATTTTGTCAAAAGCAATAGCTAAGGCTAGATCCCATTCTGGTAATAACAAGATGCCACTTGTTCTCACTAATTCTTGACCTTCCATGGCAGTCATGTTTTGAAACCTGGCTCTCATCTCATTTAATACCCTTTTTTGAATGACAGTATCAAGCAACTTTGAAAGTAGGCTCATCTCGACAACTACAAATTTTGCATACTCATCTTGTTTAGCCCTATAGGAAAAATCTATAAAAGCTTGAGTTTTTACAAATGATTCATCATCCAAGAAATTAGTACATGCCTCAATTCTCATTTCATCACTTCCATTTAATCCTCTTAGATCAAAATTACTTAATATTTTTCCCAATTGACTAGTTTCCCTTACTACGGATGTAGTTAGTACTCCTTCTTGTATTTCTTGCTTGAATACCCAAATGTCATTGTTAGATTTTTCATCATCATATTCCACTAAGCTAGTGGTCATATTTTTCTATTTTTTCAATGGTGGCGCTCCTTAGGTGGTACTTTACTAGATAGTGGAGAATCAACATTCACAGTTTCAGACTGTATCAACCTTGGGGGAGATAGGGAGAGAGATTTGAGGCACACAAGAAGGAGGTCTATGTTCCTCATGTTGAGTGGGAGCATAGGGTTCATTAGATCTCTTTGTTTTACCCCTTCTTATAAAAAAAAATTATTTTTGGTTCTTGAAGGGCTTGTGATGTAGACTCCCCTTCAATAAAAAAAAATACTTCTCCACTTTTTTCTTCATTAATTTGATCTTTCCTTTTATCTATACTAAGTACCCCTTTAGTTTCAAGGTGGACTACTATTGAATCAAAATTTATTGTAACATGCTCCACCTTTTGAATTATGTCCTAAATCTCAAGGAGGATTTTGAAATCAGGCTCTTCCTGCTTTATCTTCCTTTGCATCTTTTTAAATGCAATCCAGCTCGCCAACCTCTTTTCTTGCTCCATATTGTGAGATATATTCCTTATTACATCCTCTGGATAACGGAAAATATGAGCATATTTATTGCTTTAGTTTCTATCATTCAACCAGGCCATAAAACTTTCAGGATCATATCCGACCCTCTTAGTTTTCCTTTTCATGTGGTATCCTTTGAGGAATTCAGTGAAACTATTCCAACTTCCTTTAGTCATCATAAAATAAAATAAAAACAAGTGTATAAAGGAAAGAAAGTTCCTTTTTCCTGATTGAACAAATTTTCATCCTCAACATTTCCTAATTGCCACATAACTTCAAGGAAACCTATTCTTTCAGGAAAAAACCTTTGCAACAAATGATGTGCTAGCTTAGAACCATAGACTAAAAAAAGTAAGATCATGGAGAAAAATAGTATCTCCCCAGTTATGCTTAGGGCCTATCTCAGGTATTCTTTCCTTTGGTCTCAATAAGTCATGTAAAGCAACAAGAAATCTGGCAAACCTCACAATCAAAGCCTTCTTTAATTCAGAAGCAAAAAGACTCTAGAAGGTGACATAATCATACGTCTTATCGTCCTTGTCCAAAACAGTGGTCCAACATTGCACAGGAAAATCCCAATCACTTGCCTTTCTCTCCAAATCCATATTATGTCCAAAATACACTCCACCCTTGTATAAGAACATATGCATCAGTAGTGAGTACTAGCTATATCCTACCCTAGATTCTCCTTTCTTTAATTTAACCAACCCATCATGCATTTTTTCAAAAATAAATCTTACATAATCATATATTGCACAATATTGGGGATGGTGGATTTGGGCAGCCATATACATCCAAGCCATTGGGACTCGAGAAATAGGATCATAACAAATTATTTGGAAAATGGAATAGAAATTCCTCTTGAAATAAGGAACAAAATAATTGACAAGGAAAGGCTCCTTATCATGTGATCCTATCACAATCTTTTGTCCTATGATTTCTGCTAGGAATCTTGGTAAAATGTGGACCTTAAATGAAGCCTTGGTCTTCTCATACTATTGTCTAAGAGCTTATTTATTTATCTTATACATTTCATCACTCCATTTAGTGAGTTTGAAAATAAGACCCAATTCCTCCTTTGTGATTCTAACCATTTATTTTCCATCAAAGGTCCTCATAGTCCTCATGACTAGGTCATAGTTAGCATCTATTCCCTTCAACAAGTCAACATCCATATAAATGTTTGGCACAATTAGCTTTCCCAGATTATAGTTCCAAGGGTTTCCCACTGGGACACCCGTATTTCTATTCTTGAGCTAACCATAGAACAAATCCCATCTAGAATAGGGTAATTTAACATCTTTAATAGAACCTCTTTTGTCAAACAATCCCTCTACTATTTGTGGTCCCCAAGGAATCGATTCACCTCTAGGTTTATTGCTAGTGGAAGGTGGTAACTAATCCATAAGGTCTTTATTCAAAGGTCTCTTGGGAATATAAATCTCCCCTTTAGATGAATAGGTTTTTGCTTTAGGGGCTATAATGCAAGAAATATAATCAAAGAGGGTTCTTCGGTCTAACTGAGAATGGCCTATGGATTTTGTAAGGGTTTGGCACAAATTATTCAAATGCAAAATTAACGAAATCCCCTTTTATAAATGTCAAACTTAACAGTTGAATCAAGACAAAAACCCTAATGGACTTAAGCTTGATAAAACAAAACCTTTCGGGAAAGCCAAAAGGAAAATGATAATTGACTTACTATTTTACATAGGTTGACATCCCTAGTTGTGATGTGAGAAGATAATGATTGACCACAATCTTAGCTCCTGGAGTGTATTGAGTGTACTTGCAATACCGAATGATGCCTTTGATATAAATATTTATAATCATGCAACTCCTTACTTCAGTAGCTCGATGTCCTTTCAATTATTAAGACTCCCTCATGTGAACCAAAACGGCTTGCTTGTTATCAAATTTGTTTTGAATGTTGACAATTGATTTATTCAAGTAGTTGATTGATTCATGATCCACATTTAATTAGCTTATGATGAAACATTTGACTGTACACAATTGAAACAATTACTCAGTGACAAGAGGCCACATGGAAAACAATGTTCATAACATGCAGTCCCTACCATCTCTTTGTCTTTTCAATTCCAATCCACATGTCAATGTTTCATTATCCCCATGATTCATAACTCATGTGCAACTTTTATCAACTAGAGGAGGTGGAACAACTGAGATTGAAACTAGAGGCATCATCATACACAATTCTTAGCTAGCTTCAATTTTATTTCTCATATAATATCAAGGGATCTGATTAAAATATTTTTAGGCATGCATGATATATGGGATTTAGTAACACACACATTACCGTCCATGCTATTAAGATTTATTCCATATGAAAAAAACCTGCTTCCCCATTGAGAAACTAGGGAGGTGAATGGGGCCCACATAGGATGGCAAGGAGTGGTCGAGGTTGATCCACATCACCCGCAATCAACCATTAAATCAAGGTAACACTAAAAAATATTAATCCTTGAACTGATCATAGAGAAAATAGGTTGCAAATTCTTAGCTAGCCTGCATGGTTACTTTAGTAACCAAGAAAAATGGACAGTTCAACAGGGAATAACCCAAATGTTCCCACCTCAAGTATCACCAACCGTTGATCTAGCTTTAACAAACACTTGTACACCCTTTCAGTGATGTTAGGCCCACAAATCATTAGTAGCACATGTCCTTCATCTGTGACCCTAAATAAATAAAATAGGATGGGCAAGTGGGTGGAGGTTCAAATTTTCTCCATTAATCACATGACCAACAAGAGCTTCCTAGACCTACACATGTAAAAATGTTAACCCTAAAAGGGACCTTTCTCAAGATGATTAGCCCATGACCACGACATAGGTAATTGAAATATTTATTAATGGGAAATATTTAGCTCAATTTAGGATAAACACCAAATAATAATCCAACATGATTAATAGGTAAAACCAAACCAAAGGGATGATCACTCAATGGGTTTCGGCATTGCAAGACATGACTTAAAATATTGATGACCAGTAAAAGGAATCACAACAAAATAGAATAAAGGTTGAGATATAAGATCAGAGGTTTTTTTTTTTAAAATTAAACCAAAGTAAACCTAAAACCCTTTATATCGGCAGGAGACAGAAACCCACAACCTCCTAAATTCACCAAGACCTTGGAGATGGAACAAAATTTCATGGGTTCCATCAATGGCTCCAACTGGGGACGTATGTCTCTTGCAGGCATAACAAGATCCTAGAATCTTAGGTTGAAGCGGACCAGTCAAAACACACACAATTCAAAACTGAGGAACTACTTGGACAAGATAGTAAGATGAAACCAAACACAATAGAAAACAAACACACCTATACATAAAAGGTACAAAATATATAGTGTACATGGAAAAAATAACATACTCAGGAAAATTATGGTTGTAAGAACTATCCATGTACTAACAGTTCAAAATTTTGCTTGTTAGGCTTTAGAGAAGATAGGAATCCTCCCCGTGTTCACTAGCTATCAAATAAAGGCCCATCCATAATGCTTCAAACTTCCCATGCTTACCCTTGTCTTGAGCTCTCACATTCAAGGTTAATACCATACTATTCATCTCAAACTTTCTAGGAGAACCTCTCTTGTCATGTAGATGCTTGACTTGCAATTACATCTTCATATTTTTACCCTAAGCCTCTCTTCTTGTTTCATCCAGTTGCACTAGGTTATTTATCTTGTGATGCATATCATCAAATATCTCTTCATCATATTCTTGTAAGAACTTATACTTCTTCAATAGGTTATTCTATGGTAGCCTAGCACCTAAGCCATAAACTAAGCCAAATAGCGAATAACCTGTAGCCTTTTTCACAATCACTCTATCTAACCAAAGTGCCAACTTAAGTTTGGAGTCCCAATATTTATTGTTCTTCTACATCACTCTCTTGATGATTTTCATTAAAATTTTATTGTTGGACTCAACCTAACCATTTCCTTGAGGATGGTAAGGTGAAGAGTAAGAAACTTGTATTCCATGTTTGTCACAATAATCTTTGAATTCATCAGATCTTAAACACATAGAATTATTTGAGACAATCTTCTCAAGAGCCCCAAATCTGATGAGAATATTATTCAATATGAAATCCACTACCACCTTTCTTGCGGCCTTTTTTTTGGGTATTCCTTCTACCCACTTCGTGAAGTAATCAGTAGCAACAAGGATCCAAGCATGGCCTCCACTTGACTTTTCTAGTACTTCTCCAATGAAATCAATCCCCCATGGTTGGAAAGGGGCTGACACTATTATAGGCCTAAGTGGTAAATTTCCTAAGAACTTCAAATTTTTAGCAAATCTTTGGGAGGAATCAGAAGTTTTAACAAACGTGTGAGAATCTTTAAAAATCATAGGCCACTAGAATATTGCTCTTAAAACGTTGTGAGCAGTGATCTTTTCCATGTAGTGACCTCCACACACTCCATTGTGCATTTCTTGCAAGAGTTCTAGTTCCTACTTCCCATGTACACATTTGTGAAGTACACCATCTAAATTCCTCCACCATAACTCATTGTCAATAATTACATATTTTATTGCATGCAATTTTAGTGTCCTTTTTTCATTGTTAGTCATGTTTGTAGGACATTGCAGAGTTTCTAAATATTGGAAAATTCTTCTATACCACCCACATGTTTGCATATCACAGATAGGCGCAAAATCAATTACTTTTTTTTTCCATTAATCTAATTTGTATCCAAATTAGCTTCTACCATCAACTTAGTGAGACCTTGACCTCTTACCAATTTGGTGATTGGAACATCAATATCAAATTCTTGGATCCTATTAATCCATCTACACTATTGTCTATAGTCTTCTACTGAGTGAAAATATATTTCATAGAAATGCTTGGTAAAATTGCTATGACAGTAGATCCTTATAGGTAAGTCCTGAAGTTCTTTACTACCTTAACCAGAGCATAAGTTTGTTTCTTAGTCGTGTCATACTTCAGCTCTACAACTTTAAATGAATTACTTCAAAATGCAATTGCTTGTTGAAAGCCTTCTTCATTTTTCTGTAACAATACAACAACAATGGTATTAAAAGAAGAAACAGAGAAAATGTGCATTGGTTTAGAGAATTCTAGGGACTTCAAAACTGGAGCTTCTTTGATAGCTTGTTTAATCCTTTTGAATGCTTGACTAGGCTCCTCACTCCAAATAACCTTCTCTCCCTTCTTAAGTGTAGAGTCACTAACCTACAGTTTGGAATTTTTTTGTACTTTCCCTTTATTTGATTTTTTTTTTTTTGAGTATTTGAATTAGACAATGATGTGAAATATGAAAAATTCATTAAAGATAAACAATGCTCATAACAAACAAACTGAACATCACTATTAATGGCAGTAGTTCATGTAAACAACAATTTCTAATTCAACACAGGTAATGTTAGTTCATCACTAGCAAGCCACTTTAACAACAGTAGTTTCTAAACCCTTATTGTGAATACTAAGAGCAATTACACTCCTAGCAACACCAAGATTGCAGCAGTGATTAGTTATATTATTTTTTGATTCACATTCACACTATCTTGCAACTTAGCATACTCAAAAATTTATATCAGCACATTATGTGCAAGGATACTTAAACTAATCTATATATGAGTGCATACAAAAATATCATTTTTGGACCTCTAGTTTGTATTTTTCATGGAGTTATACATAGCTGATTATTTGAGGGTTACAACCAGATTTAATGACAGCTCAAAAAGCTTGATCTTCAGACTTTGAACAATTTACAAAATTCAAAGACTTCCTATGGACCGATTAAGACATGGGTATGTGCAGGATCATGATGGGCCGAAAAGTGGCAATATGATGGGTATGTGGCTGATGACATTTTTTTTACCCAAAATCAATGAAACGAAAATGGTATTTAAAAGAGATTCTCAAAATTCCACCAATATAAATTATTCTTTACTTTGAATTTAATAAATGATTATTATTCATTTTCTATTGAATTACGACTAAAGTCTTGAGTTTTAGGCTGATTGAAAAACATCTATAGATTTCAAATGGTACCATATTTTTTGAATCCAAAACATGTGTCACATTCTACACTTTGCATGCTATAAGATTAAAAAAATAAAAATGAATTTCATGAAGTTTTGACCAAGTTAAGATGGTCAGACATACAAGTCTTTATATTTTTTAAAAGTTGTCATAAAAAAATTATAATTAATTATTTACTTGGAAAAAAATTACAAAAAAATATGCATCACATCGGGACATGAGTCCACTACTTATATATAAAATTTTCTAAAAAATAATTATCATTTTAATGTGGTTAGGTTGGTTAGACAGACACCTACTTCTCCTGAAATTTAAGTACTACTATATTGAAATTTCAAATTTTTACTAAATAGATTTTATTTTTTTGTAAATAAACCTAGTAATTTAGAAACTACATTCAATTTTCTAAAAATTATATTCTTAGATATTTTTGAAAAAATATAGATAACCTATTTAAATCTTTATGTCAAGTTGCCTAACTCTGATTTTTCTAAATTTTTTGCCATTTAAGGGTCTATTTTTTCCATGATGATCCTGCACATACCCACATCCTAGATTGAATTTTATGATAGCCTATACTTGAATTTCCAACTTAATGCTCCTTACATAGAATGCATGAGTGTCTCAGACATGGAAAATGAGTCAACTTCAACCTGAAGATGTAGAAGACATCTTCAGAAAATACCAGAATACCAGATCAGTGGTTGTAGACTCCCTCTTGGCACTCATTCTTGTGTATAGGGGTGTCCCATTCCTGGGAAAACACACTCCACCTTTCCCAACCTTCCATAAGCTACCACAACTAAATATTAGACTGAGTCCAAAAATGTTTTGCCTAGAAAATACGTCCCTTCACATTCTAATCAGTTTCTTCCAAACCACAACTTGGCATGAGCAGATATACCTGAGAAATGTGAAGCCTGAGTTTCTTATCAAGAACACGCCTTCAAAAAAAACCTCAAATATTTCCTCAGACTCGTCCCCAATGAACTATCAAAAATTTAGTAAATGATAACTACGTGAATCTGAACATAGGTCGATCTCTCATTTCTTGAAAATCTTTGAATCTACTAGCTAGGTGTCATAGTTCCACACCCGAAATTGCAACTACAAGGGTTTTCAAACCCTAAACCAAAGAGGCTCGACAAGAATTCCATTTATGTGAGGAAAACATGTTCCTCTCAAAAAAAGTGTCAAATGAATCTTTCTTCTTTTCTTTTGTATTTTCCGTCAAACATAAGTGACCTTTGTTTTATTAAGTAATATTTCAAATATTTCATAAGTCACCTTTTGATTTTAACTATTCAAAACATGAGTGACTTTTACAAAGTAATATTTTAAATATTTCACAAGTCACTTTATCAAGAGATTTAACTAATTACTCAATATCACCCTTTTTGATTAATTCAAAACTTAGGCAAACATTAAGTAATTAAATAAATCATTCCCTCATCTCGACATTAGCCTCAAGAATTAAAAGGCTAAGTGATCTCCTAATGGGCTACCAAGAAGGGGACAATACATTCCTCCCTTTCCAAAATTATTTGTTCTCAAGCAATTGCAAGCTCACATTTTCTAGAATTTTCTCATCCTCCCATGTGGCATCCTCGACTGGAAATATTTCCATCTCACCAAAAACTCTTTCACCACCCTGTTCCTCAATCTCCTCTCTCGAGTGTCTACAATCTCCTCATGGGCTAGGACCAAGTGTCCCTCCTCATCCAATGGTGGGAGCTCTGAAGAGGAATTAACCTATTGACCCAATGCCTTTTTAAGGCACAAAACATGAAATAATTTATGAATCTTGTTGCTTTTTGGAAGCTCCAACTCATATGCTACCTCTCTAATCCCCTTGAGAATCTTGTATGGTCCATAGAATATAGGCTTGAACTTCTCATCTCTACTCTTCTTAAGAGAAGATTTTTTATAGGGTTGCAAGAAAAGGTATACCAAATCACCAACCTCAAAACTATGATTGATCCTTTGTCTATTAGCATATGCCTTTTACTAATTTTGTGCTACTTGTAGGTTATCTTTGAGTGCCCTCAAGATGTGCCAATTCTCTTGATCTCCATTCCTTGGCTCTAGGGGCCCTCCTCTCACCAAAATCTATCTCCATGAATGAGGGTGAATTTTAACCATACAAGGCTCTGAAAAGACTCATCCCAATGGAAATATTATAGGTGGTACTATAAAAATACTCCCCCAAGTGCAACCACTTAATCCATGCTCGTTGCTGCCCTGCAATGTAGTTGTGCAAGTACCCCTCAATCCATTTGTTCAAAATATCTATCTGACCATCCTTTTGAGGGTGATAAACTCGTGCTCAGAGTCAACTCAATAGTTGCCAACCTGAACAACTCTTGCCAGAATGCACTCATGAATCAACTATCCTTGTCACTGACTATGTACCGGGGTAACCCATGTAATCTAAAAATTTCCCTAAAAAATAATTTAGCCACCCATGGAGCCCTATACTCTATCAGAATAGAAAATAAGTGAGAATGCTTCATTAACCAATCCACCACCACAAATATAATATCTCTCTGATGCACCTTAGGTAGACCTTTGATGAAGTCCATAGAAATGCTCTCCCATTTCTACTCTGGGATAGGTAATGGCTATAGAAATTCGACTAGATGTGTATGTTCAGACTTGTTCTATTGACAAATAACACACTCCTTGACATGTCTCAATTCATCATCCTTGAGGCCCTTCCTTGTGAACCTCTCTCTAACCTGTCTCTTAGTTTTGAAATAGCCCTAATGGCCTACTAAGGTAGTGTCATGAGAAGCCTACAATATCTTATCCTTTATTCTACATTCTAGCACCAAGTTGATCCTATCCTTGTATTAAATCACATCATCCACTACTTTTTACCTATGATCTTGAATCAGTCCATCCATCAACTCACAAGTAAACTTATTTTTGGAGTACTCCGCCAACAAAAGGGACTTCCAATCTGTGGAAATCTCTGAAAGTGAGCATGTTGAAGGTCTCCTAGAAACGGTGTCCTCCACAACATTCTTCTTTCCCTTCACATACTCTATATCAAATTCATATGTCTATATCTTGTTGACCCACTTTTTTTGTATCTCATTCAAAACCCTCTACCCCAAGAAGTATCTGAGACTATTATGGTTGGTCCTCACCACAAATTTCCCTCCAACTAAATACTGTTTGAACTTCACTAAAGCATACATAATGGATAGCATATCCTTATCATAGATGGAGTATAGTCTCTCTGGTCCACTCAATTTACGGCTTGCAAATGTTATGGGGTGTTTTTTTTGCATCAATAGTGCTCCTATGCCCTCACTTGATGCATCACACTCCAAAATAAATGACTGTGTGAAATATGGAAGCACCAATACTAGGAAACTACTCATCACCTCCTTGAGATTATCAAAAGCTAGGTGTGCCTCCTCTGACCAAATGAATGCACCTTTCTTTGTCAAATCTATCAAAGGTTCTCCCAATTGTGAAAATCACCTTAAAAACTGCCTATAGTAACTGCACAATCCAAAGAATCCTGACAATTTTTTGAGTGTCCTAGGTGGTGGCCAGTAAAGTATCACTTGTATCTTATCTTGATAGATGTGTACTCCATCTACATTGATCACATGCCCCAAATATAATATCTCTCTAAGGAAAAACTCACATTTTGAAGCTTTAGCATAGATTGACTTCTCCTCCATGATACCCAAGATCTCATCAAGATGTCTCACATGCTCCTCCCAAGTTTGGGTGTAAATGAGAAAGTCATCAAAGAACATCAACAAAAATTTATGCAACTACTTATTGAATATATGATTCATGCTAGAGTGAAATGTGACAGGAATACTTGTCAAACCAAATGGCATGACCAAGAATTCATAATTCCCATAGTGACAATAGAACATTGGTTTGTGTATGTCCTGCTCTCTGACTCTTATCTGATGGTACCTTGAATGAAGATCAATCTTCAAAAAATACACTGTCCCATGAAGTTCATCCAACAACTCATCTATCCTAGGTATGGGGTACCTATTCTTAATGGTTTTCTTATTAAGAGCCTGGTAGTCAATTCACATCCACATGTTTCCATCCTTCTTCTTCACCAAGACCACAAAAGAAGAGAATGAACTAGAGCTTGGTCTAATGTGTGCCATCTCAAGAAATTCCTTGATTTCTTTTTTGATCTCATCCTTGAATTTATTAGAAAGATGATAGAGGGTAGTGATCACTTGCTTGGCACCCTCATCCAACTCAATAGTATGCTCAAACCCATGAATGAGTGGTCTCCTTGGAGGTATCTCTCCAAAAACCCTATCATTTTTCCCCAATAGCTCCTGAATGTCAACATGATATGGATGCCCTGAATTTGAAGACTCCTTGGTGGTGATCAAACACTCTGCTGCCCAAGCTATTTCATCATGTCAAAAAATTCTCTCCATGCATCTAGCAGACACAAACTTGGATAATCCATTAGCCATTCCTCTAAGCATTACTCGCTGCCCTTCTGATCTCCTGAACTTAAGTTCCATCATCTAGAAGTTCTATGAATATTTCCTTAATGAGTGTAACCACTGGACTCCAAGTATAGCATGAGTGTCACCCAAATCCACCACATAAAATTCATCTATGGCTGTGTAATTACCCAAGGTAATAGGCCACTGTGGGACCCTCCGAGTGCATCTCAATTTATAACCATCTTCCACTATCACATTAAATCCTTCAAAGTCCTCTACGGGTAGCATATGCTTCTCAACTAGGGTTGCATCAACAAATTTGTTTGTTTCCCTACTATCAATCAACACTTCTATGCGATGTCCCTATAAAATGCCTCTAACTCTAAAAGATTTGAATCTAGGAGTACCTGATGAGGTAGCAATGGTATCACTTTTAACCTCTCCCTGAGGCTACTCCTCATCTAAACTACTATCATCATTATCCTAAGAAGGCTCGTCATCACTACTCTCATCCTAAAACAACACCTCAATAAGGTGAGTCAAGCTTTTTCCTAGGCAATGGTGACCTGGCTCCCAATGTTCCTTGCAATGGTAAAAGATTCCCATAATTTTGCATTCCTTGCAATAATCCTCATCTAGATCACTTTTCTTGTTTCCCTTCTTCTGAAAAGATTTCTTTCCCTTGTTCTTTTGAGAAATGAAAGGTCTAGAAGGGGTTTTATTGTCAAGTGTGGATAACTCCATGTCTCTAGCTCTAGTGATCGCATCTTATAGAGAATCAACTTTGAAAGTCTTGATCCAACCATGAAGAGGTTTGGTTAGACCCTCAATGAAGAGAATAAACAATTGTTGCTCCAAAATATCTCTCACCATGACTACCAACCATTGAAATTCTGAAATATAAGCATCTACCAATCCACACTACTTAATTTTTGCGAACTCCCTAAAATGAATTTCAATATCCTTCTGATCAAATCTATCTATCGGTTTTTGTGTGAACTCCAAATAGGATGTTATATTAGCATGCCCCAATGTGACAAGCCCATGGTATCACCATACATGTGCTTCACCATCCAAATGTAGAGTAGCATACTTAATGGCCTCAGACTCCAGCATAGGATTAAGTTGTAAGTAAGTGTCCAACTTCTAGACCGAAGCTCTAGCCATACATATACCAGACCCATCAGAGGAAGGGAGTGGAAGTTTCCTAGCCTTTCATTGTAACTCCTAATTTTTTTGCCCTTTTTTATTGTTTCTTTGCCTATTATTATACTTGATGGTACAAAAATATTCTAATTTGACATCTCTACATTAATTTCATCCCCTATAGTTTGGTATTCCCTAAAATATTCTATGAAATCTTCTTCTTGAGCTAGCTATGTCTAGGTTGCAGCACCATATTCCCCCAAGAATTGAGGCATTAGAGGCCTTGGTGTCACCTTGCTAGCTGCCCTAGCATTGATTTGTGTTGTATCATTATTATCCTATCCACCATTATTCCTGTTTTGATCATTATTTCCATTATTTCCATTGTTATTATTTCTACCACCCGCAAGTTGTTGAGCAAGTTGCGTTATTTGTTGTGCTATTTCATGTTGACCTCTAGCTAGGTCATCCAAGATGCGTTGGGTGCTACCCTCGAGTATTTCTTCTCTATCCCCCATGAATTCAAATGGTCCAAACCCCCTTCTAAATCTCTTATAATGTATGTCAAGTGGGTTGATATCTGGGATGTCCTCATTCATAACCGAGTTCTAACACAAGCTGGCAAGACTTCTCGCTCTGATACCACTGTAGAGTCCTTGACCTATGATTTGGAATTTTTTTGTGGTTTCCCTTGATTTTGTTGATTTGTTTTGAGTATTTGAGTCAGACAATGATGTGAAATATGCAACATTTATTAAAGATAAAAAATGTTGATAACAAACAAACTAAACATCACTATTAATGGTAGCAGTTCATGTAAACAACAATATCTGATTCAGCACAGGTAATGTCAGTTCATCACTAGCAAGCCAATTTAATAGTAGTAGTTTCTAAACCCTTACTATGAATACTAAGAGTAGTTACACTCCCAACAACATCCCAATTGTAGCAGTGATTAGTAATATTATTTTTTGATTTACATTCACACTATGTCTTGCAACTTACCATACTAAAAAATGTATATCAGCACATTATGCACAAGGATACTTAAACTACTCTATAATTGAGTGCATACATAAATATCATTTTTGGACCTCTAGTTTGTATTTCTCATGGAGTTATACACAACTGATTAAAGAGGGTTAAAACCAAATTTAATGATAGCTCAAAAAGCTTGATTTTCAAACTTTGACCAACTTACAAAATTCAAATACTTCCTATGGACTGATTAAGACATTCTAGATTGAATTTTATGACAACCTATACTTGAATTTCCAACATAATGTAGATTACATAGAATGCACGAGTGTCTCAGACCTGGGAAATAAGTCAACTTCAGCCTGAAGATGTAGAAGACGTCTTCAGAAAATACCAGCATACAAGATCAGTGGTTGTAGACTCCATCTTGGCACTCCTTCTTGTGTATAGGGGTGTACCATGAATTGGACAACAAACTCAACCTTTCACAACCTTCCTGAAGCTACCACAACTCAATATTAGAATGAGTCCAAAAATGATTTTCCCAGAAAATACGTCCCTTCACATTTTGATTAGTTTCTTCCAAACCATGACTTGGCATGAGTAGATATACCTAAGAAATGTGGTGCTTGAGTTTTTTATCAAGAAAACACCTTAAAAAAAACCTTGAATATTTCCTCAAACTTGTCCCTAATGAAGTATTGAAAATTCAGTAAATGATAATTGCATGAGTTTGAACATAGGCTGATCTCTCATTTCTTCAAAATATTCGAATCTACCAACTAGGGGTGATAGTTCCACACCCAAAACTGCATATGCAAGGGCTTTAAAACCCTAAACAAAAGAGGCTCGGCAATAATACCATTCCCATGAGGAAAACATGTTCCTTTCAAAAAAAGTGTCGAATGAATCTTCCTTCTTTTCTTTTGTATTTTCCATCAAACATAAGTGACCCCTTTTTTATTAAGTAATATTTCAAATATTTCATAAGTCACCTTTTGATTTTCACTATTCAAAACATGAGTGACTTTTACAAAGTAATATTTTAAATATTTCACAAGTCACTTTATCAAGAGATTTAATTAATTAATCAATATCACCCATTTTGATTAATTTGAAACTTAGGAAAACATTAAGTAATTAAATAAATGATTCCCTCAACTCGACATTAGCCTCAAGAATTAAAAGGCTAAAATTTTTCCTAATGGGATACCAAGAAGGGGACATTACATTAAGCATATTGGAAATAGGTCTTGTGATCTCTGCAAAGTTAGTCACATATCTTCTTAAAACAATTATTTGTCCAAAAAATGACTGAATGCTCTTAACATTTTTTGGCTGAGGCATTTTGTCTATGGTTGCTACTCTTCTAGGATCTATTCTCACTCCATCTTTTGAAACAATATTTCCTAGTAATTTCCCTTCAGTTACCCAAAAAGTACACTTCTTTGGGTTTAGAGATATCCCATACTCAAGGGACTTGAGAAAAATCTTCTCTAAGTGAATACAATGGTCTCCTTCTTTTTTAGAGTAAGTAGTTATGTCATCTTGATACACTACCATAAAAAAATCAATAAAATCCGAAAAGGCTACATCCATAGCTCTTTGAAAAGTGGCACCTGCATTTGTTAAGCCAAAAGGCATTCTGAGATACACATAGGTGTCCCAGGGAGTAGTAAATGTATTCTTATACTACTCAGACTCTACCTTCAATTGATTGTAACCTGAAAAACCATATATCATTGCTAATAACTCACAACCAGTTACCTTTTGTAACATGGTTTCCATATTTGGTAGTGGATAGTTATCCTCTAATGAAGATACATCCAGGTTCCTAAAATCAACACACAATCTTATGTCTCCATTCTTTTTCCTTACTGGCACAAAATTAGATACCCATGAAAAATGTCAGATGGGTTCTATAATGCCTATATCTATTAACTTCACCAACTCCTCTTGCATCTTGGGAGCTATAGTAGGATTAATTGGTTTTTTCTTCTACCTTAAAGGTTTAACATCTTCTTTCAAAGCAAACTCATGCTGAAATAATTCCTCCCTATAAGCTTTAAGGTCATCATATGACCAAGCAAAGACGTGCCTATATTTTTTGAGTAAGGAAATCAACATTTCCTTCACTTTTTGCTTCATCCTCTTTCCTATGTAAGATTTCTTGTGAGAATTTTTTCATTCCCTAGTTTATTTCCTCTAGGTTCTCTAGGTGAGCAATAGTTGCTTTGAGCTTACTTTTATCCTGACTATCAAAGACTCTTTCAAGAGATACAAGGCCTTTAGGAATTTTATTTTATTTTAACTAGATGATCTCTTTTCCGAACACCATATCCTTTCCATCAAATTCAATCTCTTGACTTTCATATTTATCTACAAAATTCAAAAATTTGAGAATATCTTCATTATCATTGAATATCTACCAGTTGTAAACATTATCAGGGATAGAAGTCCTTGCCTATACTTCCACTTTATAAATTCCTATAAAAGTTATGTCATCAGGTCTTAGTGCAATGTTAGCAAGTAAGTCAGCTACGCTATTTTATCCTGTTTCCATCCAGTTAATTCCAAAAGCATGAAATTGCTCAATGGAGTCCTAGAAAACATTTCTATACTACTTCAACCTGTTATTTTTATAGGCATATTTGGCTCTTTCCTAGGAAATCACCAACTTAGAATCACTAATTACCATCAAATTTTTTATTCCATGTTTCTTAGCTAGTCTCAGTCCTCGTAACAAAGATTCATGCTTTTCCACATTATTTGTACAAACAAAAGATAATGTGATGGAAAACTTGTAAGTATTACCATTAGGAGTTACAAAAAATATCCCTACAATCGACCCTTCTCTAGAACTTGCACCATCAACATACATTTTCCAAAGTCCATCCTTGTCAAACAACCCTAAGATTTCATTTTATATTGGCGCGGGAAACCTCTTTATCTCTCTTGGTGCTTCCTCTATTTTGAAATAACTAATATCAGTGTCTATGAAAAGAACAATTTTATCCTTAGGAGCATGCTCCAACATATGTGGCACCCTCAGTTCTCTCATTACTTGAACATTCTTACCATCAATGGTAAAAGTGGCATAGGACATATCACACTACATATTGCCTCCCATGGACGTATTCCAATTTCAGGATAAAAAAATTCCATAATTAGGTGGGATATCTACCACTACCACACTCAGTTTGAATTATTTATCTAGGTAGGCTACTAGTTTATAAGGAAGTTCATTTATCACTCCAATGATAGGGACCTCTCTTACATCCATAACATAGAACTTGCCATGCATGATATCAACTTTCAATCCTAGTAAATCCATGATTTTAGTTGGCATGATATTTTTGGATGCTCTAGAGTCAATAACACATTTTTTTTATAAAATTCCCTTTAACCATTAAAGTGAGGAAGAATGGATCTATCTTGTCAGGACAAGTAGTTACAAAATTTCCTAGGAATATATGATGAATCTCCATAACAGATCCTTCAACATCCTTTCCTTTCTTATATTTTCCACTCTGTTTAGGAAGAGTGGACTCCACCAAATCATTATAGGCCATAGAAACACCATTGATAATGTCCACTTCCTTATGCTTATGTTCATTTATTGTCATCATTTCAAGGAAAGGCATAAATAATCTTAATTTTCTAAGTAATTGAAACATATCAAAAGGAGTATATTTAGATAATTTAATTGGGAGCATACCTTGTTCACTGTTGCTCGCCTTCTATTGATTTCTTGTTGCTTCAAATCTATGCTTTGAATCTTTTCTTATGTCATCAAGATTCTTCTTCTTAGTCTTTATCTTTGTAGGTAGAGATTTGGATTCTTGAGTAGCCTTTGGCTTTTCAGCTCTTTTAGCCTAGATTTTGTCTCTCTTACTTTCTTTAGCTTTGGTTGTCTCTATTTTTCCATCAGGCTTATTTTCTTTACTTTTTGCTTTCTACTCTTTGATGAAAAGACCAAAAGGATTGCACTGCTCACCTCCAATTGTTCTATTCCTCAAATGATAGAAACTTCGAGCCTGAGCAGCCAAAGTAGCAGTATATCTTGCAATTTCCTCCTCTCAGGGTTTTCTTCATGAAATTCTTTCTTCGATTGCTTCCAAATTATAAACCTCAACTTCATTGTCAACATCATCATCAAAGAAGACTTGTTGATGATATGTACTAGCTACTTTCCTTTGATTGTCCACATCCATTTCAAAAAAAATCTTCAGCAGAAGAACATTCACTGCTCACAACATTAGAGTCACCCATTGCCATAAGTACATTTGTATCCTCTTCACTGTGTTGATCATAATCTCCTAGCAGGTCTTCATCTATGCAACTTCACATTGTTGAGAAGAATGTAGAATTTGACAAGTCATACACCAAGGGGTATCTTCAACAAAATTCCCTAAATTATTTTGTAGAGGATCTGGAGGGACTTTATTATGAGTGTTTCTTTGATTATTTGGAACATAATTTCCATTATACCAATTGGTATTGTATAGGTGGTCTTGTAACCGAGGAAGCCTGTCATTTATTTGATAGTTTTTTGGTTGCATCTTTTCCTATTTAGAATAACTATCATTTACAGTCTTCATAAAACTTTCAAACTTGTTCTCAATAGTTCTTCCTTTAATGCCTGAACTTTTATCTTCCATTTTTTATCCTTTGAAAAGTTTTGGATCATCTCTCCTACCAACTTTACCAGTTTCTCTAATAATATTCTTGATATGCTCTTCCATATTGAAGGCTTCCATCAATGTTTGAGGGAACTTATCTAGAAAGAGGTAACTCATTTTTGCATCAAAGGAATTATAATAATTTAGTATACATGCATGATCATTCATTTGTAACCAAGAGGGCAATCTCTTTCTAGCCTTTTGGAATATTTTAATAAAATCAGCAATAGATTAATTAGAACCTTTAGTGATAGTATTGAATTGATTCAATAAGAAACTTGAATCGGTCTTGTCACCATATTTCTCTTTGAAAATTCTTTTGAATTCCTCCCAAGAGCCAATACTCTCAGCAAGAAAGCTCCTATACCACTCTCGAGCATCTTCAATGAGACGCTGCATGAACAAATTCATCATAACATCTTTTTCCTCTACCTCGAAATCATCCATAAAATTTGCAAATTCTCTTAGATTGTCTTCACCACTCAAGGCATTATTACTAGATAATTTGACTAAAGCAAGTTGGAAATCCGTAGGGAATGGGTTAGGATAACCAGGTATTCCAGCAAAACATAACTGTTGGTATCTATCTACTTGGAGTGGCTTCCTAGTATGTCGCTCCCTATACTATCCTTTTTCTCACCATATTTCTTATTATTAGACTGGTTTATATTCTTTACCCTTCCCACTTTCATCATCACCATTTCTCTTCTTACTTCCCTCATCATCCTCAAAATAATAATTACTATTCTTATCTTTTCCTCCACCTCCACCACATTTTTCGCCATCACCTCCTCCACTAAGAATATTCCCAGCCGACTTATTATTTTCTGACTCAATACTATTATGCCCAGAGTTTGAAGACTCTAGAGTAAGTGTGGAAATTTTTAGAAAAGCAATCTTCCTAGCCATCTCAACCTTCTTCAAATCTTCTTGGAGATTTTCATCATCCAATTGTAATCTCAATATCTCTAGATTTGGAGGTGGGGTAGATGGAGTTGGGTTGATTTTAACCTTTTGTGTAGGGATTTCAACAGATGAGGTATTGGTACCAATATTGGTATTGAAGGTAGTTTTCTTAAGTTGATCGATGGGTTTCTTCCCATGATCCATAAATGATGTCTTCTTAGCAGTAATAGGAGGATTTGAGGCTTTAGTAGTTGAGATAGATGTGGAAAAGGTATTAGTAGTAGAGGCTCCCATTGGGACTGTTACTTGAGGAATGTCATTAGTTATTTTAGAGGTAAAGCTAAAAATATTCTCCTCAAAGGTTTTACATCTAGCCGCATCTTCTCTTATTTTCTCCAATTTTTTATTTCTAGCATTTCTCTAACTGCTTAGCTATAATTGTATCTTCCCTCTCTTTTAACTCCCTCATTCTATTCTCTTCTTCTTTCATATCTTTCATGTCTCTTTCTATGTCCTCCTCCTTTTCTAGACCATCCCCATGTTCACTAGGGGTAGGAGTATAGTAATTATAGTCAATAGGATCTTCATCAAGAGAGAGATGCACTTGTATGCTAGGAGATTCACCTCTTGGCTTAAAATTATTCTTATTAAAAATAGAACCAACTTCGGGGGTCAAAGGCTCAGAAAATTCATTATAATTTCCTTAGAATTCCCACCTATCCTCCTCTCTTGAAACATTTAGTTCAATATCAAACACTTTCTCAATTGGGAAACTTCCTTGGTCTATATTTGATTCTTCAGCATCGTGTGCCTTCTCATGGGTACTTGCACTACTTACTTAAATATTAAACATAGGAGAATCTTCGACATGAGAATCAATTGACTTACTTGATTCAAAACCCATCTTTATCCAAGCAGGTTGCTTCTCTTTAGCAGGTTCAGATTCTGCCTTCTACTCAGGATTTTTCTTTGCATAACTTCTTGTTTTCTTCATGATGTCAAATATGTCAGAATCCCTTTTCTTGCATTCCTTTTGAGAACTTAACTTTACATTGGTGTTAGAGAATTCAGATTCACCACCCAGGATAGTTGGAAATATTAAGTGATTGATTCTTGACTTTGTATGTGTGTCTTTAGAGAAAAAATTAAACATAACTCGACACACAGTGAAATAATGAGACAAGACTTGACGTATAAGAGTGAGAGTGATACAAAAAATGTAACATAATTTAAACCAATTATTCTTCACATGGTGAAGAACTTTTCAACAAAACACTTGACTCTGATAGTACCCAATCTGAACTAGAGACTTTGGACTTAGCTGTCCCCAGTAGAGTCACCAATATGTTGGTTACTTTTTAAGAACGAAACTTATCTCCAAAAATACCTATGTACTTTACCATTTCCAATAATGAGTACTCCAAAGGGATTGGCCATTGAACAAGTAGAAGCTACAAAAAATCTACTCCTACACTTTGGGCTATGTGAAACCCAAGAGGGTTATCACACATTTATAACTTTGAATTCATACAATTATAATTAAATACATTGGCAATAACAAATACTTCTCATTGGACTTCTTAAGATCCTAATACATGAAATAAGTTGGTAGCTTATTTACCAATGTGTTATACTTAGAACATGAGAAGGTGGAACATCAATATGAAAAAATAACTACAATGGTATCCATAAAAGTTCAAAGATTGAAAGCGATTAGTTGAAAAATCAACATAGAAATTGAATCACAAACACTCTACACGAACTAGTGCCTTCATCCCAAGCACAAATTCATAATCAAACTATATAAGAAGATAAAAAATTAAGAATACCAACATATAATTTTAAGATTTGTTGCATTACAACGTTCCCCTATCTCATTCACAACTAGTACTACTTATCAATATCCTAACACTTGATTCTTATAGTTAATAATCTCCTCCAATAATTTTCATTAAATCATTAAAATAATAAGAAAGAATGAAATAAAATATCCACTGGTGAACAATGGAGACAAATAAAAGACATCCTACTTTCATTCATAACCCATAAAACAAACGCAGGGAGAGACAATTGCCATGAAATTGGTATTTCTCAATATATATTTTTCTTTGCTATTATTAGAACTACATACATAATCATGAAATAAAACAATGAACCACCAAATCTTGGCCCTAAATTCCTTCTTATAGAAACAAAGTAGCAAAAAAAGCCTTAGGCCAGAAAAGTACACATTTCAAAACCCTATTGAACTGCTTAATCAAAGATTCTCTCATTCATTTACAACACACTCCCAAGAGGTGGGAAACATGTGAAGAAATGAGTCTAGTCCTTGTTCATTGTGAGATATCAAGTCCAGTCTTCAAAATGATTTCTTCCAAATATTTACCTCAAAATTTGTGCCCACACACCAAAATGAAAAGAAGGAAAAGCATGAGGAAAATAAAAAAAGACAAAAGGTAAGACCACGTCTACAACCTTGTTATCAAATCAACCTTGAATAAGATGCACTATATTTTCCATACTTTAACATAAGCCTAATTTGTACTAAATCTAAGCTATTTAGTTCATTCCTATTTGTCTATTATTCACCACTGTTGCAAAATTAAAATTTTCAAAACATTATCCTATCATCCTTAGTGTAAAACCCCCACTCCTTTCAAATATCTATCTTTCGATGCTTGGAATTATTCTTCTGTGGGCCAATCAAAAATCATTACTTCATCAACCCTTTTTTTGTAAGGTGCATATTTGGTGACAATATGGTTAGCTTCCCTATCAAATTCTAGCAGTACAGTTTCAACATGGACTAACATATCCATATTCACTGCCAATGTGTCCATATAAAATTTGTGACAAATTTTTATAGTTTGATTTGAAATAACATTTTTTTACTTCACTTCTCCATTTGTGTAAATTATGAATGCTACCACCACTCCTTAAGATGATGGGACAAGTCCATGATAAGACTCATGGAAATATTTCACCAATTCCCTTATCCTATTCTCTAATGTTTCAATATTCCCTCTATATTCGTCAATCTTATTTACTAGGAGAATAGTAGGTTTAAACCTCTCAAGTGGACTAGGATCTTGCTTAACCCCAATCCCCATCAACATCAGGTCTTGTTTTCTAGGGATTCAAATCTCCATAAGTGGGATAGCCTTTTCTCTATTGATATCAAACATTTTTATGGCATCAACCATGGATGAATAGCTACAGTGAATACTATTTAGTTTATTGTTCACTTTTTTGTTCAAGTGCTCCAGGACTGCTATGACAATCCTCATGTTTCTCTTAAAAGTATCTTCATCATGACTTTGACACCTTTCTTTGTATTCATTTATTTTTTTAAGAAACTGTTCCTTTTTGGCATCCCCTTCATCCTGTGACCCTTCTAACACACTGGGTTCTATTGTTGAAATGGGAACATTTCCCATATTATATGGCACAATTTCCGATGAAGTACTTATATCCATTGTAATTTCAAGGGATATAACTTCTTGTAAAGTAGTGGGAGAGTCAATATTATCTTGTTTGAGATTTCCAGGCTACAAATTATGCAATACATCCTCTAAATATGCTAGCTTTTTATGTAATTTCATATTACTTCTCTCAAGATTCCCATACTTGACTTACAAATTTATCAACTTTGTTCTAAGTTTATCCTTCTCAGTTGTCACAGATTTCACAGTAGCCTTGGTGAATTGTGTAGCATGAATAGATAGATTTGCAACTTCCAAGGTCGATGTTTCTGACACAATTTTGATTATCAGGCCTCCCTTGTAATTAGGTGGAGGCTCATCAATGTCTGGTTTTCTTGTATTTGGATGTAAAGACCAAATAGCTAAGGCTTCCTATTCTTCACTGAAAGAAGACCCTTGCAATGAAAGAAAAACTTCTTCCTCTGTATTATATAGTGGTTTGTCACATTTTTTATTGTGTCAAAAGCAATAGTTGAGGGTAAATCCCATTCTGGTAAAAACAAGATACCACTAGTTCTCACCAATTCTCAACCTTCCTTAGTAATCATGTTTTGAAACCTAGCTCTCATCTGATTCAATACCCTTTTCTGAATGACAGTAACAAGCAACTCTAGATGAAAGCACCTCTCCACAGCTAAACATTTTACATACTCATATCGTTTAGCCCCATAGGAAAAATCCATAAAAGCTTGAGTTTTTATAACAGATTCATCATCAAAGAACTTAGTTTATGCCTCAACTCTCATGCCATCACTTCCATTTAATCATATAAGATCAACATAACTTAATGTTTCTCCCAATTTACTATCTTCCCTTACTACAAATGTAGTTGGAACTCCTTCCTGTATTTCTTGCTTGGATACCCAAATGTCATCATCATAATCCACTAAGCTAGTGGTCACAGTTTTCTATTTTTTCAATAGTGGCTCCTTAAGTGGTACTTTAATATACTGGATAGTGGAGAATCAACATCCACAGCTTCAAACCCTTTTAACCTTGGGGGAGTCATGGGAGATAGTTGAGGCACAAGAGAAGGAGATCTATGTTCCTCATGCTAAATGGGAGCACAGGGTTCATCAGATTTATGTGTTTTACCCCTTCTTATTAGAAACTTTATTTTCGGTCCTTCAGGGGCTTGTGATTTAGACTCCCCTTCAATAACATAAATTCCTTCTCCACTTTATTGTTCAGAAATTCGAGCTTTCTCATTATCTGTACTAACCACCCCTTTAGTTTGAAGGTGGCCTACTATCGAATCAAAATTTTGTGTAACATGCTCCACCTTTTGAATTATGTCTGAAGTCTCAGGGAGGATTATTAAATCAGGCTCTTCCTGTTTTATATTTCTTTGCATCTTGATAAATTCCATCCACCTCACCAACCTCTTTTCTTGCTCCATAATGTGAGATATATTCCTTATTACATCTTCTAGATAATGGAAAATATGAGCATATTTGTAGCTTTTGTTTCTATCATTCAACCAAGCCATAAAACCTTCAAGATCATATCTTACCCTCTCAATTATGCTTTCCATGTAGTATCCTTTGAGCACTTCAATGATACTATTCCAACCTCCTTTAGTCATCATAAAATCAGAAAAAAAGTGTATAAAGGAAAGAAAGTTCCCTTTCCCTGATTTAACAAATGTTCATTCTCAACATTTCCTAATTGATACAACTTCAAGGAAACCTATTCTTGCAGGGATAAACCTTGGCAACAAATGAGGTGCTACCTTAGAACCATAGACTCTTAAAACAATAAGATGAGTGAGAAAAATGACATCTCCTCATTTATGCTCATTAAATATCTCAGGTCTTCTTTCCTTTGGTCTCAAGAAGTAATGTAAAGAAACAAGAACTCTAGGCAACCTCACAATCAAAGCCTTTTTTAATTCAGAAGCAAAAATATTCTAGAAAGTTACATAATCATACATCTTGTCATCTTGCCCAGAACAGTTGTCCATCATTGCATGAGAAAATCCGAATCACCTGCCTTTCTCTCCAAATCCATATTATGTCCAAAATACACTCCACCCTTGTATAAGAACATTTGCATCAATAGTGAGTACCAACTACATCCTACCCTAGGCTCTCATTTCTTTAATCTAACCACCCAATCATGCATTTTTTCAAAAAGAAATCTTGCATAATCATATACTACACAATATTGGAGATGTTGGATTTGGGTAGCCATATACATCCAAGGCATTGGGATTCCAAAAATAGGGTCATAACCAATTATTTGACAAATGGAATAGAAAGTCCTCTTGAAATAAGGAACAAAATAATTGACAGGGAAAGGCTCCTTATCATGTGATCCCATCACAATATTTTTCCCTATGATTTATGATAGGAATATTGGTAAAATGTGGACCCTAAATGAAGATTTGGTATTCCCATACTGTCTAAGATCTTCTACATTTATCTTATATAGTTCATCACTCCATTTAGTGAGTTTGAAAATAAGACCCAATTCCTCCTTTGTGATTCTAACCATTTATTTTCCATCAAAGTTCCTGATAGTCCTCATGATTGGGTCATAGTTAGCAGCTATTTCCTTCAACAAGTCAACATCCATATAAATTTTTGGCACAATTATCTTTCCCATATCACAGTTCCAAGGGTTTCCCAGTGGGACACCCATATTTTTGTTCTTGAACCAACCATAGAATAATTCCCATTCAGAATAGGATAATTTAGCATCTTTAATAGAACTTCTTTTGTCAAACAGTCCCTCTACTATTTGTGGTCCCCTAGGAATCAATTGACCACTAGATTTGTCTCTAGTGGAAGGTGGTAACTAATCCATAAGGTCTTTATTCAGAGGTCTCTTGGGTATAGAAACATCCCCTTTGGACAGAGATATTTTTGCTTTAGGGGCCATAATGCAAGAAATATAATCAAATAGGGTACTTTGGTCTAACTGAGAAAGGCCTATGGCTTTTGTAAGGGTTTGGCAAAAATTATTCAAATGCAAAATTAATGAAATACCCTTTTATAAATTTCAAACTTCACAACTAAATCAAGACAAAAACCCTAACAGACTTAAGATTGAGAAAACAAAACCTTTCAGTAAAGCCAAAATGAAAATGATAATTGACTTACTATTTTGTGTAGGTTGACATCCCTTGCTGCGACGTGAGAAAATATTGAGTGACCACAGTCTTAGCTCCTAGAGTGTATCGAGTGTACTTGCAATGCCGAATTATGTCTTTGATGTAAATATTTATAATCATGCAATTCGTTACTTCAGTAGCTTGATGTCCTTTTAGTTATTAAGACTCCCTCACGCAAACCAGATTGGATTGTTTGCTATCAAATTTGATTTGATTGATGACTGTTGATTTATTCAGCCAGTTGATTGATCCATGATCCATATTTAATTAGCTTATGATGAAACATCCAATAGTACATAGTTGAAACAATTTCCCAATGACAGGAGGCCACATGGAAATAAATGTTCATAACATGCAAGACCTACCATCTCTTTGTATTTTCAATTCCAATCCATGTGTCAATCTTCTCTTATCCCCGTGAGCCATAACTCATGTGCAAATTTTAGCAATGGTAGGACGAGGAACAACAGGGATTGAATCTAGAGGCATATTCGTACACAATTCTTAGCTAGCTTCAATTTCATTTCTCATATATCAAGGGCTCAAATTAAAATATTTTTAGGCACACATGATATATGGGCTTTAGTAACACATACATTACCCTCCATGCTGTTAAGATTTATTCCACATGACAAACACCTTCTTCCCCATTGAGAAACTAGGGAAGTGAATGGGGCCTACATGGGATGGTAGAGAGTGGTCAAGGTTGATCCACATCACCCACAATCAATTGTCAAATCAATGTGACACTTAACAATATTAATCCTTGAACCGATCATAGAGAAAATAGGTGGAAAATGCTTAGCTAGCTCGCATGGTTACTTCAGTAACCAAGAAATATGGATTGGACAATAGGGAACAACCCAAATGTGGCCTCCTCAATTATCACCAACTGTTGATCTAGCTTTAGAAAACACTTGTACACCCTTTCAGTGATGTTAGGCCCACAAATCATCAGTAACACATGTCCTTTGCTTGTGAGACTAAATGAATAAAAAAATTCAAGATAAAATAGGACAAGCAAGTGGGCGACGATTCATATTTTCTCCATTGATGGCATGACCCACAAGAGCTTCTTGGACCTGTACATGTAAAAATGTTAACCCTAAAAGGGACCTTTCTCAAGATGATTAGCCCATGGCCACGACACAAGGACTTGAAATATTTATTAATGGGAAATATTTAGCTTGATTTAGGATAACCACGAAATAATAATCTAACATGATTAACAGGTAAAACCAAACTAGAGGGTTGGTCACTCAATGGGTTTTGACGTTGCAACACATGACGTAAAAGATCGATGACTGGTAAAAGGATTCAACAAAAAAATAGAACAAGGCCAAGATATAAGCTTGAATGGATTTTTTCAAAATTAGACCAAAGTAAACCTAAAACCCTTTATATCAATAAGAGGTAGAAACTCACAACCTCCTAAATTCACCAAGACCTTGGAGATGGAACAAAATTTCAAGGGTTCCATTAGGTTCTTTTATTTCTTTATTGAAAGAAGAATTATCATAACACTGTCATAATCCACCCTTAATACGAAGAGATATAATAAGACCACTTGAAATTGCGTACACAAGTGTGCAACAAATTTAGACCAAGAATTAGGTCCAAAATATGTACAAGAAGCTAAAAAAGGGTGTGCTACAAGGCACACACTTGAGGTGAGAACCACGAGGATCCATTTTTCTGATGGAAAATCAAGGAAACAGACACCGTGTGGCAAGAATCATGAGGATCCATAACTGCAATGTCAAATGAATTATCTATACAACTCCTCATTATAATTATAATTTAGTGTAAGTACAAAATTCTAAAATTCCCTCCCTAACGAACACATTCAATTTTGTGACACTTTATTTGAGTGCATTTACAAACTTTTTTTTTTTTTGAGTTCTTAAAAGTTTACTTCATTTATGTCATGAGGTAGAAAATGAATACATAGATTAAGTATGTCTCTCAAACCTCAATAAAATACAAAAAAAATTATATTAAAACCCCCATTAAAATGACCCCCTTATTTGCAAGCTATAACAAAATGAAAAAAAAACCCCCTTTCCAATTATGACAAAAAACTACCCACTTCTTCACAAATTTGGATTTTTAACCAAACAATCAACTAAAAACAAGTAAGAAAAGATTAAATAAATTTAACTAGTATGGTGAGGACAAAAAAATGGTTACAAAAATTGTGCCAAATTGTTAAAAATTAAATAAACCATAGAAAATAATGCCTAAATTCATGGGTAGGTGGTGCGGGTTGATTGAGTCTGTGGGCAAATTAGTTGGAATTCCTTTGGATAAATGGTGCAAAGTGTAGATTATTGATCATTTCAAAGGGTTGGATACTAGATTTAAGCTTCATTCTTGGATATTTTATTAAGGTTTCTCTTACCTCCACACCATACTCATAGTCTTGTTGTAGCTCACATGATCAATGAATCGTGCAAGTGTTGAAGACTCCGAGACCATGTTAAGATTTCTATCTGAGATCATAACAAAAAAACCTTGTGCTTCCACAAAAAACACTTACATACAATCATCAACCTAATTCACATTATGAAAGCTTGATAAAATAATTACTTAAAAAGTACAATATGAGCTTGCATATATAGGAAAGGAATAGTCAATCCACCTATCACGTGATTGACAAATGCCCCATGATGTAGTGTAAATATGTAGACAAGTGTCCTATAGGTGTCAACCTTTGGATCACTTGGAATTTGCAAACCAACAACCTTTTTGACCAGGTCATCAACCTTCATTGCAAGTATTGGGTGACCTTTGAGGTGAGATGGAAAATAATCCAACCTCAAAAAGGTAGCACATGATGTTTACCAAATAAATTGGTAAACTCTAGAGGCTTAAAGGTTGCATATTCAGTTAGAAAAGATGTTATCTAACCTCATCAACCTAAATACACTTAAGTATAGTGAATAGATAAATTATTCACTCTAGAAATATAGCTTAAATTTTATATCCTCATTTTTTATTCATGAAAGGTTTTTCTCTCAAGCTTATATAAATAAAAAATCTAGAAGCTCCAACAAAATATGACCCACCAATCTAAAAATTTGTAGAAATTTGATTTAAAATTTATGAAAAGGAAAAGTTTTGTTTAAGTTTATATCTTCCCTCTTGTATGAAGAACATTAGTCTTCCCCTATATAAGCAGAGACTAAATTTTTTTCCTTCAGAGTAACAACCTATGAATTCTTTGAAATAGGTCCCTCAATAGGGAAGCTTTGTGATTGTGAGTTGAATTGCTCTATATGATGGATTATTTCTTTCACTTATAGAGGCTTCTATCTATACATGTCTTTATGCCTTCAAAATTTTAGTAGGTTATCATATAATAAATAATTGAACATTGGAGAAGTTTGAACTTGTGTAGACCACTCTAATTAGGTTTCTTTCCTAGTTATGATTTTTACAATGGGTTTTAATGAGTTCATTTTAATTATTCTTTTACCAAACCTTACAAATAAGATAAAAATGATATAATTTTTTGCACACCATGAAAACATATTCTTTTTATTCTATAATTTTTGGTAGGTTTATTCTTAGCCTGATTGATGACAAACCTTGAAATAAATATATCACTTAATCTTCTCACTCTTTGCTACTCCTCCAATTAGAGGTACAAATAATTGTTATTTTTTTTGTAGTTGACCCTCTAATTTATCATTTTAATACCACTACTCACACCAAACACATAAAACACAATGATTAAAAATGTTTGGTATATTGAATGCAAGGGACACATGTTTCAACTAGTATAAAAGATTTTGAAAAGTAAAAAAATGAAATCCAAATCTCAAATAACTTCAAATTTTATCCTCATGTATACACCTACACATACATATACACATACAAATATACTTTTGTACATATGTACATATATAACACATGGAATGATCATATTTATATAAGAAATGATGATATAAAATATTATAATTACATTTATTACTTATACCTAAAATTATATTCAAAAGTGTTAGATAAATATCTATATTTTTTCATTACTTAAAAAGTAGACATTCCTATTTTTAATATTTAATTTTCAAATATATTTTATTTATTAACTCCCAACTCTTTTAAGTAATTTAAATATACCTTTTTTCAGTAAAAGGCATATAGCCTATATATGTTATATTATATTAGAATAACATTTATACATATTTTTCCATTAGAAAAAATGACATTTTTGGTCCAAAGGAGCTATACTCTTTTGATTTTTACAATTGATATTCTGCATCTCACTATTTTTACTGATATTTGACTTAATTTCTTAGACCAAGGATAACTACCAATCTTATATTTTTACGAGCTGTAAATATGTATACAAGTTCGCAAGGTTTACAAGCTCCTGCACTTGGTCATTTCAAGACCCATACAAAATTATTACAAAAGCCTGTGGGAACTTTAGAGAGGAGCCTTCATACATGAAGGAATTTACAAAATTCAGAAAAAAACTTTGCAAAAAGTACTAATCCTCCAAACGGTCCTTATCAATAGAGTTTTCACCTTGTCCTTCTACATCTTCATCATCCTCTGTCGTCGTTGCATCCACATGCACTGGGAAGCTATGTAGACCTGAGGCTACCAATGGAGCCAAATCCGACTGTGCAAAAATTTTCTAGAATCGAAATGGTGGTGGGTGGGCCATGTGTGCCCTAAGGAAGGTGCTTGAAAAGTATTTTTCATTGATATCCATGTCCATGTTGGTGAAGAGGTGGCTAGAGTGTTTCTACATAGCCTTCAAGAAGATGTGATCACATTTATATTCTAGAGCATCTTTGATAGAATTATAAATATCTACAAGACCATGGCACTGCTTTAAATACTTCTTGCGGAAATGCCCACCAATAAAACCCTTTCCTTTGTAGAGTTCATATTCTTGCACCCCCATTAAGAGGGAATTATCAGCTAGGAACACATCTTTGACAAATTTATCTACAATATTTTCTCAATCTCTTAGTGATTGAAGCAAGTCATACAGATTAGAGAAGAAAATAGAGAAAACCTATGAGGGGAGTATGGCTCTTCTCGTCTTTAGGCTGGTGACCTCTATCCCAAGCACAATGCACACACAATCCTCCACTCTTAAGAAATCCAAGTCGAAAATTATTTCCAGGTATTCATGAGACAAGTATCCCTCATAAAACCTCTCCTATGGTTTCAATTTCATTAGCACTCAAAAATTTGAGGGCTTGTAATCCATGGCACCACCTTACTACTTCAAAATGGGATTGAATTTTCACACATGCAACTTGCTACACTTTGTCAAGGGAAATAGACCAATAAATGAATACTCTAGAAATACTAAACAAGTGGTATTAAAGATTTTTATGTTTGAAGTTGACATCAATTTTGAATAATCGTGCTATAGGTGAGCTGATGCAAGAAGTTGGGTCCACAAAAAACTCAAAAAGTGGAAGTTTTTTTGTTGCTTTTCAGAATTTGTCACACCTCGACTGAAAATTTGAGGCACTTACACAATGAATCTTAGAAAATCTAGTAATATGAAATTTATCATTTTGAATCTAGTTTCCAAATATGCAATTTATTCAAATACCAAGATGATAAATATTAAATTTTGATAAGAATGCATAAAACCACTTTTTAAAAGTCCATGTTTTTTTACCATACCATGCATGTGTACATACAGGTACTTTTTAACTCAAATAAAAGTATTTTTCTAATGCCTTTTGGGGAAAGAGAGCTAACAGCATAAAAATTGATGAGGAATTTTTTTTGAATAGTTTTTTTTCTTATTGGCCTTAATTGTTGTTTTTAAAAATCAATGTGTACGGACAACATAATTGGACTTAAACTAAAAAAATTTAGAATATTTTTTTTATCATTTTGTAGATAATTATCTAAATTTTGATGCCATATGATTTTTTTTCAAGAAAATTAACTAAGAAAAGGTTATTAAAAAACAAAAACAAAAACCTGATATTTCAAGTTTATGGGCTAGTTTTTTTAGAAATTATTTAAAAAACAACAAATATAATCAAATCTTAATAAAAATTATATATTTGGAAACTAGACATCATGTTCTCTAATGGGTTGTAATTTTATAGACTGATTAAAAAAAAACAAGTCCATCAACCATATTGCCAAAGTTGGACTTTTTTGGTGGAAACTTCCCCTCTTCATGGACCCAACTTCTTGCTTTTACTTAGGTGTCAATTTTTTAATTGAAGTGGTCACATTATTGCATGGAATTAACTTTTGGCACATAATCCATCTTCTCCAATTATGCGAGAGATCTATTTGGATATATGGGGCATTTTAAATCTATCTATGTCTTCAATTAATAATAATTCACCTGTTCCTGAAAAGCACATGTTAGAATAAACAAAAACATTTGGCATTGCTAGGTGGGGAACGTTTTCTAGATTTGGGAAGCTAAAACCATGAAGATGTGGGGTCCCCAATTGTCACATCATCACTTTCTTTCCCAATTAGCTTTTACTTGTCTAATTTGTATATCACTCCTGTGGTTTAATCACCCTAGTTGGTATCCCTTGGTAGGATGATGTTGTTGACATGTTGGTGCTTCCATAATTTTCCTTACAACCTATATGGCCACAAATTTTTCTTGGCATTATTTCACATTTAACCATGTGAAGGAGGTATTAATGTTGATAGGACAATCCCATGCATGATGATGAAAATCATTTTATAGGGAGGAGGAATTTTAGCGGTTCCTTGGAGTATTAAAAGCATAAAAACATTTGAAGGAAAAAAGAATAGGAGACACAAATTGGAATTTTCCATTCTGAGGACACCCAATTCTTATGCGTTGATGAAAAGGTTGATACCTACTGGCAGTTTCCTTCCAACATTTAACTGGGTAGTGTTACTATGTCAACTAGATGTGGGAATTCAACTAACTAATTATTATGTTTAGGATAAATTGCACTTGCCAAGAAAGTGTTAGGTAAAACCAACTTTAGAGTGTAGAACGCCATGCGTAATAGCAATGTACACCCCAATCGCTAATGAAACTAATAGAATGTTTGATAAGAGGTTTGGCTTGCCCTCGTACAAATTGTAGATGACTTCAAAAGACAGTGACAAAAGGCTTGCTTTGGATGGCATCAGGAAAATATAACCCCATTGAATATTTGAGGATTACTAATGTTTAGATTGAAAGGGCCCCTTTGATTTTTAACGATTGTTTATATTTTTCATTTTAGAGGCTAATGTATTTGCAAGCTTAGGGATATGTGCAAGATCACGATGAGCCAAAAAGTGGTGATATGTAAGTGATATGATGGCCTATGTGGCTCACGACTTTTTCTACCCAAAATTGATGAAACAAAAAAGGTTTTTAAAGGAGATTCTCAATGTTCCACCAATATACATTATTCTTTCCTTTGAATTTAATAAATTATTATTATTCATTTTCTATTTGAATTATGACTAATATCCTAATTGATAGGCTAATTGAAAAATATGTATAAGGTAAGTGCAAGAAGTTGAGTCCAAAAATCGTGGAATTTTTTGCCTTAGCGTAAAACAGGCAATCGACATTGCAAAACCGAGATCCCAAATTTTTATAAACGAGATCTCGATTTTAAAAAAATGGGATCCTGTTTAGGTTCGAGATCTCAAGCCTAAATTAAAAATAGGATCCCATTTTTTAAAAATTGAGATCTTGTTTGTAATAGGGTTTCAAATCAACGTGTGTGAAACAAGACCCCAATTATTAAAAAATGGGATCCCGATTTGTTAAAAGTGGGATCTCGTTTTTTAACAATCGGGATCCCGTTTTGAGATGGTATTTATTTTTAAAAAAATGAAACTCATTTCATTTTGCATGGGATCCCAAATTCGTCTGGTGGATAACAACAGTTTAGCAAACTCTAGGTACGTCGCCATCCCAAATTTTTCTCTTTTTTACATTTTTTTATATTTTTTAATACAACAATGTGTGTTAGTGTGTTTTTATTCAATTTACCATTTTTTGCATTTTATTTCTCTGTAAAGTAGAAATGAGTATTTATAGAATTAGACGAAAAAACGCAATGAACCCTTGAATAAATTGAATAGAAAGCAAAAAATCAACCTAAATTGAACATGGAAACAAAAAAAATTGTATTTGAAACCTAAATTGTTGTTGAAAACCCTAATTGAACTTGGAAACAAAAAAAATTGCATTGACAAAACCCTAAATTGAAATAAAATAAAATAAAATGCATTTGAATTTAATCCTAATTATTTTTTAAAACCCTTAGTTCAAATCAAACAAAAAAATTAGATTTGAAAACCCTACTTTCAAATGAAACAAAAATATTGCATTAAAAACCCTAATTGCTTAGATTGAAATCCTATATTGAATTCAAACAATTTTTTTTTTAAACCCTAAATTGAAATCAAAGAAATCATTTTGCATTCAAAAGCCCTGATATCGAGCTGAAGAATATTTGATAATGGAAATAAAATTATTTACATTGCTTAAATTTTTTAAATTTTATTTGCATTGTATGGAGAATTTATAATTTTTTAAACGTTACTTTCAATGTTAAATTATAATTAAACTAGAAAACAATATGTTAAAGAATAGTTACAATTCATAAATTATCAATGTTTGTTTGTAAATTTAGTTAGAAAATTCCTAAATCCAAGTGTACAATTCATTTTCAATTTTCACTTAGATAATATTGTTGGCCCCACAGTTGTCATTGAACCAAAACATCAACCTGTTAATGCTTGATGCAACAACCAAATTTAACGGATCCACAAGAGGCAGTTAGTCCATGTCATGAATCTTGAGGGGAGCATTGACCATTTGCCAAAAAACTCCCCCTCAACGTTACCCAAGGGGATTCGAACCTGACACCTTTGGCTCTGATACCAATTTTTGGCCCCATAGTTGTCGTTGCACCAAAAGATTGACCTCTTAATGCTTGATACAACAACCAAAGTTAAAGGAGACAGTTAGTCCATGTCATGAATCTTGAGGGGAGTGTTGACCATCTGCCAATAAATATTTGCATTCATTTCTATTTTATTTTTTGGTCTATTTTAGTCATGCCTTGTTTCCATTTCTTGTTTCCATGTGTTGTCTCTTGTCTTTCGACAATATTAACTCTCATTATAGTCAATTAATTGTTAATTAGGCTTCTAGTTTCTAGTCTAAAATATCAATTTGCACTAATCACCTAGACACTAAAAGAATCTAAATATTTTTCTTTTCTAAATTATTTTCTAGGTTCTTTCAATTCCAAACAATGAAAAATAAAATAAGATAATTCAACATTAAAACTAATTTAATTATACATTTTATATCATAAAATTCATTTAATTGGGAAATATTAATGAGAAAAATGTTAAATAAAATAATCTAATATTCAAAATTAATAAAATATCAAGTTAAAATTTGCATCAAACTCGATCTTAATAATACATAATTATGTGTTTCTATTATGGAAATAGTCAATCTAAATTCATAAAATAAAAAATATTCATAAACTAGTCAGTCTATTACCCTAAACCATAAACTGATGTCTTAAGGGGTCAAGTAATATGACATTTCTTAAGGGGATCAAATAAGTTTGGAAAATTTGGCAAAGTTGCTAAAGGAAACCAAATTTAACAATTAAATAAGATTACATGCAAGATTATAATATGAATCTGATTTCATGATCTAGGTTGGTCAGTCAAAACAAGAGCTATCTCAATCAAATATTCCACAAGAAAATTTTGTTCACTAACTTGTAAGTCCATTATTCAAAGGGCCACCCAAACTTCACCCTAAGTTCCCTAAACCCTAAACTCTAAAGCATTCATTTTATCCTAGGACCTTAAAATGAAATTTGGTTGCCTTAGGAAACTCCACCAAATTTTATTCCCTTAAGCCATGCCATTTTTTCCTAGGAACTAACTACATAGATCCCCTTAAAATCCATCCTATTACCTTAAACTCTAAACTCTAAACCCTAAAGCCATAATTTTTTCCTAGGCCCTTAATGAAATTTGGTTGCCTTAGGTAGCTTCACCAAATTTTATTCACTTAAGCCATGTCATTTTTTCCTAGGAGGTCAGTATACATAGATCTCCTTAAGTCATCCTATCACCCTAAACCATAAACCGATGTCTTAAGGGTTCCTAATATGAAATTTCTTAAGGGGGTCAAATAAGCTCTAAAAATTTGGTGAAGTTACCCAAGGCAACCAAATTTAACAATTTAATAAGATTACAAGAAAGATTATAATATGAATGAGATTTCATTATCTAGGTTGGTCATTCAAAACAAGAGCTATACCAATAACCTATTCCAAAATAAAATTTTGTTCACTAGCCTGAAAATCCATTATTCGAAGGGCCACCCTAACTTCACCCTAAGTTCCCTAAACCCTAAACCCTAAAGCATTCATTTTATCCTAGGACCTTAAAATTAAATTTGGTTGCCTTAGGAAACTCCACCAAACTTTATTCCCTTAAGCCATGTCATTTTTTCCTAGGACCTTACTACATTGATCCCCTTAAAAGTCATCCTATTACCCCAAAATCTAAACTCTAAACCCTAAAGCCATCATTTTTTCCTAGGGCCTTAATGAAATTTGGTTGCCTTGGGCAACTTCACTAAATTTTATTCACTTAAGCCATGTCATTTTTTCCTAGGAGCTAAGTAGACATAGATCTCCTTAAGTCATCCTATCACCCTAAGCCATAAACCAATGTCTTAAGGGATCCTAATATGAAATTTATTAAGGGGATCAAATAAGTTCTGAAAATTTTGTGAAGTTACCCAAGGCAACCAAATTTAACAATTTAAGAAGATTGTGCAAGATTATAATATAAATGAGATTTCATGATCTAGTCGAAACAAGAGCTATCTCAATCAATTTTTCCATAATAAAATGTTATTCATTAACTTGCAATTCCATTATTCCAAGGGCCAGGTCACAAATTCACCCTAAGTTCCCTAAACCCTAGAGCCTGAACTCTAAAATCTAAACCCTAAACACTAAAGCATTCATTTTATACTAGGACCTTAAAATGAAATTTGGTTTCCTTATGAAGATCCACAAAATTTATTTACTTTAAGCCATGTCCTTTTTTCCTAGAACCTTACTATATATATCCCCTTAAGTCATCCTATTACCATAAACCCTAAACTATAAACTCAAAACCCTAAACCCTAATGCCATCATTTTTTCATAGGCCCTTAATGAAATTTGGTTGACTTGGGCAACTTCACCAAATTTTATTCACTTGGTCCATGTCATTTTGTCCTAGGATCTCACTAGAAATAGATCCCCTTAAGCCCTCCTATCAACCTAAACCGTAAACCGATGTCTTAAGCGGTCCTAATATATATCATTTCTTAAGGGAATCAAATAGGTTTTGAAAATTTGGTGAAGTTTCCCAAGGAAACCAAATTTAACAATTTAATAAGATCATGCAAGATTATAATATGAATGGGATAAATCATGATCTAGGTTGATTGATTTATAGTTTAGGGTGATAGGATGGCTTTAGGGGACCTATGTCTAGTAAGTTCCTAGGATAAAATGACATGGCTCAAGTGAATAAAATCTGGTGAAGTTGCCTAGGACCTTAATGAAATTTGGTTGCCTTGGGAATCTTCACCAAATTTTATTCACTTAAGCCATGTCATTCTGTACTAGGACCTTACTACACAGATCCCCTTAAGCCATACTTTAGGATGTCTTAAGGGGGATCAAATAAGTTCTAAAAATTTGGTGAAGTTTCCCAAGGAAACCCAATTTAACAATAATATAAGATCATGCAAGATTATAATATGAATGATATTTCATGATATAGGTTGATTGATTTATGGTTTAGGGTGATAGGATGGCTTAATGGGATCTATCTCTAGTAAGGTCCTAGGACAAAGTGACATGGCTCAAGTGAATAAAATTTGGCGAAGTTGCCCAAGACGTTAATGAAATTTGGTTTGTCTTGGGCATCTTCACCAAATTTTATTCACTTAAGCCATGTCATTTTGTACCAGGACCTTACTACATAGATCCCCTTAAGCCATCTTATTACCTTAAAACCTAAATCCTAAACTCTAAGCCGTAAAGCCTAAAGCATTCATAAATTGTTCTATATTAATTTAGTTAATTATTTTTTCATTCAAGTAACATCCCGTAGAAATAAATGAGGCTTACACATTTTATCACTTGTATTCAATTATTCCATTTATATTGAATGGTTTAAGAGTATTTCCTAAACATGTATCTTACATTTTGAAATTACAAATCTAATGTAGGTTCACTTATATATCTTAGAGATCACATGGATCGATTCAATAATATTTGTAATCCACCTCCATGCCATTGATCTCCACCACCTTCATCTCCATCTCCAACCACTCCACCTCATAAACCCCCACATCCACCACCTGAAATTGATGGTGCTCGCTTGCAAGCACGAATCAATGCCAATGTTAGAACCATCCAAGATCAAATCGACATTATTCAAAATGAAGAATGTATCACACCACCTATGAGGATGTTTTCATATAGGATGCAAACTACTGTTGATGTTGTTAGGGCTATGGATGGGATCTTAGATGAGCATAAAAAATGTCTATAGGAGAGAAATTTTGATTCTAAAATGGAAAACACAAATAAATGAAGAGATGCAATTGAGAGCCACAATAGTTTCTAAATTAAGACAATGATCTTATAGTTATGAATTTATGAATTTGGTTCAATGTGTATTTTGTGTGATGAATTTATTATTTTTGTTCGATGGATATTTTTAGTGACGTGAATTTATGATTTTGGTTCCAGATGGATATTTTTAGCGACATGACTTTATGAATTTGGTGGAATTTATAAACTTATAATGATGAATTTATAATAGTACATATTTTATGAATATCTAAAAGATCATGATTTCACAAGTTGGAAAAATGTAATATATATATATATATGTGTGTGTGTGTGTTAGACATAAAATGAGATTTTTGTGAATGTTTCAAGTTTATTTTTAAAAATGTACATGAATTAAAATTGCATAGTTCTAGATCTTAAATTTTGAAATTTTTATGTATGTACATAGTTTAGTTGAATGATATATGCATGCAAATTATGCATCATATGTTTTATTTTAAATGTATGTACATGTTAAATTTTGAATTTTGTATGCACATGCTCAATTTCAATCAATGTATATGTACTTGTAATTTTGTAAGTTTGATGCATGCAAGAAAATTATGCATCGTATTTTTTATTTAAAATGTATGTACATGTTAAACTTTTAATTTTGTATGCACATGGTCAAGTTCAATCAATGTATATGTACTTGTAATTTTGTATAATTTAATGCAGGTGCACTTACGTATGATATCATGGATAAATTTAACATCAATGATATCCTCAATCAAGCACCTCAAGCACCTCCACCTCCACCTCTACCTCCACCTCACCCTCCACCTCCCTCTCCACCACCTGAACCTAATATCCCACCTCCAACACTCTTTTCATCCGATGAGGCTCACTTACGAACACACATAAATGATCAGCTTACATCCATTTAGAATCAAATCAATGCTATACAGAGTCAAGCATTGATTCCTCCACACCTGAGATGTTTTCCATCTGTGATGCAAAACATTGTGCATGCCATTAGGATGACTGGTTCTGATATACATAGGCATTGATGAGAGAGAGATAAACAAATTTTAGACCTTAAAATAAAAAAATCCCACATAGCCCCTTACTTTCTCAAACCTATTACTTGGTTGCCCATTTAGGCTCCCAATAAATATAGAATATCCATGAGGTGGTGTATACATCCACAAATGAGTGCACATTTTTGGGATCGATGGTATATTGTTTTTAACAGTCCACCACTTGCTAATTTGGAGGTCCCATTGTATTTTTTGAGGAAATTATATGTAGAGTTTCGTATGGGGAAAAAGCCTAATTATTTTAATTTTAAATCATTTCAGGGTGTTGGTGGCAGCATGCCACAACAGAGGTTAGTTGCAAGGATTGATCCCCAATGCCCTATGCATGTGCAACCCCTTGGTTTTTCTCTTAGTCCTTCCATTCCCGTACCTGTGCATCAACGTGCAGTGGTCTCGACATTAGGATCTCTTAGTATGCCCGCATGAGACCTTGATCAACATGCTTCTACGATAGTCAGTAGGGAGCATAAAGACAAAGATGATGGAGGAGTGTTTTATGGATTTGGTTTGAGTACCACTCTAGGAATGTTGAGGGTCCCACATGTATGTACTAGTTGTCATCAATTATGCTATGGACCTAATCAGGCCACACCTAGTTTGGGTGGACGTGAAGATTCTGGTAGTTCATTTGGTCGCCTCAGTTCATTTGTAGAATTTCTTATAGTAGACCATCACCTTGAGGACACTGCAACACATGTATAAATATGCATCTACATGTTGATTTTATAAGAATTTTAATGATACTTATATATCAAATAAAGTTTGCAATACATTTTAATAGTCAAACTTTTTGGTGTATAGATGACACTAACGATGGGGCAATCATTCGCTCCATGATTACATACATCGAGACCAATCCTAGTCGGAAACCCTTTTGAGGTATTTTGATTACAAATTTCTAAATTATATATATGAAATAATTTTTAACTTGAGTTATAAATTTATAATTGAATCATGGACATATGTTTAAAATATTTATGTTGGTTTAGGGGAGTCAATCGTCTTCACTGTCAATTCCACCTGAGGGGTTGTTGAGCACTCCTCCAAGTTATTGAACATTATAGATCAGGGATAGGTACATTTATATAATAAAATGTTTAACTTACTTTAGTATTCTTACAGTTATGAATTTTGAATTCACTAGATATATATCAAATGTGCATGTACACTTGTAAATATTACAAGCGTTAAAAATGTTTGCATGTATGTCTAGGTTGATACAACAATGAGAATGGGCATTAGGCAAACATTAGATGTTGCAGCTACTCGTGAGGCCTTTGATTTTCATGTTGTTTAAAAAAAAATCTACACAAAATTTGCAAACTTGAATATATATATTTTAACCTAGTTCAAGTATACATGCTTTAAATTTGATCTTGTATGACTTTATTAGTGCGAATTTCTACCATGACCCAGTTATGATTACACCTCTAGGAGGAAATGCAGAGTAGGCTCCAAATATCATGGTAATTTAAAAAATTTATTATATATTTAAATTCAATTACAAATTATATATTATGAATAACTTTAATTTTAAAATTTAAATTGAATATATATATATATACAGTATGAGCTAATACATTTTTTTAATTCTTTCTCTTTTATCTAGCACGAGAAAAATCTTGTAGTTGAGCATGTACAAACAGGTCCTGGAGAAGAGGGTGCAAAACCTCGGAATATGTACAACCAAAATGTGATAAATTATAAATTAAATTAAATAATTTTTAATTGTATACTTACATCTAATTTCAAATTTCTTTGTCTTGTTTATGTAGATTGATTTGGAGAATTTAGAGGTTGGTTCAGGTGCACCTGAGTATCCAAACCCAGATATGATGGTAATTTATTTTATGATGAATTATAAATTAAATTCGATTAAATAATTTTTAATTGTAGGCTTACATCTAATTTTAAATTTCTTTGTCTTGTTTATGTAGATGTATTCAGAGTATTTAGAGGTTGGTTCAGGTGCACCAGAGCATCCAGACCCACATATGATGGTAATTTAATTTTATGATGAATTATAAATTAAATTATCATTAAATCATTTTTCATTTTATTACATCTGATTTCATATTTCTCTTGTACATAGTGTTTCAGGTCATCCACATAGTTTGCATGGTGTGAAGAGGTCTCTTGATTATAGAGACAATACATGACCTAAACATGATTTTATGGGTTATATTTGATTATTTCATGGACTATGTATCTGGTTTCTCATGTACCTCTATTGGAATTTATATTTCATGGGTCAAGTACTTTGTTGGACTTTATTTCATGGGTTATACACTCTCATGGACTTTATTTCATGTGCTTAATATATTGGTTTCATGCAATTAATACGTTTTAAATTATGGACTTTATTATATTGTTTGAAATTTTAATTTATACATGTACATTTATGCATTTTATGTTCATAGTCAAGACAATAATATAGGACATTAATGTGAAATTATTAAATATAAATTTGAAATTAAAGTTGAAATTAATACGACATTTTAATATTTATACTTTACAAATTTAGTGATCCCATACATGATATACATGATATGTACATTCAATAATTAGTGATAATTAGTCGATGAACTTATTCAATTCATGTCAATTAATAAAATTAGTCAATAAATCATAATTTACAAACAAAAGCAATCTGTTTATATACCACAAAGGATGAAATTTTAAGTAATAAACAATACCATAGAAGATTAGAGAACAAAATAATTAAAAAATTATATAAAAATTAGCGTCCAACACTAATTTATAAGCTGTCAAAATAAATAATAGCATCCAATACTAATTTATAAGCTATCAAAACAAATAATAGCATCCAACACTAATTTATAGGTTGTCTTAAGAGGATGTCTTAAGGGGATGTTTGAAGGGGTATGTACATGTATTTGTAATTTTTACAAAAATTTTATTTGTGTAAGTATGTATGTACATATATGTCATATCAAAATAATGTTTACAAAATTTGGATATAACATCTCAAGAACATCTCAAAATTGTGCTCAAAATGTAATAGGCCTTCACGCCACCTGATATAAAAAAGGACAAGCAATATCAATGAAATCATAAAAACATACATATTTTAATTTATATAAAACTATCTATATGCACACAACTCAAGAACCTGCATTTAAAAGTATCCCACACATGTCTGTAGGTTGAATCTAGACATCCTCTCCTTTTTGCTTCAAAGTATGATCTATCAATGAAATCATGGCTTAAGGATACAAAAAGGGATAATAAATCAGTTTTAACTATCAATGTACAAAAAATATCAATATATAATCAAAACATGTATTTAAATATAATTTAACTAATAATTACATGTTTTTACCAAGTATTCCATGATGTCTAGGTTGAATCTGCATGGACTGGATCTTTTTTGTGATTATGGCTTAAGGAACTATAAAAGGAAAATTTAAATCGATTTCACCTAATTACACACTTGGCCAATATTTAAACATGTATTTAATCTATATAAAAGTAAAATATAAAACTAAAACTATATTTACCTATATTTACTTATTCCATTGTACCATCTGCATCCTCTATTTTTTGCAATGCATCTATGATTGTCTCATGCTCTTCCATTAAAAATGTCCACATAACTTTATTTGTAGGTCTTCCACGATACCGATCTAGTTTTATATTTGTTGCCATCACAAAATGTGAATAGTCTATAATGTTTTTATGTGTTTCATAATCTTCGAATGCAAGTAGACTATTCTTCCTTGTCAGGTATTTTTGTAGCCAAGTGCCAATAACACCACTGGTCCTATTGGAAAACATGAAAACCATCATAAAATAGGTTCTCAAAAATTTCTTAAGGGGATCAAAGACTTGTTCTAAAAAATTTCTTACAGGGATCAAAAAATTGTTATCAAAATTATCTTAAGGGGATGTCTTAAGGGGACCACTATACCTTTTGGATAATGATATCCATTATGATCTTCTCGAGGTGATATTAACTTATGTTTAGTCTCCAAACAATGAGTCAGCCAATATTTTATTTCCTCTTCATTCCCCTCAAGTGCAACAATAGCATACACATGTTCTACAAACAAAATTTGATTTAATAACTTGCACATATCCATATAAATAATTTAGTATTACAAAATACCTTGATAAAGTGAAATAACATAAAATAAATTGAATTAAATTAAATTATCTTCTTGTACAAGGTCTGAAACATGGTCATAGTCTTTAAATGCAAATACTTGATCATTTTCTTCAATAGTTCTTTCATATTGATCGTGTGCTTGTGTAGGTGTCAACGATCTTTGCTCCCATTGTTCAACCCATTCTATATTTTCACATGCTCCCCAATCTCCTGAGATACAAAACTGACAAAAACATGCAAGCTCCCTTGTCGAGATATTCCATGTACTTTTTTTCAAACTCCTAAATGAATGCCATTTAGTAGATCCACTGATTGTCTCACAATAAACTCTAGGTACAATGTTCTCTTCTTCAACCAACCAAAAGAATCAATGAACTGTAGAGTACTCACTCGAACCAAGTGTAGATAATCTTGTATTGCACCAATCCAAAATGCAACGTGCATCTTTAAATTTTATTGCATCCTCAAATTTTAATTCTTCTCTAGCAAGAATTCTTTTAATACACAAACCAACTCCATCATGCTCTCCTTTACCATGCCCAGCTTCAAAAAATCTCCATATATGTTGGACATTAAGTTCCTTGTGAACCCTACTTCACCAATAGAAAATTTGAGTGCATTCCTGAACTGCCTCATACAACTATCTGACCATATGAGGTGTTTTTTCATCTGGATTCCTCTTTCTCTTAAATTTCTATAAAATATACTGAAATAGTATTGAACAAACTCTGACGAGCGTAACCGATTGTAACTCAAATGAAAATGATACTCCCTCAAAAAATTTATATCATCCTCAGTGCTATCAATTGCATGTCTATAAACAATATGAACAAGCATAGCTACTTGCATTGAATTAGGGTGATCTCCCAATACTTATTTACAATTTTTGGTCAAACTGGACACTAAACTATTTTTTTCTAACTAAATCTTCAGTTTCTGACACCTATAGCGGCTAAATCGTGAGGAATTTAAAGATGATGTAAAATAGTGATTTGTGAAATTTTGTCTGTAGATTCTAAATATATTTTTTTCAAAATTTTTGAATCAAATTGCACTTCTCTTTCCATCTCCTTCAAAAACTAGTTTCTCCAATAAACACCATTTTTAAGGAGTGATGCTCACCGTATACAACATAAATTTTTTTCCATGAAGGATAAAATTATATTTTAAATTCCAATTTATATTTTTAACTATGATATCTAGTTATTTCATTTGGTTTCATAGTGGTTTATTGAATATTTTTTCCTTAATCAAGTTTCGAAGTTAAACTAATTACAATTCAAACATAGCCAGACTATATACAACATAAAAAAAATTGTACATGTATCGAAATTCAAAAAAAAAAATTATTGGATCAAAAATTTTAATATCTAGTGCATTGATATTTTTAAAATTTAATTTTTGATAATCTACTATTTTTCCACATGTGTAGAATAGAGAGATTGATTTTCAGTGAAAAAACTACATTCACAAGAAATAAAAAATAAATATAATACTAAAATTAAATTTATTTAAAATTATGCTTTTTAGTAAGCTTATAATAAGGACTACATACAAAAAATAAATTTTCAATCAATTCATTTGATCCCCCAAAAGGTAAATCAAAAGTGTTTTTTTATCAACATTTTGATAGGTGTAAAGGAAAATTTGTTATAGGTATGGTTTAATACTAGAAGGTTTCTATCTAAGGGGGTTTGATCTAAGGTGGTTTTATCAAATCCTCTTCAATTGGAATCCTTAAAATAGAAATTTTTAATGCTTAAATCATTATATTTTCTATAAATATTTGATTTCAGCAAAAATCAGAATCTCCCAAAAATTGTAAACCAAAATTGTGGGATCACTCATTATAATATTGTGATTGAATTTCCTCTTGCAGAGCTAGAGTATAATTTTCTAAAAAATCAACCACTGAAAGTATAATAGCAATTGGAAATGTTTTTATACATGTGTGAAATTGGCCACCAAGCCATTGAGCATGTTGAGAATGCATGACATATTTTGGCACAATCTTATTCTTAAATTCACTCATGAATGCATGTACAATAACTTTTTATGTAACTAAATCACAACACTTTCCTATTTTTCCATCTTCCAAAGAATAGTGAACATTCTTAAATATTTTAACATCTACTAATTGTTGTCCAAAATCATTATCAATAATTTCATGCATACACATTCTTAAAAATGAAAGATTTCCATAGCTAATGCATTGTCTAGAAATACAAGAACTTAAATAAAAAAATTTGCCATTAGATCTTTCACAGAAAAATCCTGATATAAACTCCCTTATTGCTTCAGGTGGCATATTAATACCACTTTCCAGTATAATCATGTTAGTATGCAAGGTACAACATATATATCAAAAAACATCATAAAAATAATGAAATCGAACATGCCTTTTACAACAACAAGATATTTGTTGCTTATTAATTTTTACATACCAGGGTTTACATTTTTCAAAAGACTTTTGAATTATTTTAATATTACCAACACTAAATCACCACAAAATTTTCTATAAAATTCAATGTGTTGTATCTAATAGGTGTTTTGGGTGAGGATCACAATTTTTGGACCCCACCCTTAATTTTTAAACATCTCTAGCATTAGATGATACCCTAGTATTATCATGCCAGTATTTTTTGATCAAAGATTTAATTTCAAGATTCAATTTCATATCAAACCTTGGGAGTCGACCAACGAAACTCCAACATTGGTTTTGTGGATATTTAAAATACCCCATTCTCCCTTCGGGTTATTTTGATGTTTTACTTGGCTTCCGACCTTGCCTAATAAATGAAAATGGCCTCCAACTTCACTTTTTGGCATTCTCACATTGGGCGACCACATGTCGCCAAATCTCTTACTGAAAGAAAGCTTCCCTTCTCTTTTCTCACGGGTCCTGACCACCTACCACATATCCTTCACCCTCGTACCCCTCAGCATGGTTAAATTAAAAAAAGGAGTGAGACAAATTCCTGGCTGCAATATTGCACCACATGTTATGTCAATTTTAACTTAAGGAAACACTTCTTTACATAGGGTATAGTGAGACCACTACCATCATTTGCTAAGGATGCACCTGACTAGCGAGTGACTAGGTTCATGATCAAGAATCTTTTTGTTACAACGTTCATGATGAATCATTCTTGCAAGTAGTATGATTCATGATGGGGGATCATTTTCTATTACAAAATTCCAATACGATGGATGCTCTTGGCTATATATACTACTTCTCCCAAAGGAGAAAGGGTTTTGGTTTAAAAGAGAGGGAGCTCTTTAGAAACAAAATGAAGAAGGAATTCTTTAGATAAGGAAAGAAAAATGCTATGTGCTAGTTCAGAATAATTGTAGAAGAATTTAGGAGACACCAGGCCTTTATTTTGTTAGATATCTATAAAGACTCACAGACTATGCCCTTGTAATTTGGTCTTTTTGTTTCTTAACTATTGATAACATTATACTGTGTTGTTTCTTAATAGTATTTTTGGAACTTCAATTATTTGAATAGAGTGTTGATTTGGAATCATGTCTTCGACTCTTTTTGTTCAGTGAAACTTTCTGCGAATGATTTATGTTCTAAAATAAATCATTCAATTCTTTTTCTTTGATAGTTGTTATTTTGGACATAGCAAATTTCTTCGTGGGCCCTTAAACCATATCTATGAGATAGGTTTATTGTGCCTCAAATCTAAATCTTGGCATACCGCCCTAGTTAGATCTTTAATTTTTATATCTGCTTTCATTTCCCATTCAAAACCTTAGTTATAGAAGAAATCAACTTCTTTAAAATCTAGAGATTACTTAGTTTGGTGCAATAGGTTCCCCCTAAAACTGAGTTTCCCATAAGAGGTTGTTACCTTGCCATTTTATGGCATCAACAGTTTTTTTTCTTTTTTGGCATGCTTGGTGGGACCACTATGAAGGATATGCTTAAAATTTAAGCAAAGTACATGAGCCATTGACCTATCACAAGATCCCAAACAATAAAAAATCCTAGTTTGTTGGTATCTCCATTAGGGTCAATACCAACTAGAACTCGTTACAGAAACATCCTGAATCCTCCACCAAATATGTTTTCTATTGCCAACCGAAATTATGTGGCTAGGGATGCTATAAGTCCTCTTTTTTCCCTAATAGCACTTGCCATTTGGGCCCCCATTCTGATCTCTACCCTCAAGTCTATTCCTAATTTTATCAAAGATGGCTTGAGAACACCATCCAAACATCTCCAGTATGTTGCACACGTGTGTTTGGTCCATGAAATAACAGATGAAAACATAGCGCTAAGGTTCATCACATCCTTTTTTAGAGGGAAAGGATCATATTGGTACCACACTCTACCGACTAACTCTATCGGTAAATGGGATCATCTCAAAGACCCCTTCTTTGAAATATTCTGGAATGATGGCGATAGATCTTCTCAGTATCACCAGCTAGAGACCATCAAGCAGGCCTCGTATGAGGCCTTGACGAACTTCAATGAATGGTTCCACATAACTTGTCAAAGAGTTCAGGCTGTAATTCATCTACCACTTGACTTAGCATTTATGTTTTACCTAAAGTCCATCAACACCAACATTTCCATGATGATTCAATCACTCGGCAGAACCACACTACCAGATGCATACAGTATTGCAATTAAAGAATAAAACAATCTAATCAACATTGGGAAGTTGTCACCTTGGCCCACTATGCCTATATTCCCCAAGATGCCAACTTACGCCCAGGCAATGCTACCTACCACACCAACTGCTTCCCCATAATATATGTACATGTATTCAAGAATACCTCAGAGTGCCTTAACTATTCCCTTGAAGGATGAAAAAAGAAACATAAATGAAATGTTGTGAGCTATGTCCAATGAGATAACTATCATCAAGCACAACCAGACCGCTCCTCTGAAGCCATCCTATTAGAATTATCAATGTGGAAGGCCTTCTTACACACAAAATCAGTTCCAAGGAAGCACTCGCATGAGTCCTCAGGTGTCAAAAAAAATTCAAATAGTGTCAGTACCTACTCTATTACAAAATACCAACTTAAGCTCAAACAGAGAGTTGACTGCAAGACAAAAAAAAATGATCAATGATGGAAACCCTTGGTTTTTTACTTGCGGTGACTTACATATACCCCAAAATTTCCCACGTGGAAATCTACAACAAAAGATGGCAGGACAACATAGCCAAGGTGTAGCATCAAAGCATGGAGACTATGTATACGCCTCCCCACAAATGGAAAATGCAGTACTCACCGCTCAAATGCAAGGAATGTCTCTAGAGAAGGAAACTGATATAGCTCTTGACCATGACCTTTTCTCATGGATGGAAGAAGAAGAGGCGGTGTTCACATTTGAAGTGACCAATTTCGAAGCTCTACATATACAACCCGACAACAACACCCACTCCAAAGGAAACTCCACGGATGAAGCAGACATCCTGTAATTAGTCAATCCGCAACTAAAAAGCACCTCTGACTATGAATCTAGTACTTTCTCATTGGCACCATCATGTCCACAAACAAAGGAAATTATAATGACAGGGGCCAAAAGGCAAGAACCTCCAAGGCCACCACAGTTTGATGTAGTGGAACAATTGAAAAAATCATCTGCTAACATTTCCCTATGGGAAATCTTAGCCATTCAAGAGAAAAAGACATTGCTACAGAAGGCTCTCCAAGAAGAATCAATCACATAACCAAAAGAGCAATCACTATAGGAGGAATCTATTAGTCAGTCACCTCTAGCCAAAGTTCTCATGAACACCATAGATGAAACCTCTACTAAGGATCAATAAGAGAAATATTCATTCAAAGTTGACAAAGGTGAACGAAAGTTGAATCTATTTTACTTCACCCTTGTTGTAGGTCATGATCGACTCTAGCGCCAGGACCATAGTCATGCTCAAGTAGATAGCTGAAGCCTTAGGACTGACCTACAAACCATTGAAGAAAGGAGTCATATAGTTAGATGTGAATATGGTCAATACTATGCGAGTCATTAAAAACCTCCTGTTGACACTATTTTCTTGCCCAACTACCATAGTCAAGCAAGATACGGCGATCATTGATATTCCCCCAATATTCGTTCTATGCCTATCCAAGGAATTCACTTCTAAACTAGGTGGATACCTTTCTTTAGATTGGTGACACTTTATTATAAGGACCAAGCATGGGGCCAAAATGAAGCTACTGTCCAAACCTCTACATTCAGAACATGTTGTAGATGAAGCTATGACAATCTTTGAGTCCGCCCACACTTCTATCACCAAGGAGGAAATGTACTGCACTCAGATTCTTGAGGATGAAGAAATTATAGGAGATCGGACTAATCAAGAGGAGATCCTCCTGAGCGAATTCATTGATAAAGACCCTTTCAACAATTATCATGCCACTAGACTAGAAAATTCATGTCATTTATTATGAAGATCAAGCCATCCCAAAGGTGATATAGAAACCCGAAGGAAGTTCAACAACTTAATTGCATTTGTCACACTTCAAGGGTACAAAATGCAAGAGCAGTGCAAAAACCAATTAAGACCTGACCTCCCCGAGTGGCAAGGAGATAATAAGACCTTCTCAATCCCAATTGTCTTGTTCTAGCAATAGGATGGAAAATAAAGGCTTCATAAAAGGTTTGGACTCAGTAAAGCAAGAAGGTATGGATTTGTTCGGAGTTCCTAAACTAATTCAAAATCAAGCCCTGGATATCGATCCTACATAGGATGTCCATGTGGGATCATCTAGAGAAAAGGTCTAGGACCTAATTAAGAGATTTGGAACCTGTAAAATTCAAGTTGTTCCTCAAGAATAGAATGATGACATGAAAGATATGACCGAAGCTAGACCCCAATCTAAACTAGTGCCTGACCCGATGCAAAACCAATCCTCCAGGGACTTAACACTTGAACTCACAAATAAAAATGATGGGCAGTATTGGTAAGTACTCAACAATAATGGACTTATCACCTAGATCGGTTTGCAGTCGGAAGAAGCTACCGACCAAAGGAGGGAAAGATTCACCGCAAGTGATGATGAGAAAGACATCCTGCAAGGAGTCCATGAATTTCCAAAGGATTTGACCACTCCCCAAGGTTTCTTTATTGACAATACTAGAAATAATAAGAGAGAAGTCAACAAGAGAAGATAATTATATGGATGGTCAAAACAAAAAGGCAAACAATTTTTGAGTCCGAAAAAGCATCCTATGTCAAGAAAAAGATAGGCGCATACATATTTTAAAGAAAAGTGATTGATTATCTACCTGGTCATATGACAATCTCAGAGTACATGATCCTGGCATCATCCAACCCATGATAACAACAAAGAAATGGACCAAATCAATACGCCAAATAAAAGGGCTAGTAAGTCTAAATATTGAGGCACTGATAAATCAACAAAGGTCGGTGAGGTTAATGCCAACACAAGATGCCTTCTTGGCCAAACCTAGTGGGGTTATCAGTGACTTTTTCCAGCCCAAAGGAAAAATGAAGGAATTCACCTATGTGCCAATCTTCACAAATGAAAGCAAGTGCTAGAAAGGAATTATCACCCACCATCCTCTATGGAACTAATCTCACAAAACATAGTAGGTGTAAGCATGTTATCCCTATTTAATGGCCGTTTAGACCACTGGCTAGAGGAGAAATGTCTAGTTGTAATAACAAGTCAACAAAAATCAAGAACTAATAAGCATGAGGAATTATTTTGCAATAATTCAAGACAAGCGAGACAAGGCTTTCAGATTAGGAAGAAGAGAAAGAAAATCATTAAGGGTTCCCCATTAAGGGAATTCACTTGGAAATTCTAAAGGATTGTGTAGGTAGTCCTACCATGTAGATATGTAATTAGTGTGTTTGTTTTCTTCTTTGTTATTTTTTGTTTGGCCGGTCTTCCTAATTAGTAACACAACTAAAATCCCACAATGCAACACAAAAAATAACATAGAATGCCCAAAGTGATAAAAATCATGCAACGAGTTAGAGATATTAAATATAAGATTAGCCTTCATTATATTTATGTACTTCAACAAAATTATAACAACAAAATGGCTCAAAGGCCATGCATTCAGAGGAGTATATACTTATATATGTGATATGCAGCCTTTCTTAGGCTATACAAAAAGATTAAACAACTTCCAGTCTTAAAGGAGCAAGAAAGAGAAGAGTTTTAGTCTTCAGTGAGAGAAATGGCATCAACATCACCAGGTACTACCTCCTCCTCAACCACATCAATAGCTCCATCTAGAGAATTATTGGCAGGTGGTGTCGACAACACCAGGCTCCTGAAATTAGTAGACTAGTGAATGTTGAAAAATGGCACAACATTGTAAATCCAAAGCAGAAAGTAGTAGGCATGAGTGGCTTTTTGATGATGAACCTCTTGTGAATAAAGGTAAAATTCACTTAGAATCGGGGACCATGGGACAATCACATCATCTTCAACGAATCGAAGAAGGTCTCTTGCGACTGGTATTCAGCCAAATGCAGTGTCTACCAACATCTCTCTGAGGCCATTCGATTACTTCTTCAGGAAAACGGTTGTCACCAACCGAATTATAATTGGCTTGGGAACTTGGATGTTGAGTGGTGATACCACGAAGTGAGAATTCATTTTAGTGTTCACCCTATACTTGTCCTCATATTCAAGACAAACGCGACCAAGGATGCATTTCATAGCTATAATGGCCAAGGAATGTTTATTCTTCGTCATCCTTTTCAAACTTCTAATCGAAACCTCCCCTAGAAAAGCCATTTGAGGTTTATGGGAGGTTAGTCTAATAGGGGTGTCGATGGCATCAATGGCTATACAACTTTCAGAATAGAAAGCCAGTGCAAGTTGCCTAAATTCAAACTCTATGTAAATATTGTGTGGACTCCAATTACTACTTGCTAAGCCAATTGCCTAATGTTGATTCTGCTAAAAATTTCTATGTTAATCTCCCGACTGACTAGACACCTATTTATAGAAGCAGCATGGATAAGTGTGGTAATTTGCATAGCATAAGCATGAGGTTAGGCAAGTACTACATTGAAAACTACACCAAGGTTCGCTTGAAGTTTTCATCAAGTTGCGATCGTAGGTATTATTTGATGTAGGTAAACTAATTAATTAGCACAAGATGCTAGCAAGATTTGGCGGTAGCCCTTTTCGATTGGATGGTGAGGTGTCATCCTTCTAGGTGCTGCTCAAAGCCCAAGAAAAGATGTAGATATAAGTGATGGTTATCACATAGTTTGGCATAATCATTCCATCCAGGGTATTAATTGCCACAACATACGATGCCTTGGATGGTTTCAAATTGCTAATCCAATTCCCAAGGAAAAACCATGTAAAAAATTGTGAGTACTTTGGGTCATCATGAAGCCTTATCATTTCAAAATACTAGGAAGCTTGCCTTGCATGAACTCAAAGGTTAGTGGTTGTAGACATGCAAAAATAACAATCATGCATCATACAAATTAACATTCATTTCTTCTATTAATCAATTAGAATATTTATTGATTAATTTCCTAAGGTTCATTAAATAAATCAAATTATTTAATTAAGTTCCTAAGGTTCTTCTTATTTGATTTAATAAATCAAACTGATTTAAAATCAAATATCAAATCCCTAAAATCCCCTAAGTTAATTAATCTAAATTTAATTAACTTCTAATCACAATTACCATTCTCTAGCTTTTGACTCAACTAGAGTCAAATCTAAACTCCTAACTAACCCACCCACTTGCACCAATAAATCAATTTATTGATTTATTAAAAAGCTTATTTTCCCTCAATAACTCTCATCTTTGACTTTTTTGGACAAAGATAATTCCCCCCAAAACCCTCAACAACATGCATTTATTGACATTTTTCAAATTTGAATGGGCACATTGGCCAAAACTTGCACAAGCTTTGACCAATCCCATTATGACAAGTGTCTCTATCCTATTGGATGGGATTTAGTCCCACATTGCCTAATTTTGGCCTCTCTTCTATCAACTTTTCCTATAAATGCAAGGCATTTTCTTTCATTTCAACAGCCACATTTGAAAGCATCTACACTATAGGCAACTTGAGTTCAAGCATCTCATTATCTATCATATCACTAAGCTTATCAAGGATTGGGAAATGGCTCTCTCACATTTTCATGGAGGGCACCAATCCACCATAGAATAGGTTGTATTTCATTTTCTCCATTGCATGTTTGTTTTAGTTTTATCATTTTGTTTGGAGTCAATGATGTATGTTATTCTATGAGGATGGCTGAATCCATGCAATCCATGTGTAAGATTTCACAATCCCATAGTGGTACATGCTAAATTTAATGCAAGAAAAAGAAACCGTCATCTCCCACTCAGAGGAGGACAGAAAAGCTAAATGTTGCATGCAATTGTTTAAAAGAAAATAAGGTTTTAAAGGAAAAATACAAGAGCTATGCAGGAGTTTTTCAAAGTGTTGAGTTGCTAATAAACACTAAGAAATTTTTAGAGGTTTTAGAGGAAAAATATCTGCCCTTGAAGCAACCCAAAACCCACAGATGAATGAACCGAGCAAAGCACCTCACAGCTTGGCCGACGCAATAATCAACGGGCCTATGGTCAATATCTTCAAGTAGCAGCAGTCCTATGCTACATTGATAATCCCCGTGAAACCATAATGGCCTTGCACATAGATGGCTAAGATGGGCGCACTCAAAGATCCTAATCTGATAAAGGAGGAATGGCATAATATCTATGATCCCATCCTCAAGACTAAACCTAAGGGTTTGAGGGAGTCTACTTTTGCAAGGATGAAGAAATCCAAACAACAATAACTACCATTCAAGTAGTAGAAAAGAGGACTTCCCCAATATATGCTTTCCTATGTGCCCCACTGCCTAGAAATGATTCAAGAAAGTGTATGATGCTTCAATTCGGTGACTAGCGCCATTGAAGGTCATAAATTGAGGGTAGTGCTAACTATGAACTATCTTAGGAACATGTTATGCATTCCTGAGGTTGGCACCAAAGAATGGACGATGGAGCACTTTAACTAGAGAAAGGGTTCCAAATACTAGGGAAGTTGAAATCAAGCCCAAGAATTTTACAAGTTTGAGACTGGAAGACCCTAGGAGAGTAAGAAACCATTAAATAATTTGAATCATCATGGAAATTATAGGTAGCCAGATATGAAGGATGCCTTCTCTATGATATCTTTTGTGTGTGGTTTTGATAATGATGAGATCGTTTCTAAAGTTCAATTGGGCCTTGGTTTCCAACTTAGGAGATAAAAGGAACCTTTCTAGTATGACTTCACATAAATGATTTTCAAGGACATGAAGAAATAGATTGGTGAGTTCGAGAGTATGGGTAAATTTAGTTATCCATCTCTCCTTGCCTATATGTTTCTACATCAAAACCCCGATTTCTTCAAGGAAAAAATAGAATTGTCAATATTTGATGAGAGAAAGTGTCAGAAACCAACTTCGGTATGGACTCTCATTCTTTGTTCCAATTACAATTATTATGCATTTTTGGAGAAATTCCTGGATCCGATTTTGCGCGACTTGGGTGAGGATGGTGACCATTATTGCCTATTGGGAGATCAAACTAGCTAGATGTGATCCTTGTTCCCAAAGTATTACTGGTTCCTAGGTGAAGATTTCACATGTGTCTGAGTGCGCAGATTTTGCGAAGAGTTGATCTAACTTCCCACATCCCCCATCGATTGGGTACTGGCCCATGAAGTTTCTTAATAGATGACTATTATGGACTAGAATTTTCACTCCGACCTAAAGAAGAAAAATAAAGCATTATTCGATTGCCCAATGAGCTACAAAACAATGATTATGGTAAAGAGGAGGTCAAGAGAGCTACTTGAGGCTAAGTTGGAACACCTCGAGTTGGTTTTTATCTATCACAAATGGAACTACAACCCCGAGAATGATCTACGTGACACATGTATTAAGGTAAATCATAGTCCTTGACAATACTTGGAGGCATGACGAAATCTAGTTGAAGATGACAACAAATTTTGGGTGGACTTGGCACTCATGCCGATGGATAATCAGAGGCCACCATGGCTTTACTTCTACCTCGTCAAAGAGAAGGTTGATGAAAATATCCATATAAGCAATACCCTCTAAGGGAGCTTGGTAAAAGAGAATTGGAAGCCAGAAAAAATAAATGATTTCTAGATCTACCAATAGGAGACTAGGAACCTTGACGTGCCCTTCCACTATCCTTTAATTTTTTATGTCAATGACCAATTTGATTCCCTCTGGGATGAGAATCATACATGCTTTGATGCAAGTGATGCAGAGGAGCCCAACCTCAAAGATGCCCCACAACACTCCGATAAGGGAAAGATCAAACGAAAGGCAGCAATGCAACCTAGCACTGTGATTAGGAGGAGTGTGCAAATGAAAACTTCATGATCAAGGTCCTCATAGTCTCGACCGGAAGCAACAGTGGCTAACATTAAGGCAACACAACAACAGTCAGAGATGGTAGATGTGGAGAATGCTCTGTCGAATGAAGGACAACATACTAATGTCGACTATCACTGACAGTTTGCAGAAGGCTACTATCAACAAAGGGTTGGAAAAAGATTCAACCTCTCACATATGATTCCCTTCCCCTCTCCTTGGCTCATAGTCATTTATTTCTTCTACGATCCCTACAACACCTATCAGTCTGGGTATTGGACTATCTTTATCTATCCCATTTGCAATGTCTATGAGAGGTCCTCTCCAATTCTCTCATATTGGATGGATGGATTTCACTCCCCCTGGGCTGCCCCGTCACTGGTCGAGACCCCTTTTGTCACCCAATTTTCCTCCTTATCTACACCCATACCAACTCCCACAGTGGTTTCCAAATATTTTGTCCCTGTTGCATCACTAGATTCAACTCTAACTCAACCTTCACAAACATCAGAACTCGGGATATCTCCATTGCTCCCACCATTTTTCATGAGCCCCTCCATAATGTTATTGCCTAGGATGTGGAATATTCATCCTTTCTCTCCACAAATGGTAGCCCTTTCGAAGAAGAAAATATCTAAGGTCACCCACCTCTCTTTTCCTTTTTTTGTCCCTCCTGGTGTTCCCTTTGTAGGCGAACGAATCAGATCACCGACTCAATTCTCATCCCAGAGCAATATAACGAAGTAGGCTCGAGCTCTCTGACTTTAGAAGTGATGAGAAAAAGATGCCAAGAGACCAAAATACCCCAAAGTCCATACAATTTAGAACAAGGCTCAACAATCATTGCATTTCGCAACCCTGCATCCAAATGTTGTTAAACCACAAGGAGAAATGCAACCCGATGACTATGACATCCATGCCATCAATCTGGAATTGTGTGTTTCCCAACCACAAGATAAAGTTGAGCTCCTGAGGGAGACACAACAGGTGGTGACTGTTGACTTCCTTAAGTCTAGTCAAAAATTAAAAAAGGTGGAGGATGAGCTCAAGTTTGTCAAGGCAAGGTTGGATGTTGCGTTGACTAAAGAAAACATGCAGGAAGCCAAAAAGGTGTGCATTGCACATAATATGCAAGTTGAATAGACTAGCCTGCAAAGAGAGCTCGTGAAATTCCAAACCAGGAATCGGGTTGGATAGTTGAGCTACAATGAAAGAACTGGGAATTATCTGATAAATTGACCCAGTCAGAGGAGGAAGTGCAGTGAAATATCAAAGAGTTACAACAACTAAATGATTAAGTAGATAGTATGGGAAAAGGAGGAAAACCAAGCAAGTGCTCAGGCTCAACTCGAAGAAGATCTCAAGAAGTTCAAGCTTACCCTGGATCAAGAGTTTGCAATCCGGAACCAAGCTAAAGAAAGGTGGCTAGCCACACAAAAAGATCAAAAGGAGAAGCTCGCCTCTACCACAGAGCAAATTGTGGGGTTAACACAAAAAATTGGGATGAAGGATGCTAAAATTAACTACTTGAAGAAAATTTCCCAAACCCCTGCTCCACAATTAGACCTTTGTTCGGTAGCCCAACAGTTGTATGCTTCCTATTGGGAAAGAGTCAAGGCCTTGTGCCTTACCTTCCAACCCATACTCCAATTCATGGCAGAGGCTACAAATTTATGCAAAGAGGTTTGCAACATGATGGATAAATTCCCACTATTCATAGAATAAAATGTCCCCGAAGTGAAGAGGCTACTGGACAAGCTATATACAGTGCCAAGCGAAGATCTAGAATGAGAAGGGATCAAGGATCGGAGGATAGATGCTAAGGTTACAAGAAGGTTTATCCACTGCCAGGAGGCTAGTCTCCATGCTCAGAGATGTTCGATTACATTAGGGCAGACTATGGACAACATTCCGAAAAGGCTCTCCCAACTAGCCCAAATGGGTTTGCCTTCTCCTTTTCTTCCAAATGAATTTGTGGCAACCATGGAATAGATTGCAACCAAAATTGAGGAAAGGAAGTAGGACCTATCATTTTTTAGAATTTTAGCCAGCCTCCTACCATCCAGGACATTGAAGGTGTAATTAATTAGATCACACAACTACTTTTCCAACTTAAGGATGAGTGAGGAAAATGTTCGGTCATATCCTATAAGGAGGTGATCGACCTGCATGAGGCCCATGAGATCCTACACGCCATATCAACACCTTTCAAGGTTTATTGGTTTCCCTTATAGGGTGCTCTTTCTTGATTATGACTCCAATGCCCAAATGAATAAAGCTCTTGTCTTTGAAACTAAAAAATCTTGGATTGATCATTTCGTAGGCAAAACGCCCCTGGTAGTCACCAAAAGTTATGGATATTTAATATATCCCATGCTCCCTTCAGGTTATTTTGATGTTTTGCATGGCTTCCGACCTTGCCCGATAAATGAAAATGGCCTCCAACTTCAGTTTTTGGCATTCTCACACCGAGCCGCCACATGTCACCAAATTGCTTACCGAAAGAAAGCTTTTGTTTTCTTCTCTCTTAGGTCCCGGACGCCTACCATGTATCCTTCACCCTTGTAAACTCTATTGGTCCCCTCAAACCATGCCAACAAGAAAGAAGCTACCACATGTCTCTTCATCACAAACTCTCATCAAGGGACGAGGAAGATGATTTTTGGGTTGCAAAATATTGTCACGTACCCCTCAGCATGATTAAATAAAAGAAAGGAGTGACACAAACACCTGGATTCCATATGGCATTGTGTGTTATGCCAATTTTCACTTAAGAAAACACTTGTTTACACAAGGCGGAGTGGGAATACTACCATCATTTGTTGGGGATGCACCTGACTAGCGAGTGACTAGGTTCATGATCGAGAATCTTTTCATTACAATGACAGCGATGAATCATTGCTACAAGAATTATGATTCATGATGGGGAATCATTTTTTTGTTACAGACTTCCAAGTCGGTGGATTCTCTTGGCTATATATACTACTTCTCTTGAAGGAGAAAGGGTTTCAGTTTTAAAAAAGAGGGAGTTCTTAAGAAACAAAATGAAGAAGGAATTATTTAGATAAGGAAAGAAAAATGCTATGTGCTAGTTGGGAATATCTATAGAATAATTTAGAAGACACCAGGTCTCTATTTTGTTAGATAGCTATAAAGACTCATAGATTGTGCCATTGTAATTTGGCCTTTCTGTTTCTTAAATATTGATAACATTATACTATGTTGTTTCTAAATAGTTTATTTTCAACTTCAATGATTTTAATAGAATGTTGATTTGGAACCATGTCTTCAACTCTTTATGTTCAACGAAACTCTGTGCAAATGATTTTATGTTATGAAATAAGTCATTCGGGTCTTTTTCTTTGATAGTTGTTATTTCAAACATAGAAGATTGCTTAGCAGGCCCTTAAACCATATCTATGAGATAGGTTTACCATGCCTTAAATCTAAATCTTGGCGTACCGCCCTAGTTAGATCTTTTATTTTTATATCTACTTTTGTTTCCCATTCAAAACCTTATTTATAAAAGAGCTTGGCTTCTTTAAATTTTGGAGGTTACTCAGTTTAGCACAATAGCTCCCCCCCTAAAAATGATTTTCCCATAAGAGGCTGTTACCTTGCCATTTTTTGGCATCAATAGGTTGATAGGAACATTTTCTATACTTAATCTTCTTTTTGCTCCTCTTAGCAATGTTTTAGGATGTGTTTTTAAAACTTCACTAATTTTTCTTACTATTTTTTATTAAAAGTTTCTTTATTAACTATAGCAATTGTTATAGTTTTTCTTGCTGTATTTTATCTTTAGATCGACTATTTTTCCCAATAGATTGAAAGGCACTAGCAACAGTAGACATAACATGTTTTAATGATTGGTCTTTTCTGTTTGGTTCAACAAAAAAGCCTAAAATTTTCATTATTTTCCTCATTTATTGTATTCTCATCAATTTTATCATTAGTTGCACTGAAATGCAAGTTTTTTACGGGTATGTGTGATCATCATGGAAAAAATAGGCCCTTAAGTGGTGATAAAAATTCAGACAAACAGAGTTAAGAAACTTGATGTAAATTTTTTGAATAGGTTATCTATATTATTTCAAAAATATGTATCAATATAATTTGTAGCAAATTGAACTTATTTTATAAACTACTAGGTTTAAAAATATTAAAAATCTATTTGGTGAAAATTTGAAACTTCAATGTAGTAGTACTTAAATTTTAGGGGAAAAATAAGTAGGTGTCTGTCTGACCACCCTAACCATAATAAAATGATAGTATTATTTTACAATATTTTAGATATAGGTAGAGGACTCATGTCGTGATGTGATGCATATTTTTTTGTAATTTTTTTCCATGTAAATAATTAATTATGATTTTTTTATTACGACTTAAAAAAAACATAAAACCTTATATGTGTGACCACCTTAACTTGGTCAAAACTTCATGAAACTCATTTTTATTTTTTTTAATCCTATAGTATGAGAAACATAGAATGTGACACATATTTTAGATTCAAAAAATGTGATACCATTTCAAAGATATAGATGTTTTTCAATCAGCCTATCAATTAGGACTTTAATCTTAATTCAAATAAAAATTGAATAATAATAATTTATTAAATTCAAAGTAAAGCATAATTTATATTGGTGGAAATTTGAGAATCTCCTTTAAAACCCCTTTTCGTTTCATCAAATTTGGGTAAAAAAAAGCTCGTCAGCCACATGGGTCATCATATCACTTACATATTGCCACTTTTTGGCCCATCATGATCTTGCACATACCCTTACGATAAAATAGATTTTTTTATATTCTATTTGCATGTGTTCTTATTTTCCTCCAAGAAATCTTACCAAGAAGATTATCCAAAACATTACTTTCAATTTTAAAAAAATACAAATCATTAAATTCAACATCACATTCTAGATTTTCATTTTCCTTTTAGACTACAAGAATCGGGTAGGACGACCCCCTATACACTTTAGTGCACCAGGTAAAAAATTTAATGTGACCAGAGGCACTGGCACAACATGCCCTTCGGTACCATAGGGGTGGGGGAGACTGGACCTCATGTCCAACCTCCTGCAACAAAAAATATTTATCCAACTGAGCTAGGGCCCCAACCCCATTCTAGATTTTCAACTTCAAAATGATTTACATTTTCATCAACAAAACGATTTTCGTTTTCATTTTCATTTTCATCAACAAAACGGTTTTTGTTTTCATTTTCATTTTCATCAACAAAATGGTTTTTGTTTTCATTTAAAAAAAAAGGATCATTCTCATTTTCATTTTCAACAAAATATTTTTCCTTCTCATTTTAATTTTCAACAAAAGATTTTTCTTTCTCATTTTCAACAAATTCTAGAAAAGTTTCATCTCTCTGAATATTATCAATGTCAACATCATTAAGTCCAAAAACTTGTAAAACTTCTACATACAAATTTACCATTTCACTAACATGTGGATTTGAAGACATACCTCAATTTGTGTCTATTGAAATATTCTCCATAGCATTGAAAGAGTGAATTAAAGACATAGTAGGACTTGTTTGTATAATCATATTATTTTCCAAATTGACTTCTTGCAAATTAGGTTCATCTACAACCATGCTCTCCTCAATATTTTCATCTTCAATACTTGTGGAATTGGATGCTCCACCATCATTCATTGATTTAATTCTCATTCTTATTTCTCTTTGTCTTTGTTTCTCCTTCTCTCTCTTTGCTTTAATTTTGTCATTAGTCAATATCTTCCTATCTTTCCTCTTATTACAAGCTTGTGAACCCATGATTATAAAATTCTCAAGCAAAAATGAATGTCAATAGTAAAATTCTTCAAAAAATTCAATCCAAATTGCAAGCTAAAGACCTATAAGGACAAAATTCTTCCTCTTGTGTTCCTAAAAACAAGTTGAAAACTACCACAATTCGACTTTAGAAACTATTTTCTTCATGCCTCCTTTAAAAAATTCAATCCATATTGCAAGTTGAAGACCTTTTGTTCCTCCAAATGAGTAGAAAACTAACACAATTCCACTTCAAAAATGGTTTACATGATGCCTCCTTTGACAAAATCAATCCAAAATGCAAATTCACCACCTATAAAGACAAAAGTTGAAAAAAATAGCTCAATATGTCACAGTAGGCCATACCATGTGAAGTTGGAGATTTCACAATAAAAATTTTCAGTAAATTTTTTTAAAATTGTTAAAAATAAATGTGGTCCCATTTATAAAACAAGATCCCACTTATTACAAATAGGATCGCGTTTCATAATCGGGATCTCGTTCCCCAATATTAAATGTGGGGACCGTTTAAAAAGGAATGGGATCCCATTTATAAAGCGAGATCTCATTTCCCTGTCAACGGTAACTACATTTAATATTAAGAAATGGGATCCCGATTTACAAAACGGGATCCTATTTTGTAAATGGGATCCCGTTTCTAAAAAAATGAAATACCATTTTCTTTGTGGTCAGGTTTTCAGTTTCTATCTTGGTTAGGGAAAAGTATTGGGATTTTGAACCTAGGCCTTCAACCTGGTTTGACTTGCAAGTTGAAGGTCCTAATAATGTTAGAGAAAAATACTGAGTTTGGACATATGGTTGATGAGCTTTTTGTAGAATTTTTCAATGAAATTAAAACCCATTATAGATGAGATAGTCCAGATTCCAAATATGTAATTTTTTACCATTAGATTATTTTTTCCATTTTTCAATTAATTTATGATGAAACTGGACCATACAATTTAAATATCAGGTTTTTAACTATTTTAATAACTTTTTATCAACATAACATTTTCATGAACAGATTGCACGAGAACTTACTTCAGAAAATTATTTTCAATTTAAAAAAAAAATTAAAAAGTGATAAGTTTAGGTCATCTTATGCTTGACGTATATGACGATTTTTAAAAACAACAAATATGGCTAATAAAAAACTAACAAAAAAAGTAATTCAATAAAAAATTACAAAAAAATATTGAAAAAAATGCCTCAATGAGTTACAAATATTTTCCAAAAAGGATTTAGAAAAATAGGATAATTTAGGTCAAAATATGGATGACGTACACATGCATGGTATGGTAAAAAAAGGTGACTTTTAAACAGTGGTTTTTAGAAACACCTATTGAAACTCAATTTGTACCATCTAGGTATTGAAATAAATTATATATTTGGAAACTAGACTCTAAGTACTACATTTCATGATTAGTGAATTTTCGAAGATTCCATCTTTAAGTGCTTCAAATTTTAAGGTCAAATGTGTCAAATTCTGAAAATTAGGAAAAACACTTCCACTTTTTGGCCAAAATGTCAACTCAACTTCTTGCCAACACCCTATAGTTTTCAAATGGTATCACATTTTTTGAATCTAAAACATGCGTCACATTCAATGTTTCACATACTATAGGAATAAAAAAATAAAATTTAATTTCATGAAGTTTTGACCAAGTTAAGGTGATCAGACATATGAGTTTTTATATTTTTTAAACTTTGTAATAAAAAAATCATAATTAATTAAATTTACTTCGAAAAAAATTACAAAAAAATATGCATCACATCGGGACATGAGTTCTCTACTTATATATAAAATCTTATAAGAAGATATTATCACTTTATTGTGGTTATGGTGGTGAGAAAGACACCTACTTCTGATTTTTTCCCGAAAATTTAAATACTATTGCATTGAAATTTCAAATTTTTATCAAATAGATTTTATTTTATTTTAAAAAAAAACCTAGTAATTTAGAAACTACATTCAATTTTCTATAGATTCTATTCTTACATATTTTAAAAATAATATAGATAACTTATTCAAATTTTTACATTAAGTTGCCTAACTTTGATTTTCTAAATTTTCATCGCCACTTAAGGATGTGTTTTTTTCATGATGACCCTACACACATCCTTAGAATGAATACTAGGAATGTGTTGATCTTGCAAGACTTCAATTTCTTTGTTATCAAAACCCATGTTCTCTAAGATAAGTGCTACAAAATTTCCTTCATGATATGTGTGAGAGATATGAACTCTTTGGAAGCAATTAATAAGAGGCCACACTTTTTGTAAGATGTATTTTTGTAAAGATTTGAAAGCGCAAATGAAAAACAAAAAGCACAAAGTTGCTGCTCTATTTTCCAAACAAGCTGGAAATACCCAAATCTCAAATGTGGAAAACAATAGGAGACATACAACTTCTTCTCTTCATTTAATCAACTGGAAATAAACAAAATAGAAAACAAACTAAAAACAAGAAACTATTACAACTTTCTGGGAGCAATCAAAAGTTGCTCAACCAGACTGGTAGTGATTAGGAGCTATCAACAGCTCTCTATCAAGAGCTACATAGAGCTCTGCCTAGAGCAATCACTGCTCTTACAAATAACAAACAGTTGTTGTTGTTCAGGAGCTACTGGGAGCACAAAGAGAATGTTCTTCTCACAGTCTGTTGCTGCAATATTTTTCTCTGACTTCTTCTCTCAACTTTTTCCCAACTCTTTCTTCAACTGACTAATTGACTAATGTGTCTTCAATCGATTTTGTCTAAAACAAACATTCTCTCCTAAATTTTGAAATCACCTACCTCAGTAAATGCTGAGTTCAAAAACAACTACCTTAATCAATTCTGGAGCTATCAGAAGCTGCAAGGAGGATCCCCAAAACTGAAAACTGCTCCTGATAGGTAGGTGAAGGCTACAGGGGCACTGGCGAATGAGCAGAGGCTTAGGAAACATTAAATTCCAACACCCCCTCTTTATTCTAAGCCGACAAAACAACAAGATCAAATCTAATCTAGATCAACAATGCCCAATCTGCTCCTTAGGTGCACAAAACTATCAGTGCTCAAAGGCTTGGTGAAAATGTCTGCTAGCTACTGCTCAAACCTACAAAACTTCATTTTAATTTCACCATTTTCAACCAATTCACGAATGAAATGATATTTGATTTCAATGTGCTTGCTTCTTCGATGAAACACAAGATTTTTCATCAAGGCTATTGATGAAACATTGTCACAATAGATCATTGTTCCATCCTCTTGTTCTTCTTTCAAATCTGCCAAGATTCTTCTCAGCCAAATAGTCTCACATGCTACTACATTTGCTGCTATATATTCAGCTTCAGCTATTTATAGGAAAATAATAGGTTGCTTCTTAGACGCCCAAGAGATAGCACCTGAACCCAAATGAAATACATAGCCCGAAGTGCTCTTCCTATCATCCAAACTTCCTGCCCAATCACTGTCAGTGTAACCAACCAGCCCATATTCTTTTGTTGTTGTGTACAACACACCATATCCTTTGGTACCATTCACATACCTCAGGATTCTCTTACATGCTTGCCAATGGGTGTCTCTTGGAGTCTCCATGAATCTAGAAATCAGACTCACTCCATGCATTATATCCGACCTAGTTGCTGTCAAATACATCAAGCTTCCAACCAAGCTTTTGTACATGGTCAGATCCACATTGCTACTGCAATCTTCTTTGCTCAACTTAAGACCTACGACTATTGGTGTTGGGGCAGGCTTGCTCTCAAGCATTCTAAATCTCTTCAAGATTTCATTTGCATACTTCTCTTGAGAGATAAAAATATAATCATGCATTTGTTTTGCTTCTATGCCTAGAAAATAACTCAAGAGACATAAATCCCTCATTTCAAATTCTCTTTTCATGGCCTCTTTAAAATCAGCAATGAGGAAATCATCATCCCTAGTAAAAACTAAATCATCTACATACAAGACAACAATTAAAATATTACCATTTGTTGCATTGATTTAGAGAGTGGGTTCACCATCACTTTTGCTAAAGTCGTTGCTCATTAAATATGAGACAATCCTACTGTATCATGCCCATGGAGCTTGCTTCAGTCTATACACCTTGTGTTCTTGGCCTAGAACTTCATATCCAAAAGGTTGCTCCACACAAACCCCTTCTTTAAATACTCCATTAAGGAAAGAGCAGATTTCACATCCATTTAAAATACCTTCCCTTTGTGATAGGCAACAATAGCTATGACTGTCCTCACAGTTTCCATCCTAGCAACAGGGGCAAATGTCTCATCATAATCTCTTCCAAACTATTGTTTGTACCCCTTGACAACTAATCTTGCCTTGTGTCAGTCTATTCTTCCTTCGGCGTTCCTTTTGGTCTTATAAACCCATTTTACTCCAATAGCTTGCTTGTTTGGAGGCAAGTCAATCAGCTCCCATGTATTGTTTCTTTCTAATGCATCTATTTCCTCATCCATGGCTTCACACCATTTATTCTCTTTCACAACTTCTTCAAAATAAATTGGATCATTGTGAGAAAATAGTGCAAAATTCACTCTCATCAAATTCATCATCATACCTCTCATTTTGGTAGATCTCCCTTAGACTCTTGGTCTTTCTTGGAATTAGGGAGGCAAGAGTGGGGTCTGAATTTTCAGTGTTGCTGCTGTTTTGCTGAACAGGCTGAATTTGGAGCGATCGGGAGCTATCAGGAGCTTGTCGGGAATAGTTAGAAGCTCATCGGGAGCTGTCAGGAGCTCGTTTGAAACTATCAAGAGCTCATCGGGAGCTATCATGAGCCAAATTTTTGGTTGTCTGTGGTTGCTTCCCTTTCTATTTGTTCTGATCAGGAGCAATTAGGAGCCATCATTTTCAGCTGCTGCATAATTTTTCAGATCTTCATCTTCAATTTCTTCATTAGTTTGCACTGTCAAGAGCTGTCAGAATCTGTCGTACCATCCTATGACTGATCTTCTAAAAACTCCACATCTCTACTAATGATAATTTTTTTGGTGACCAGATTGTACAGTGTACAGGCTTTGGACTCTTCACTGTAACCCGTGAAAATGCACTTTTCACCCTTGTCATCCAATTTTTGCCTTTTTTCCTTAGGCACATTTGCATAAGCCATATGTCCAAACACTCTCAAGTGTTCAATCGTCCATCTTCGTTTTGTTCATGCCTCTTGAGGTATCTTGTCACAGACTACCTTAGTTGGACTTCTATTAATCAAATGCACGGCTATTGCAACAACCTCTCCCCAGTATTCTATAGGGAGTCCTTTTGCTTTTAGCATGCTTATTTCCATCTCTACGATGGTTTTGTTTTTCCTTTCAGCCACTCCATTTTGTTGTGGAGTGTAACTAGTTGTAAGCTCCTTTTTTATGCCATTCTGTTTGCAAAAATTCACAAAACAATTGGAGGTACACTCTCCTCCTCTATCTAACCTTAGGAATTTAATAAAATTTCCACTCTTTTTTTCAGCTTGGGCTTTAAACAATAAAAACTTATTAAATGCATCAGACTTGTGCTGCAAAAAATAAACCCATGTCTTACAGCTGAAATCATCAATAAAGGTCATAAACAATCTGTTATTACCTATGGAAGTGATTTGCATAGGGCCTACTAAATCAGTGTGCACCAACTCCAATGGTGCCCTTACCCTTGTAGATTTGCCCGATTGAAAGGGTTGCCTATGTTGCTTGCCCAAAATGCAAGCCTGACATCTAACATTAGGCTCTACTATCCTTGGAAAACCATCAACCATCTTTCTTTTGGACAAAAGACTTAAACCAACATAGCCTAGATGTCCATACCTGAGATGCCATAGCTTGGAGGGGTCTTCAATGGTGCTCTTGAGGGCTGCAAGTTGTACTGTTGTACATTTTCCATCCATGAGAGGTGCTGCAATAGAATGAGATGAGAAACACATCTCAATCTTCAACGGAAACATCCGGTTCTTTGTCATTTGTATTGCTGCAAACACCTTAGTTCTCTCATTCTTGTCATAAATGACATATTTTCCCTTCTCCATTAACACTTTGTATCCATTCTAGATCAGTTGTTCTACATTCATGAGGTTATGCTTTAACCCTGGTGCAAAGAACATATTTTGAACCTCCTTCTCTTCACCTTGCTTGGTGTGGATCATGATAGATCCTTTTCCTTTAATAGGAACAACTCCATTGTTCCCCATTCTAATTTCTGATTTAATATTTTTTCAATGAAAGAAAAAATACTTTCATTACCACTCATGTGGTTGTTGCAACCATTGTCTAAGTACCAAACTCCAGGGCTACCTTCTTCACCAACATTGCACATGATGAAGGTTGTGGACTAATTGCCTTTAGCCACATTTGAATCAACAATATTAGCATTTTGTCTTTGCTGATTACTGTGCTTCTTCCAGCACTCACTAGCATAGTGTCCAAACTTGTGACAATAGTAGCACTCAATGTTGCTCTTGTCACTTCTCCCACTCGAACTGTTGTTCTTTGTGCCTCTTCGAGAGTTGTTATGAGAGTTGCTTGATCCCTCTTGGCTGCTTGCTCGTCCTGAGCTTTCTCCACCAGCATTTCCTTGACTAGATCTACCTCTACCTCTTCAGGAGCCATTTCTACCTCTCCCTCTGCCTCTTGCATTCGACTGAGCTTTGAAATATTGCTCATGGGAAGTAGTAGTAGACCTTTTTAAATGCTACTCATGGGTATGGAGAGAACCCATTAACACATCCACTATCAAAGTAGAAAGGTTTGTCATTGCTTCAATAGTAATGACAAGAGGATCATACCTCATGGGTAGACATCAAAGAAGTTTTTCAACAATCTTCAGCTCCTCTATCACATCTTCATTTTCTCTCAGCTGGTTCAACAAACCAGAGAACTTTGTTTGAAAATATGCAACAAACTCAGTTTCTTTCATCTCAATAACTTCAAACTTTCTTCAAAATAGTTGGAGCTTCACACCTCTGACTTTATTGGTCCCTTTGTAGCCAGTCTCAAGGATTTCCCAAGCTTCTTTTGCATATTCAGCTACTGCTATTCTAGGAAAAATGGCCTTTGTCAAGGCTGCTTCGATCAAAGTCAAAGCTTTTGCATCCTTCTTCAGCTGAGTCTTATGGTTATTTGTGAGAGCTGCAAATGCAGCTGGGTCAGTAATATCCACAAACCCATTTATGAGAAAATCCCACAAATCATTTGCCACCATGATGGTCTTCATCTTCTTGGCCCAAATGTCATAGTTTTGTCCATTAAAGGACGGTGGTTGCTGCCAACTCCTTGCTTCATCTCCAGCCATGTCTCTTACAACAAAAAACTCAACACCCATAAAATACAAATGCCCAAACTCACAAGGAAATGGGGCCTATGGCTCTAATACCATGAAAAGATTTGAAAGCACAAATGCAAAACACAAAACATAGAGTTGCTGCTCTGTTTTCTAGTCAAGCTTGAAATACCCAAATCTCAAATGTGGAAAACAACATGAGACATGCAACTTCTTCTCTTCATTTAATCAACTGGAAATAAACAAAATAGAAAACAAACAAAAAACAAGAAACTATTACAACTTTCTGGGAGCAATCATAAGCTGCTCAACCAGACTTGTAGTGATCAGGAACTATCAACAACTCTCTATCAAGAGCTATGCAGAGCTCTGCCTGGAGAAATCATTGCTCTTACAAATAACAAACAGTTGTTGCTGTTCAAGAGCTACTGTGAGCACAGAGAGAATGTTCTTCTTATAGTCTGCTGCTGCAATCTTTTTCTTTGACTTTTTCTCTCAACTTTTTTCCAACTCTTTCTCCAACTGACTAACTGACTAATGTGCCTTCAATCCATTTTGTCTAAAACAAACATTCTCTCCTAAATTTTGAAATCACCTACCTCAATAAATGCTGAGTTCAAAAATAGCTACCTTAATCAATTCTGGAGCTGTCAGGAGTTGCAAGGAGGATCCCCAAAACTGGCAAACTGCTTCTAATAGGTAGGTGAAGGCTGTAGGGGCACTGGCGGATGAGTAGAAGCTCAAGAAACATTAAATTCCAACAATTTTTACTTCCAATTGTGGATTACTTTCTCTTTGCATGTGTTTATTACCACTCGGGATTCACCCTCAATGTGAATCTTATCCAAATTGAGGTATATTGCTAGCTTCAATTTATAGAGTAACACCTATGATTTTTTTGTTATCCTTGCGATCCCTTATACAAAAACCTCCACCATAAACAACTAGGTTACCCCTCAAGGCACTCTCAAAATTCAGCTTGAAGAGGCCTATTGCTAGATGTTGCCATTTAATAGTATTCTTATTTATCTTATGTGATAAAGGAACTTGTATTCTACCTTTGAATGGCAGAGTAGTAGACTTCCAACAATTCAAAATTTCCCCATCCCAATTGGAGAAGGATAGAGGTTACAATTTTATGGCATTGAGTAAATGAGTTTGTTACCTCGAAGATAGACTTCTCAATTTTCACCTGTATTTGATGGATTGAAGAGTTTTGTTTCCTAAAAATGCATATATTCCTCTACCACCATAGGTTATAGATTACTATAGTCGGTGTTATCCCTTAAAGCCAAGGAAATGATGTTGATTTATAAAGAACTGGCCAACTAGAAAAAAGGTCCCAGAGGGATTTGGGTGATGGGAAGGAGTATCCCAACATGTTTTTTAAAAAATACTAGCATTAATGTGCAAACTGACATTGGACAAGTAGGTGGTCAACATCTTGAAAAGGTCCGCTAGATAAGGGGAACTTAAAAGGGGCGGCTAATTCCAGCTTCACTAGTTTGTCGCTTGTTAGGATCTTATTTCCTAGGGCTAGTCATGTGAAGGTCCCTGCTTTTGGTAGCACCATTGCATTCCAATAGAAGGTGTTGTATCATTCGGTCTAATTACACCTCCTATTACTCATTCTAGATTTATAGCCTTTCTTAACTGAGTAATTACCATCTTTAGAAGGATCCCAAATGATTCTGTAATGTTGATATGACTTAAAAGAAATCCTCTCCTTTATTATTTTTTACAATATTTGTTTTTAATATTTTGTGCTAGGAATGTTGGAATAGTCTTTTCAAATTGTTTTCGCTGTAACAATATCTATGTTCTGAATGTACTCTTTCAGCTTGGAGCCATACATTTCAGTGAGGATGTCAACAATCTGTTGCAAGTCTTGGATGCTACTTAAAGGAGGGTGCCTGTTCCACAAGTCTTTCCAGAACTGATCATCTACCCCATTGTTTACTCCCATGAGATGTAAGGGAATATAACCTCCCTACATGATATTTAAATACACTTATTTATTACAAGATTATTTATATGTGATAATCTAAAATATCATACTTAGATTTTACAATTATTAAACCCTTTTTTTCTTTTTTTGGACATACTCCTAAGGGGCTCCGCTTTAGCTTAAAGCCATACGCCAAAATTTGTCGGAGGCATGATCCCCACCTTATCCCTTTTTAGGTGTTACAGCCTTACACTCATCAAGACTTGATCTATGATGGACTCATTTAGAACCTTTCAACTTCATGAGTAAACCAAGAGTCCATTAACTAGAACCCTTTTTCCAACTTCAAATATAATAGAGACAGAAAAACATGGTATCTTTCTTTAATGAGTGGGTTACCGGTGTATTACACTAGTTATTCTTAAGAATAATTTGGACTTTGATTTCGTCAAACAAGAGCCACGTGAAGTGGGTTACAGGTTCCAGGATTAGGTTCAGATTTAAATTTAAATTTTACTGTAAAATTTAACTATTATCTCCAAAGTGATGAACAACCATCAACTCATTCCCTGGCCAATCTGAAACAAGCACAAACTCATTGGAAAGGGATAAACTCAATGATATAAAAAGCTCTGGTTCATATAATCTGATTAGCTTTTTCTTATTCTAAAAATGTAAGAACAGATACAATAACTGACAGGCTAGGATGGGCATAACAAGAGGTGTGAGGCGATAACCATCCATTTCTTATAGTAATGATCATTTCTACTGTTTTAATTTAATGGAGCAAAGAAACCTAGATTCTTTTTGGACTTTTACAATTCTTGTTTACCAAATTTAATGGTGGTATTGTGAACTCTCCATTAATCAACATGTCAGCTATGGCTCTGTAAGCAGTCTCTGTAAGATGAACACCATCCCAGTTAAAATACTGTATAGGGTTAGGACACAAGGTAGAAGTCATATTACAACCAGAAGTTGGGGAGTAATTATAGTTTCCACCCTTTCCACAACATACCCTCAAAATATTTTCCTGCAATCCTGCAATATCAAAATCCAATAGTGTCAATCAAATTCCAGACAATAGATATGATTCAGAAACATTTTCAGCAATCATCAAATAGCATGCAAAAAAATGGCTCACCATATTGCTTAGGGTTTCTTATAATTCTCATTGCAGCTGAGTAATAATCTGCATATACAATTGAGACATCCGGATGATCTCTCTGCACATCTTGTAGCATGGCTTTCAAAAGCTGGTTATTAGCTTGAGAAAAATTGTTAAACTTGACCAGACACCCAATATCATCAAAATCAGATGGAACATTACTTGGATGCGTTGTTAAATAGAATGGTGAACATCCAATAGGCAAATTGCCTGGAACCAGAAACTTCTTTGCATTTTCTTGAATTAACACCTAACCAACATCCAAGATAAAACAAAATTACATAAATCATGAAAGTAAATAAATAGAAATTCAAAACAAGTATTTAAGAACCATTAAAATAACTAACCAACCTCAAGGGCTGTCTTAATAGTTTGGATGATTGAAGGAACAAAAGAGGAGACTTCCTTTATGGACATCCCCACGCCAAGAGGATTATTCAAATCATTTCCACCAATCTCTCCAAGGATAAATAATGAATTTTCAAAATTCTCCTCACAATCTAGCATGATCAACATCATAAAATATTAATTATAAATTAATATTATTAAATTATTCACTGCATTAATACTGTTAAATACCATCTAACCTTGCCTGCCAGAACAGTACATCTTCTTAAAATCCTTGAACCATTGGATCTGAGTGTTCAGGCTCAAATTTGTAATGATGGACATTTGCCTCTTTTCAAAAAAAGAGGCATCCAAGGCTGTGGCACCAGCAACAGCAAAATTCACACCAGAACTGTAGTTTGCAAGTCTGTTTAAATATGGAGGCAAAAATGACAGTCCAAATGCTTCGGCTAACCATACAAAACAATACAGTAATATCAATATCATAGAAATATCATTATAGCCTCAACAAAATCGAATGCAATATCCCTGAAATCTTTGTTCCATATCATCTCCATCTCTCTGTTATTGAAATTCTATCCTGAACAATCTAACAAAATATTATTTATAGGAGAGACAAACCCATCAAAAAAATCACACAAGGCTTGATCATGTGAGCATTAGAAACATACCAATAAAATCAATAACGAGTCTGCCATTAGAGCAACGGCCTGTGGCCTTGTTAAAATAGGTCTCTCCATAAGGAAGCTCTGTGATTGCATTGAATACACCAGGAGCAGAGATTAGTAGGTTCCCTGTATCAGCTAACGAGTCTCCAAACTGGTATATTGAACTATAGCAGTTATCATTTGCATGAACTAAATCTACACTGCCAATCATAAGAATAACTGAAAACAATGAAATAATTTTCAAATACTGAATTGCATTAGTGCTGTGCATCGTGATGTCTGGTACTTGAATAGATTTTAGAGTTGTTGGGTAATAATTTGTTTGAAAACTACTTCTTGTGATAAATTCATGTGCTTTACTAACATTCGGTTGATTAGGAGTTTGATCTACATCTACAAGATATGTTACTGGAAAAAATCGATATTTTTTTATGTTGAATAAACATATACAGAATTATTGTTGATAAACCAAATCTGATATATTAGAATCACAATGTTTGAGATTCCATAGCACCCAAGGTCTCGCTATTGAGTAGTTTTACACGGCGGAGATCATGTTATATCTTGAATAATTAGTATAGAAATTAACTGAAATAGTAATTCATGATTAGTACATCTAATTTTGGGATTGATAATTATTATAGAAATTAATTGAATTAATAATTCATGATTAGTACATTTACTTTTGGGATGTAAAACTATCCGTCAATTTGAGCATTTAAACAGAAAATGTTGATTAAGTTATGATAGAAATAAATTATGTAAATATAAAGTAATAATTTATAATTAGTATATGCGTTTTTGGGATATAAGAGTATCTCTCAATATGAGCATTTAAAGAGAAAAATATCATTAAATATTATGATATAAAACATAAATAAGTTATTTTAGAAATATATTTTGTAAATCTAAAATATGATTAGTACATTTTTTAGGATGTGAGAGTATATGTCAATATCAATATTTAAAGAGAAAACATTCATTAAATATTGTTATATACAATGCAGATAAGTTATTTTAGAAATGAATTATATTATCTTTGTGATGAAAACCATATATATATATATATATATAGTTGGACAAATCATACTTGGAAAAAGTAATTAAATATTCAATTTATAAATTATAGTCGAATAAATAAAATTGAATATACTTGTAAATATTTATGTAGAAGTTTTATCAATTGGATTAAAAAATTAAATGTTTTTGATTAGATAAGCATGGTAAGGGCCCTCATCCCTAACAGAACAAAAAAAATTCCAAACCCTATAACATCAAAGCAAAGAAGACAACATAGAAACAACAAAAGTTCTCCTCAAACATAGCACAAGGAACAAACTCTAACCAAACATTATAGAAAGATAGAAGATATAAAAATTGAATGTTAGAAACAAAATGCTTCAAACATAAAATATGATTTGTGAGTTTTAATTTTTTTTGTAAACATTAATGTTATAATTATAAATATAGTTTAAGAATAATTCAAGTGGTTCTAATGTTGAAGATATATGTGGTTTTATGTTTGTGGTTGAATTTTTATATATTAATGAATTATATTTATATCTCATTGTAATGGTCAAAACTGTATATTTACTTTTGTCTATTTTTTATATCATTTTTTCTTTGAGCTCAAACAAATAGTTGCTCCTTGTTAGATCCCTCAAATGATAAAATCAAATTCATATTTCTTCACAAGAATAAAACATTAATATCATATAATTTGGTTGATACTTTTTAGACTATTTTCTAGTTTAATTGAGTCTTCTTCAAATAATTACAAATCCAATCTTAATCATCACTAATCTTTTTTTTTTTATAAATAAAATGATGAAGGGAAGGATTTGTTTATGAAAATTATAATTCATATATTTATAATTAGAAGATGAAATATGAGTGGTGAGCCTAGTTCAATTGACTAAAGCATTTTGTTGTAGGAAAGAGGTGATGAGGTATAGTCTCTCCACCATCCTTGCGGTATTGTAGGGTGTGTTGTGTTGGCATCACTAAATTAGAAGATGAAATATATATATATATATAATTATGAATACTTTTGTAAAAAAAATGATGAAATATGTATAGAAAATTTTGAATACTTTTGTAACATTACATTCATTATAGATGATTAACTTAAATAACTTATTCCTCTTACAATGTTCATTTTAAAACATGGATGAGATGATTGTAAAATACTTAGATTCATGCCTATTTATGCATAGAGTCAAATTTTAAACATAAATTAATAATACTATTCAAGGATCCTATATATTCAAATGAGTGGCTTAATAACCAAGGTCTTGTCTTGCAAGAATAAGGTTTATTATACGATAGTAAAATTAGAAGATGAAATATATATAGAAAATTTTGAATACTTTTTGTAACATTACACTCAATTCATGCAGTCTAAAAAATTTAAATTAGAAAATGATGAATACTTTTGTAACATTACATTCATTGTAGATGATTAACTTAAATAACTCATTCCCCTTACAATTTTCACTTTAAAACATGGATGAGATGGTTCTAAAATACTTAGATTCATGCCTATTTATGCATAAAGTATAATTCTAAACATAAAATAATAATACAATTCACATGTTCCTATGTAGTCAAATGAGTGGCCAAATAACCAAGGTCTTGTCTTGCAAGAATAAGGTTTACCATATGATAGTTTACTAGAATATTTTAAACTCTACTTGGTAATCACTTGTAATGTTAGTTATTCCATATTTTAAAGATGAAAGATTCCCTATTAAGATGAATTCATATTTGAAAAATGTTATATTATCACTTGCACACCAATTTACTTAATTTGGGCAATCCATATCAAATCCATATTAAAATATGGACTTTTATTAAGTAAATACTAAAGAAAATAAAATTTGAATTAATTCACTGAGGTATGATACCTTACTAGTTTCTCAAAAGGAAAATATGAATGGCTTAAGAGAAATAAATTTAACATATGTATAAAATTATTTTATTGTTTCTTTGAAAGTTCTCCTACATTTCAAGTATTTTCTAACCAACCCTTATACAAACTATGTCTTATTAATAGAAGAGAGATAATTTTTACCGTATGGATGATTGGCACTTTTTGACTCTCACTATAATCTAGAATTTATTTTTTGGTTAGAATTTTATAATCTACTCTTTTGGGTCCAAGCTTCTAATGTTAGAGGTTAATTATTTGAACAAAAGTCAACTTAACACTATATTAAGTATATAAAAGTACAATGCTCATATTTAATTCTATTGGACCTTGAGCATGTTGCTACCCTACAAATAAAAGAAAGTAATTTTTATAGTAGCATACCACCCACCTTGTTTCAACATGAAAGACTAAAATTTTCTAAAATATTTTTCAAAAAACAATGGTTACTATGGAAGGGTGGGTAGTGACTTTGGATGACCAACCTTCATGCTTCATGGTAGAGAGGCTCTCAAAAGTCATACCTTATTCAACCATCTATATAAGATAGAACATATTTTTCTAGTTGAATGTTGTGGGGTTCAAAGGCTTCATAACTTTGGCCCAAAGTCATGGTCACCTATATTCCAAAAATATGTTTATATAAATATATGAGTGAAAATTTTATAATATCCACAAAATAAAATATGACATACTTGACACACATTCACTCTATGGAAGAATCAAGACTACTTGACACAAGACAATTATAGTTCCTAGACCTTCTCATCTCATAACATGTGATTAACTTGAGAATAGTAATTAAAATTGTTACTCTTTATAATTGAGTAGGTATCTATATCATTTTCTAGAGAGAATGTTTTATTGTTAGCTTGATGTTGTGCCTTGTACACATGCCCTATTGAAAAAAAGGAACCCCCTTTTTGTCTTTGTCCTCTTTGTTCAGTTTGAGCGTCTTTCTTGATCTTCTTTTTAGTGATTAATTTTTTTTTCTTAAAGAAGTATTTGGGTGTTTCGGTTAGAAGGTCTTTAATTATTATGATCCTAAAGTTGATAATCATATGTTGTATTTTATTTGGGGAATAATATAGAATTTTCACCTCAGACATGATATGTAAAGCTTTTAATTTCTCAAGAATATTTTTATGTAGATAAAGAAAAAGTTTTAACATTAGATAAATTATGGAGATTTGAAATATCTATATGGGTATATATCCATAGTATACTAGATATTCCGCAACTTTGGAATTTCTTGTGTGATCATAATTCAGTGTTCTCCACTTTGTCATGCTTGAGTGAGTGATTAATGACAAAGTTTAAAAGAAGTGTATGAATCAAAACTTACCCATAACTTATTCATTCATTCTTTGGTTTTTTATTCAAGTGTTAAAAAAGGCTCAAATTATATCTACAATCTCATTATTGATATGTGTTGAATTGGTGAGGCCAGTCCTCATCAAACAATGTGTATGTCATCGACTTGCCTTCACATGCTAGATATGTTTGTCTTAATTATTTCCATAGTTGTTTAAAAGAATGTTTGAGGTTAAGATTATGTCAATCACATTTACCTTCATTTTTTTGAGAAAACCATTATTTAAAATATTCTATAAAAATTATTTTTCCTAAGTGAATGAAATGCTTGTATCTCCACATGCATGAAGATTAATGTCATTTTGAAAAATGAGAGATTGGTTTTTCTCTTGTGGGATAGTACCCTAGGTTATTTTGAAATTCTACCCTCACCTTGTAATATTAAGTAATTAGAGCATCACGAGAGGGAAAAACTATCAAAATCAAGATTATTTAGGGGAGAAGGGCTGATATGTGTGCACCCTATCTTCAAAGTTCCATGTGGAGTGTCATGTGGACCTATAATAAAAATTTGAAATCCTGCCATAAAGGAAAATTAAGTTAGAAATTAAAATAAATCTATTTTATTTCATTATTTTAGATATACTAGTTATAATATTCTAATTTAGCCGAGGTGTCAACAAATTGCCAATTTGGCCATGTGACCCAAACATGCACGAGCCCACCCCCACAAGCTATGTGGCACATAATCTAAAGTAGAAATTGTTACCATGTCTTGTACTAATAGTTAACAACACTTTTTAGTCTATTTTATATTTATCACTTGCCACCCCCACCAATTCTTATATACATTTTCATTTAATGTGTGTACCTTCCCATTACCTCCATGACATGATGCACAAATTTTGAGAATTTCTTCAGTGAATGCTTTTACTACCTTGCACAAATCACAATATTTCACTTCTTTCATTCTACCATCTTCTCAACTTTTCTTCACAAATAGATTAGAAAGTGTTCATTTATGGCCTCTACAAATTCAATTTCACCACCACTACATGTTACATTCAGATACTAGTCTTGCTACAACTAGCTACCAGTACATGTTATGGGTTGATAACAATATCCCTTTGAGCTTAGTGGTTCTTCCGCACTCCTTGAATGCCATTGTAAGGTTCTAATTTTGATAGGGAAACATAAACACAACCTAATTTTTTCATTTCTATGTATTTTTCTAGTTTATAATCTCCATATGCACATATTCTAGTTTGTATTCTTCAAATGCATATTTCCTTGTTTGCATTCTTGAAATGTGTAGGCATTGGCTAGTAGGCTTGATATAAAATGAGTAATACTAGTGGCTATCCCCCAACAATACGCATTTGACTTGAGTGAGGTTCTAACCTCACTAAGTCCTTACTAATCTCCTTTCTCATTTTTTTCTTTGCTATAGGATTTTTTTCTAGTCTTTTTAAAAATTCTCAGATAATGAGGTGAGGCTGCTTCTATAAGAACATATATGTGAACTTATGAACACTATAAAATCCATGTTTATAAACACATTAGACATGTTTTTTTTAAGAAATTAATATTGTGTTCAACCATCAATGTTTTTTACATAAGGGGTTTACATTTTTTAATTTATTTAGATAAATATTGCTGAGATTTTTTATGACATGCATAAAGTTTGGGATGTTCTCTTTTTCATATATTTTCAATCATCTATTCAATTAGATAAATATTGTTTTTTTTTTCCTAGATAAATTTTGGTGTTTTCTCTTTTTCATGGGTTTTTCATGAAAATTTTGATCTAATAAATATTGTTTGTTTTTTGGTGTCATAGATAGATTTTGGGGTGTTCTCTTTTTGATAGGTTTTGTTTCATCAATTCAATTGAGTAAATATTGAAGGTTTTTTTAGTGCCATATAAATTTGGGTGTTTTATATTTTTCTTATGTTTCACTTCATCATTTCAGTCATAAATATTGTAGGTTTCTTTGATGCCATAGATAAATTTAGGGGCATTATCTTTTTCATAGTTTCTGCTTTGTTAATTTAGTTAAATACATATTATTGGTTTTTTGGGAACCATATATAAATTCGGGGGTGATCTCTTTTTCATAGGTTCTACGTCATCAATTCATTCAGGTAAAATTATAGTTTTTAAGCAATTATGGATAAATTTTGGGGTGTTCTCTTTTTCATAGGTTCTTCTTCATCAATTCAATTAGACAAATATTGTTGGTTTTTTATTTTCCATGGATAAATAATGGGGTGTTGTCTTTTTGATAGGTTCTCCTTAATCAAATTAGTAAGGTAAATATTGTAGGGTTTTTGGGTGTCTTGGATAAACTTGGGGGTGTTCTCTTTTTGATAGATGTCACTCCTCATAGAGTACCTTGGATGGGCCTCTATCTTTCTAGCATAACCACTTGATAGAGGGTACAATAATATATTTCCTCCCTCTCTAATAATTAGACATATTATATTTGTCATGCCATAGGTATCATAGCACACTATCCAACCTCCGTTTACATACTCTGAGATTTCTCAACATCTCTTTGAGCTATTAGCTAAGATATTTGTGCCTCTGCCTAATGACAGTGGGTGATCTCAACATATCTCTCTATTTTGCAACTAATCCTTATTAGTTTTACCCTAGTTTCTCTTAGAGGTCCTCTAAATCAACTATGTGGCCAAGCTATCTTGCTATATTTTGTATCAATATCGCTATTAATGAGATTGGTCTCTCTTAGATAAAATGAGTACCATTTGTACATCTTGTTTCTCTTATCCTCTATCATCTCTCCTAACCTCCTCTACTTAAAGTTACATAATAAGTATTGTCTACTATTGTTGATCAAGGCCCCCTCCATATTCATCATCTCCTCTATTTACCTTTTCCTTTGTCTTGAAGCTATCTATATCTAGCATTAGGATCTCCCAATATCTACCTCCCTCTACTTTCAAACCCATACTGCTCTAGGTGCACCATGAGGATGATTGAATCACAATGGTCGCCTCATGACCCATCATGCATCATAATTCAACATGATGCTCAAATCCTTTAGGAAATTTTCCCAAACCCACATAAAGGGAGAGATTTGTGTGAACTACGTAACTACAACGTATGGTGCCACCATGGGACCCAACTCACATATCTCCTTAGAGGTCCTAGCATAGAAAATGTGATAAGAATTTGTAGGAACATACCACTTCTCCCAAAACTATTGACGTATTTTTTTTGGTAAATGTCTCTCCAATATGTGTGTATTCCATCCAATAAGCCATCATGTCTATGTAGACTAGGAAAATTGAGAGGGGGGTTGAATAAGTTTTCATAAAATTGAACCTTTATATTCAATTACCAGAACCAATACTTGAAGTTGCTTAAATGATTAATCATCAAATGCCAATACAAAAAATCAAATTCAACACATAAAAATAATAACACCATATTTACATGGAAACCCCAATGAGGGGAAAACCATGGTGATGGATTAAATCACATTATAGAGAATATCAAAAATAATTACAAAAAGGCTCACTCCCTAAAATAAGGCTCACTTCCTAAAAAAAGGACTCACTATCCAATAGGGCTACAACCTAGAGGGATCATTGCCACAAAGATACAATGAAGATAAAGAAGACTTGTTACAAAGAGACTACAATCCCAATGCAAAAAATCATTCTACCATAGTCACTTGATAAAATTACATGAATGATAGAGTTTGCCTTCTACTCATTGCATCCTAAAACGTAGCATTGAGCTTTGCACTGATCTCCCAAACTCACAACACACACACACTCACTTAATAAATATAATCAATGTTGCATCAAACTAAAATTTCTCTTTTCTCTTATCACTCTTCTTCTTCCTTCTCACATTTTCACTTCATCATTAACTCATCTTATATTTATGCCATCTTCAACTTTGAAACATATACAAAGTTGGCCATCCAAATCCAAATTAAAATTAGTTCAGCACCAAAACATCCTAAGGTGGAATTAGAATGAGGGAGACCAAAACACAAGCTTCATAAGGACCCAAATTGATCCAACATGCTTCATCATCCTTGAAAGTAGTATTTCACATAAGGTCAGCCAAAATAATGTAAAACACATAGAACCATTAAGCATGAATCTTTCAATCACAAAAAATATCTTCAATAGAACGAGGGCAACACAACTCTAGAATTGTAAGTCATAAGAATTCATCAAAGAGAAATCTGGACCACCAAAATTTCTCCTAGACCACAACCAAAAACATAGAAAACCATAGTTCATAACTAGTGAATACAACTTGCATTGAGCAACAAATCAACAACCAAAAATCTATATATTACATTGGTTAGGTATCATGAACAACATATCTAAACTGCACAACCATAGGAGAAAATCCAGACCAAGAACCAAAGCAACCATTGAACACATGAAACATATTTTTATTACAATTTTCTCATAATCCTCAACATATACAACAAATAAAAACTAGTAGATAACTAGTTGACCAGTTGACATCAATGACAATACCTGCAAACTTTCCACAACACTTTCATTCTTGCAAGAATATCACCCTTTGTTATTAATGGCAACACATGATGTGAAAAACCATCAAAGGAAATATACTCTCTAAATAAATTGTCCTATTTTCTCCCTCTTAGAAGACGATCTCTTATATGGGTAAGTGCACCAATTTGTGACACAATTTTGGTGCTAAATTGCAAAAAAAACTTGTAATAGGCCATATTGCGCTCACCAACTTTGGAGAGTGCCAAATTTGGCACTCTCCAAATAGGCTTGGTAATACCGAGCCTATTTGGCGAGCTCCAAATGGATTAAATTTTTTAATGAGTGAATATGTGTGAGCTCTCTTTCTTTTTTCACTGAATTTTGCAATACATTTTTCTAAACTCTTTCATTTTCTCTTTCTCTTCCAGGGAAACTATATACATGAAATAAGCATTTAAGTATAAGTTGACAATTACATATGGACATTTACTTTATTATACTTTAAGTTATATTGCATGTATATAGGTAGGATCTTTGAGAGTGGTTTCAGATCTCTAGAAATTATAATGAAAATTCTAGTTTTTGGAAGATCTTAAAAATTTCAGACTTAGTCAAATTTCAGTAATCAGGAGGTCAAATTTTAGTAGTCAACAAGTTGTATCATCTTTCTCTCTCCTTCTCTCTACTCTCTATCTCTCCACTCCCTCTCTCTCCCTTCCTCTCTCTCTCCCCTCTCTCTCTCACACACACCCCTCTATCTCCTCCCTACATTTGCCTCCCTCCCTCCCCTCTCTACTTCTCTCTCTACATCTCCTTCCCTCTCTACCCTTCTTTATCTCCCCTCTCTCTCTCTACCTACCTCTCCCTCCATCACTTTGTATCTCACTTATGTCTCCCTCCCTTCCTCTTTCCCTCTCTACTCTCTATCTCTCCTCTCTGTCCCTCTACCTACATCTCTCTCTCATTCTTTATCCATTTCTTCCCCCGCTTTCTCTCTAACTCTCTCCTCTCTATCTCATAATTCTCTCTCCCTCCCTCTCACTTTCCCCTCTCCATCTCTCTCTCTCACACACACAAACCTCTATCTCCCTCGCTAACACTCCCTCCCTCCATCCTTCCCTCTCTACTTCTCTCTATCTCTCCTCTCCCTCCCTCTCTCAACCTCACCCTCCCTCCACTTCTTTTTGTCTCTCCTCCCAATCTCTCTCACTATTGTCCCTCCCTCCCTCCCCCTCTTTCTCTCTCAATTGATCTTTTTCTCTATCTCACCATTCTCTCAGTCTCACTCACACACACACCTCTATCTCCCTACCTCTCCCTCCCTCCCTCCCCTCTTTACTCTTTATCTCTCCTCTCTCTTTCCCTCTCTATACATACCTCTCCCTCCATCACTCTCTCTCTCCATCCCTCTCTATCTCACTTATGCCTCCTTCCCTACCTCTTTCCCTCTCTACTCTCTATCTCTCCTCTCCCTTCCCCTACCTACCTCTCTCTCTGTCTCTCCATCCCTCTCTTTCTCTCTCACTCTCTCCTCTCTATATCACCATTATCTCTATCCCTACATATCACTCCCTCCTCTCTAAATCATCATTCTCTCTCTCCAACTTTCCCTCCTTCTATTTCACTCCCTCCTCTCTAAATCACCATTCTCTCTATCCCACTTTCCCTCATTCCCTCTCTATGTCTCACTTATTCCTTTCTACCTCTCCCTCCCTCCAACCTCCCTCTCTCTCTTTATCTCTATTTCTCATTCTCTCCTTATCTCTCTACTCTCTATCTCACCACTCTCTCCATCTCACTCTCCCTCCTTCCCTCTCTCCCTCCTATCCATCCCTCTCTCCTTCCCTCTCTACCTACCTCTCCCTCCACTACCTACCACTCTCTCCCTCACCCCTCTTTCTCTCTTACTCTCTCCTTCCCTATATACTCTCTATCTCTCCCCCCTTCCCTCTCTAATCTCTTTCTCTCTCTCCCCCTTCCTCTCTCCCCTCATTTTCTCACCTCTATCTCCTACTTTCCTCTCCCACCATCCCTCCACTCTCTACTTCTCTCTATCTATCATCTCTCTCTCCATCTCCTTCCCTCTCTCTCTCTCTCTCTCTCTCTCTCTCTCTCTCTCTCTCTCTCTCTCACACACACACACACACACACACACACACACCTCTATCTCCTCCCTACCTATCCCTCCCTCCACTCTCTACTTCTCTCTATCTCTCCTCTCTCTACATCTCCTTCCCTCTCTACCTATATTTGTCTCCCCTATCAATTTTTTTACCTACCTCTCCCTTCATCACGCTATATCTCACCTATGTTTCCCTACCTACCTAGGGTTTAGGGATTAAGGGTCAAGGGTTGATAATTGAGGATTGAAGGTTTAACATATAGGGTAGAGGGTTTAAGGGTTGAGGGATTAAGGGTTGAGGGTTGAGGGATTAGGGTAGAGATTTTACATGGGTTTAAGGGTTTAAGGGTTGAGGGTATATGGTTGATGGTAGAGGGTATCAGGGTGAGGGTTGAGTTTTTAAGGGTTTAAGGGTTGAGGGATTAGGGTAGAGAGGGAGGGATATATGGATGGAGAAGTGAGATAGAGAGAAGGAGAGAAGAGGAGAGAGGGATAGAGATATATTAGGGTTGAGGATCCAATGTATAGGATAGAGGGTTGCGAATTGAGGGTATAGGATTGATGGTTTAGGGTATTGGGTTGAGTGTATAGGGTAGAGGGTAGAGGGTAGAGGGTTGAGGGTAGAATATTTAAGGGTTTAGGGTTTAGGGTTGAGGATTTAGGGTTGAGGGTAGAGGTTTTAGGGTATAGGTTTAAGGGTATATGGTTGAATGATTAGGGTTGAGGGTCTAATGTATAAGGTAGAAAGTATAAGGGTTGAGGGTTTAGTGTTTAAGAATTGAGGATTAAGGGATTAATGGTTGAGGGTTGAGGGTTAAGGGTTTAATGCATAGGGTAGATGGTAGAGGGTTTAAGGGTTTAGGGTTTAGGGTAGAGGGTTGAGGGTATAGGATTGATGGATTAGGGTTTAGGGTCCAACATATAGGGGTTGAGGTTTCAGGGTTAAGGGTTTAGGATTAAAGGTAGAGGGTTGAGGGTTGAGGGTTAAGGGTTTAAGGGTTAAGGGTTGAGGGATTAGGGTAGAGATTTTAATTGGGTTTAAGGGTTTAGGGGTTGAGAGATTAGGGTTGAGTGTATTGGTTTGAGGGTAGAGGGTAGAGGGTTTAAGGTTTTAGGATTTAAAGTTTGAGGGTTGAGGGTTGATGGTCTAGCGTATAAGGTTGAGTGTTTAAGGTTTTAAGGGTTGAGGGTATAGGGTTGAGGGATTAGGGAAGAGAATGTGGGATGGATGGAGGGAGAGATGGAGGGAGAAGTGAGATAGAGATAAGGAGAGAAGAGGGATGGAAAAATATAGATGAGGGTTGAGGATCCAATGTATAGGGTAGATGGTTGAGAAAGAGGGATGGAAAAATATAGATGATGGTTGAGGATCCAATGTATAGGGTATATGGTTGAGAATTGAGGGTATAGGGTTGGTGGTTTAGGGTATTGGGTTGAGGGTATAGGGTTTAAGGGAGATGGGATATGGGAGAGAGATAGAGACCTGAGATAGGGAGAGGGGGTATGATGGAAAGACTTGAAAGAGAGAGAGAGAGGGAGGGAGTGGGAGAGAGATAGAGGGATGAATGGTTAAGGGTAGAGGGTTTAATGGTTTAGGGTTTAAGGTTTAAGGGTTTAGGGTTTAGGGTTATGGGTTGAGGGGAGAGAGATAGAGGGAGTGAGTGAGTGTGTGTGAGAGAGAGAGACCTAAGATAAGGAGAGGGGTAGGAGGGAGAGTCTTGAGAGAGAGAGGGAGGGAGTGGGAGAGAGATAAAGGGTAGAGGGTTTAAGGGTTTAGGGTTTAGGGTTTAGGGTTAAGGGGAGAGGGGAGAGAGATAGAGGGAGTGAGTGAGTGAGAGAGAGAGAGACCTAAGAGGGGAGATGGGTTAGGAGGGATATAATTGAGAGAGGGAGAGGGAGAGGGAGTGGGAGAGAGATAGAGGGTAGAGGGTTTTAGGTGTTTAAGGTTTAAAGGTTAAGGGTTTAGGTTTGAGAGAGAGAGAGAGAGAGAGAGAGAGAGAGAGAGAGAGAGAGAGAGAGATAAGTAGAGAGGGAAAGAAGGTGGAGATATTGAGAGAGAAGCGGCAAGGAGGGAGAGAGAAATAGGTATATATGGAAACATAGGTAGAGAGAAGTAGATATGAAAGAAGAGATAGAGGGAGAGGTAGGGATGGAGAGAGAGGTGAAACAAAAACAAAGAGAGGTCTAGGTAGATAGAGGGGGGAGGAGATTAAGAGAAGTAGAGGGTAGAGTTAAGGGTAGAGGATATATTTTTTAAGGGTTTAAGGGTTAAGGTTTTAGGGTTTAGAGTTAAGGGTAAAGGAGAGAGAGATATAGGGATTTAGTGAGAGAGGGAGGGAGGGAGTGGAAAAGAGAGGGTAGAGGGTTAAGGGTAGAGGGGAGAGAGATAGAAGGAGTGAGTGAGTGAGAGAGAGACCTAAAATAGGGAGAGGGGGTGGGAGGGAGAGACTTGAGAGAGAGAGAGGGGGAGGGAGGGAGTTGGAGACAGATAAAGGGTAAAGGGTAGAGGGTAGACAGTTAAAGGGTTTAGCATTTAAGGGTTAAGGGTTTAGGGTTAAGGATGGAGGGGAGATAGATAGAGGGAGTGAGTGAGAGAGAGAAAGTTGAGAGAGGGAGAGTGGGAAGGAGGGAGATACTTGAGAGAGAGAGGTGGAGGGAGTTGGAGAGAGATAGATGGTAGATATTTTAAGGGTTTAGGGTTTAAGGGTTGAGGGTTGAGGGTTGAGGGTATAGGGGAGAGAGATAGAGGGAGTGAGAGAGAGAGAGGGAGGGAGGGGGTGAGAGATAGAGGGTAGAGGGTAGAGGGTTAAGGGTAGAAGGGATAGAGATAAAAGGAGTGAGTGAGTGAGAGAGAGACCTGGTAGAGGGAGAGGGGGTAAGAGGGAGAGACTTGATAGAGAGAGAGAGGGAGGGAGGGAGGGAGGGAGTGAGAGACAGATAGAGGGTATAGGGTTAAGGGTATATTATAGAGGGCTTAAGAGTTAAAGCTTTAAGGAATAAGTGTTTAGGGTTTAGGGTTTAGGGTTTAGGATTAAGGGTAGAGGGGAGAGAGATAGAGGGAGTGAGTGAGTGAGAGTCTTGAGAGAGAGGGGTTATGATGGAGAGTCTATATATCTCCCCTCCCTCTCTCTCTCAAGTATCTCCCTTGTACCCCCTCTCCCTCTCTTAGTTCTCTCTCTCTCAATGACTCCCTCTATCTCTCTCCCCTCTACCCTTAACCTTAAACCCTCAACCCTTAAACCTTAAACATTGAACCCTTAAACCCTCTACCCTCTACCCTTAATCATCCCTCTCTCTTTCTCTCTCCCAATCCCTCCCTCTATCTCTTCCAAGTCTCTCTCTCCTACCACACATCCCTCTCTTAGGTCTCTCTCACTCACTCACTCAATCCCTATATCTTTTTCCCCTCTACCTTAACCCTTAATCTTCTATCCTTAACCCTTAAACCCTAAACCATTAAACCATTAACCCTCTACCCTTAACCCTAAACCCTTAACCCTTAATCCCTAAACCCTCTACCCTATACCCTTAACCCTCCCTCCCTTTATCTCTCTCCAACTCCCTCCCTTCCTCTCTCTCTCAACCCTCTCCATCCTACCCCCTCTCCTCTCCCTCTCTTAGGTCTCTTTCCCAGTCACTCCCTTTATCTCTCTCCCCTCTACCCTTAATCCTAAATCCTAAATCCTTAAACCATCTACCCTTAACCATGCCTCCCTCTATCTCTCTCCCACTCCCTACCTCTCTCTCTCTCAAGTATCTCCTTCCTAACCCCTCTCCCTCTCTCAGGTAGAGGGTAGAGGGGAGAGACAAAAGAAGTGACTAAGAGAGAGAGACTTGAGAGAGGGAGAGGGGGTAGGAGGGAGAGGGTTGGGAGAGAGAGAGACGGAGGGAGTGGGAGAGAGATAGAGGGAGGGAGGGTTAAGGGTAGAGGGTACAAGGTTTAAGGGGTTAAGGTTTAAGGGTTTAGGGTTTAGGGTTAAGGGTAGAGGGGAGAGAGAGAGAGAGAGAGAGAGAGAGAGAGAGAGAGAGAGAGAGAGAGAGAGAGAGAGAGGGAGTGACTGAGAGAGAGACATGAGAGAGGGAGAGGGGGTAGGAGGGAGAGTATTGAGAGAGAGAGGGAGGGAGTGGGAGAGAGATAGAGGGTAGAGCGTAGATGGTTTACGGGTTTGTGAACCCAAATCCTTTATACCTACACAAAAATGAGAAACAAACACATAATTAAATTAATATGTAAGTAAGAAGAAGGATTCCCCATGAAATCCATTTGCAATGTTCAAATACAAAAGAAAATGAGTAAATCAACAAAGAACACAATGAAAAATATTGATCCCATGGGGGAGTGGGTGCCAATTTTTGTGTAGGAAATGGCCCTTTCCCAACTCCTTTGAGTGATTTTTTATGATTTGATGAGTGATCCACTTTGATGAAGATTCAATCAAGCTCCATGATGAAAAACCTGCATAACCTAGCTAAGAACTTGATGAAATGGATAATGTTCAAGATGAAATTGAGTATAATAAACTTACTCAAATTGTGGAGGATAGAATGAGAGGAAGATTCTCTCATTTATAGATTTCCAAAATGGAAGAGAGAGTGGAAATGAGAAATGTGGGATCATTCAATGTCTAATGGCCAAATGTCACTTGTAAAGATGTGAATTGTTGAGGAAAGAGCACATTTTGGTCAATGTGCATGATAAATGCCACGAGATTTAAATTTGAAATTTGAATCTCACATGTTGGAGGGAGAAGGTAATGGAGTTAATGTCACTTGGCTCAAGGCTAAGGACATGTAAGAGGCATTAAATGCCTTGTTCGAAGGACTAAGCCCATTTGAATTTGAATTCAAATTTGAAGGAATATTCCTCTTTTATGCCATGTGAGGGAAAATAGATGAATTAATAAATCAGTTAAATTGATTTATTGGTGCAACTTGCAAAATATAAAGGATTTTAGTGATTAAGATTAAATTAATCAAGGTTTGATCAACTTAATGAGGGATTAGATGATTTGACAATTTTGACTTAAATTGATGAATTGATTTAAATCATAATTGAAAAAAATTATTAATTAATTAAATGATTTTGATTTGTTTAACTAAGTGGGAAAATGTTAGATTAAATCAAATAAGCTTTAATTTATTTTATTTAATAAGACGACTTTAGAGATGTTAATTAAATAAAATGATTTATTTAATTAAATACAAACATAAGGTTAATTAAATTAAATTGATTAATTTAATCAATGGAGAAGAAAGACTTAATCAAATAAACAATGATTTATTAAATTAAGAGAAAAAATATGATGAAAAGTTGAGAGTATGATTCTAGAGGAAATATTGTTAGTAATCAGGATCAAGTGTGCCAAATAGAATTGTACATTTTCCATGTCTACATTTTGCCCCTCTTTGAAGCAATGTACTTGTTACAATGATTCAAAGAATAAAATGTTGTGATAAAAGTTCAAAATTTTCTTGATTTTTTCAGATGCCCCACTGTCACCTCAAAAAAATGACTATGTTGATATATTGCCCCCTCGAGAGATCGAGCAAGAATTTTTAATTTTTCGATTGAGATCACGATAAAATGGAAGGAGTGGTTCTATTGATTGGAGGACAAAAGATAATTCTTTGATGTAGACAATTTTGATGATGTGTATACAGTCGTCGCCCATGGGTAGCCTCGTGTATATTTTGAGATCTAATACCTACTTTAGATAGAAATGTTGGTAAAGATAGAAGAATAAGATGGATGGAAGGAGGATCCAACAAGCCTACACTATGATGATGATGATGATTTGCTTACTAGGAGTTAGGATTTTCAAAGGGCCAATTAATTTATGTTTGATAATACAGCTAGGTACAATGCATCAAGGTATAAAGAACAAGGATGGTGTTGTACCTAGTGTGATGGAATTTGACTCATCAATTAGATAGGAGTATTACTATTCACACTTAGTATGCATACTTCATTCAGGATGTAGTTCAAACATTCTAAACATCTCAAGCCAAAACATAGGAAAGAAAGCTTTCTTATGTGGTCAACAAGATATCTAAAACATCCTCTCCACAAACCAAACAAAGAATATGTGACTAAGTTATTTTAGAAATGTATCCCACAAGCATAGTAGATAAAAGAGACAATGATATTTTCTCCATTCCTTTCTCTCTAAACGTATTTTTTTTAGGCATCATCAAGAGGTCCTTGGAATGAGTGCAAAACAAGATAGGCCAATAAAAGACCAAATAAAGTAAACAAATAAGCTAATGTTCTTCATATCGCTAGCCAAGACTAAACTATTGTGAGGTACATGATGCTTATGTCCATCATGGGAAGGATTCATCCTAGGACATGTTGTGATTAAGGATTTAGTGGGACTGATTTGGATGATAAGCTATTGATATTCTGAGTTGATCAACTTGCTTGCTTGTTGACTTAGACTTTCAAGACTCTGACGATTAGAGTGTTCACTTTTTTAATCTGCTAGACTTTCTTCTAAATGACTCACCAAAGGGTGAAAGCAACAATTGATTTTATTAGGAATGACACAATCGTGGGTGAAAGCGACATGAGATGGAGGCACCTTTTTAGGTTTTTCAATTATTTTGAGGCTATTTTTGGTAATTTCAAGATGTTTTGCAAATGTTTTTGGTATTTTCAAGATTTACGACGAAGAGACTAACCTAAGACCTATCCTAGGGGTCTCAAGAGCAGATCCATAGATTACCTTTGCCTATGTTATACATGCAAAGACCACATAGTTTGACTGACAACAAACATGACTTAACGATAGGATGGATGGGCAAACAGATTTCCATTTGATTGTGACGAACGTCTAAGGACTGACCTAAGATGTGAAATAGATCTAGACAAATGGATTGCTCATGCGATAGACACCTAAGGACTGACCTAAGATATGAAAAAGAGATGGACAAATAGATTGCCCATGTGATGGATGCTTAAGGACTGAACTAAGATGTCAAAAAGAGATGGAAAAACGGATTGCTCATGTGACAGACACCTAAGGAATGACCTAAGATGTGAAAAAGAGATGGAAAAATGGATTTCCCATGCAACATATGGCTAAGGACTGACCTAAGATGTCTCGGGGGATGATCAAAGATCAACCTTGCTTATGCTCAACCTCAGAGATGACGTAGTTCGAACAAGGTGGGAGACTGACAAGACTGAATGATGGAACTTTTTGAAGATTTTCAAACATTTTTGACATGTTTTTGGATTTTTTGATGAATTTTCTGAATGTTTTGATTTTCCTAATGCCTTGGAAAGAGCACAAAAATATACAAAAATCTTATCTAGTGCCAGTTTCAAGGACATGCCCCCAGCATTAAGCGATGGACTACTTCAATAAAGGTAGGACAAACTGACCTTAGGAATATGCCAACTAGTACTATGGTGGAATATGATATGGGTATTAGCTTAGGCTATGGTACAGATGCGAGCAGATGGGTGGATGAATGATTAATGAGATGTGATAGAATCGATGAGTGAGTTGTGCATATCCATGGCAGATGGGGAGTGCTTTATTTACACTTGATGCCTGTTTTCTAGGTTTTCACCAAGGTATTTGTCCAAAGTGCCACCAAAGTGGTTTTCACTAGAGGATAATTTTTTTCTTTACTATTTTCAATCCTTTTTCTAAATTTTTAGGACTTTTGTATTTTTTGATTTTTTTGTTGTCACCCAGACACCTATTTGCGAGGTTTTCATCAAGGTAAACATTTTTTTAGGACTTTTTCTGATTGTTTTTGTATTTTTGGTTTTATACCTTGCAAGTTCTTAGGCATAAATTTTTTTGAGATGGGAGCTATTCAGAGGCTCGCCTTCTAGTGTTGCTAATTGATATGCTCCTGATTTGTAGTTGGTTATGATGATGAAAGGTCCCAGCTAGTTGGGCTCAAATTTTCCTTTTCTCTCTGGATTTTGCACATTCTTTTGGTTCTCTTTCATCACAAGTTCACTGACTTGGAAGGCGCGATACCTGATTTTCTTGTTGTAGCTTCATTTCAGGAAATTCTGGTAGACCTGTAGATGGTTTAGGGCATCCATGCACCATTCATCTAGCAATTCTAGCTCATTTAGTCTTGTGATCCTGCATTCGTCATATGTGATGAGGTTTGTAAAGATATTTTTAAGGACGGGAGCTCGATCTCAATTGTGAGTATGGACTCTGATTTGTAGATAAGGGAAAATGGGGTGGCACCTGTTGGCATGCAGATGCTAGTGCGGTAGGCCCATAAAGCTAGGTTTAGCTATAGACATTAGTCATGACCAGAGTCATTGACTATTTTTTTAAGGATTTTCATAATGGTTTTGTTGGTAGCTTCTGCTTGGCCATTGCCTTGTGGGTAATATGGGGTGGAAAAGTGGTGTTGGATTTTGAATTTTTTGTACAAGTCATAGACATCCTGATTCTTGAAAGGTGTCCCATTATCAAAGATAATGGATTGAGGAACTCCATATCGAAAAATGAGGTAATTTAGGATGAACTTGGATATCTTCTTTCTAGTGATGTAGGTCATGGGAATTGCTTTGACCCACTTTGTGAAATATACGGTGGCGGTGATGATGAGCTTGTGGCAATTAGATGAAGTGGATGAGATTTTACCTATGGGATCGAGCCCCCATTGTGAAAAGGACCATGGTGTAACAATTGGGTGCAATTCTTGAGTTGGTGCATGAATGAGATCTCCATGTTGTTGGCACTATAAGCACTTTCTGACAAAGTCATGTGCCTCTCTTTCCATTGTTGGCCAGTAGTACCTAGTTCTCAAAAACATCTTAGCCAAGGTCATACCACTTGAGTGTGAACCGCAAGTGCCATTGTGTACCTCCGTCAAATTATTCAGGGCTTCTTCGGGTTTTAAGCAACATAACAAGGTTCCATCAATGCTTCTACGAAAGAGGGTTTCTCCTAGGATGACAAATTGTAAGTATATTTTGATAAAGGTTCACTTGAGGTTAGGGGTAATGTCAGCTGGGAGGACTCCTAATCTTAGATAGGTGTAGATTTCATGGTACCAAAGATCACTGGGACCAATGAGTTTGCATGCATATTTTTCCTCTAGTGCCTAGAAAGTGGGTACAAGAAGCTTCTCTACCAGGAATTCATGTTTCGAGATGTTGCAAGGGATATCTAGCAAGTACCCAATCATTGCCATTGCATTAACTGCTATGTTGTTTGCCCTCAGTATCTACTCAAAGGTGATATCGATAAATGATTCCTTGAGTCTTTCTACTACCTTTTTTTTTGGTGTGAGCTTATCATCCTTAGTTTGGTATTCACATTTGACTTGGTTGATGATAAGCTGTGAGTCTCCATAGACCTTTGATGCCATGATTTTCCACTGTGCTGCAATTTTGAGACCTATGGTTAGAGCCTTGTACTCTATAATGTTGTTGTTATAGGGGAATTCTAACTTGTAAGCTCTTGGTATACAATCCCCCTGGGGGGTGATGAAGAACACATCGACTCCTGATCCATGTTGTGTGTGGGAACCATCAAAGTATAGTTTCCAATGATCGGCTGCGTTGAGATTGAAAATGGACTCATTTGGAAACTCTATTATGAGCGGGTTGTCTGCGTAGAGGGGAGCTTCTACCATTTTGTCCACAATGACTTGTCCTTTTATTGCCTTTCACTACACATACTCGATGTCATACTTTGACAATATCATTACCCATTTAGCCATCCTTCCTGTGAGCATAGCTTTTGATAGTAGATATTTTAAGGGATCTATCTTGCTGATGAGCTTGATTTTATGTGCTAGCATGTAGTGTCAGAATTTATATGAAGCAAACACTACTACTAGGCAAGATTTCTCAATGAATTTGTAATTCAACTCATGGCCAACCATTGTTCTACTAATGTAATAGATAGCCCTTTTTGTTCCATTCTCGTTGTGTTGAGCCAAAAGAGCACCCAAGGCTAATGTTGTTGCCGAGATATATAGGATCAATGGTTTTCATGCAATGGGTGGAATTAACATAGGTGGCATAAGAAGATATTATTTGATTTTGTTGAATTCTTGTTTGCACTTGTTGTACCACTTGTATGCTACTCCCTTTTGGAGTAGGTGTGAATACACAATTTTTTTGTCTGTCAGTTGCACTATGAATCTTTGGATGGACTAGAGTCTACCTTGTAATCCTCTGAATTGTTTTAGTATTCTTGGTGCTCCCATATCGAGGATTTATTTTACCTTTGCAGGATCCACTTCTATCCCTCTCATTGACACTATGTATCCCAATAGTTTTCCTGATTGTACCCGAAAGACACATTTCTTTGGGTTGAGTTTGACCTTGTATTTTTCCAATCTATCAAAAATTACACTAAGGGTCGCTATGTGGTCCTACCTCTTCTTAGATTTGGCCAATATGTCATTCACATCATCTTCGATAGTTCTTTCTATCATGTCATGGAAGATTAGTGTCATGGCTCTTTGATATGTAGCCCCTGCATTTTTTAACCCAAATGGCATCACATTCTAGCAGTAGGTGCCCCAAGGACATGCAAAGGCCATCTTATTCTAGTCCTCTTTTGTGATCATTATCTGATTGTACCTCGAGAAACCATCCATGAGGGATAGCATCTCATGTCCAGTCATCATTTACACTATCATGTCAATGTTGGGTAGTGGAAAATCATCCTTAGGACACGCTTTGTTTAGGTCTTTGAAATCTGTGCATATGCAGATGCCCCCATTTGGTTTTGAGACTGCTACAAGGTTGGATACCCATTCTGGATAGTCAATCGGGTGTATGAAGCCAACATCCAAGAGCTTTTGTAACTCTACCTTGACTAGAAAGGCTATTTGGGGATGCATTTCTCTTAAATTTTGTCTAATCGGCTTTGCTCCAGGGTAAACAACTAAATTATGGACCACCACTTCCAAATCCAAACCTTGCATGTCAACATAGGTCCATGAAAATTTTACCTTCCTTTCTTATACAAATGTTGCTAGCAGTTCTTGTTCCTCTATTAGGAGAGACTCGACATGGAAAGTGATTTGTGGTTTTGTTTATGTTCCCAAGTTAACAGGATTACACTGCTCTGCCAAGAAAATTGATTTCTCTTGATGTACAGTAGTAGGGGGAAGATTCAATCCTTCATCCTCTGACACCTTAGAGAGGTTTTCACCCTTGGATGTGTCCTTTATTTTTTATTTTTTGTGGTTAGAGAGTGCCACAGTGTGGTTTTCAGTCAATAACTCTGAGCTTTTTCTTGATATTTATATTTTGCAACTGAAGGACTCAATCCTCTCCTCGTAATATGCCTAGGTGTCTAAAGTGATGTTGAAACCTACCTTGTGATCCCCATGCAGAACTGTATCCCTTAGTCCCGTGAGTTTTGAGAAAGCCTCATCATTTTCGAATGAGTCTAGGACTGGCGTTCCTCGTTGGTCATGATCGATGAGTTGAGGGTATACTAAGGTGATTTGGTGGGTTTGTTGGTTTGACTCAGCAGGTGAGGCACTAATCATTAGTAGGGTGGAATCCTCAAAGAGCCTAGGAAGGCTTGCTATGGTATCATCATCGTCACTACTAGTGTAGACATCGGTGACGTCCAAAGTGAAGTTGTCAAGTGGGATACCTAGGCATACGAGTGGTCTAAGGGTAGTTTATGACACCTACAAAGAGGACCCGATTGCCCTATTGGGAGTACCTCTACTAGGTATGGTTATACTCAAAGGAGTACATCCAAGGCCAAGGTTCTATATTCTTGTTTTTGCAATGATGGGTTCTAGCCGTCTATCATTGTTCCTTCCAAGGCTTTCATTTCTATTGTAGCCCATGCCAAGCATTATTTGTAGCCCTCTATTGGCTTCATCCATAGGTAATGTAGGTGTGGGTTCTTCATCATGGTATATTATGCTTGAAATATCTTCCTCACCAACACTTTCCCGACTTAAGTCTCCCTAATGGTGGAATCCAAAGGGGTCTACCCTATGGGTGTGGATGGGTGTTTCAGTTGGTCAAGGTTTCCCATGTGATCTAGGATATTGTTGTAGCTCCCCTACAACAAATGAAATTTTCTTCATTCTATGTTCTCTACATGTGTTGTCCTGGATCATGTTTTTGATGTCGAATATATTAGGGATAACGGGTGTCTCTGTCACAGAAGTGGAGGCAAGGTTGGTTGGGTCGATGTATGAAGTGGATGGGCCTTCATCAGTTTTTGATACTTTGGGGATTTTATAAAACTTGGCTTCCAATTTTTTGTAGTAGGAAAATGGTTCGGGGTCCCCATCTATAGTGACCTCATTTTGGTGCAAGAACTTAATGCATTGATGGTATGTTGAGGCCAGTGCCTTCATTCCATGGATGTCCAAGGAGGATTTTATATGGTAAGTAGAGGTCAAGGACCTGATAGGTAATATCCATGGTTGTTGGTCCCACTTGGATTGGGATTTTAATAGTGCCTTGAGAAAATATTTTTTGACCATCATATGCCCTTATTGTGATGCTCTTTTTCTTGTTAATGGAATCCTCAGTGAATCCCAAGTTATTTATAAGATTGAGAGAGCAAATATTTAGGCATGCACCTCCATCTACCAGGATCCTTTTTACTTTATTTTTATGGACCAACACTTGAAGGTGAAGTGCGCGGTTATGAGATGGTTGCAGGGAGAAGTCTTGATCAGAGAATGTTAGGAGATTCAGGGTAATGATATTACCAACCATAGCCTAAAACTGTTATGTGCCAAGAGTGGTGGAGATGGTGGATGGAGCTAATGATTCATCAAGAATTTTCCTATGGGCAGTGGAAATTTTCAACAACTCCATGATGGAGATTTGTGTGGGGATTCTTTTCAGTTGGTCAATGACATTGTATTCATAGGGAATGACTTTTGTATTTAATGTGGGGGTCTTACATGGTGCCCCTACAATGGTGACCTTTATGCCATGCAATGTGACTCTATAGTCAGTGTTGGCGCCCTTGACATTAATGATCGTGACCATTTCATTGACACGCAACTATTTCCTCATATACTAGGTTAGCACTAGCATATTTTTGCTTGCCTTTATTGTTCCCCTGATTGTTTCCTTGATTGTGGTTTGGCATCAGATTTGTGTATATTTTAAGATCTTGATTTCTGGTTGGCTGTTCGACATTGATAATCTTGTCCTCGATGAGTTCTTGGATGATGTTCTTTAGCCTCATGCAATTCGTGGTAGTATGTACTTTGATCTTGCGAAAGTCACAAAGGAGGTTTTCATTATACCATGGCAGTTTGGTCATGGATTCCACGTATTTCTCAAAGTTAGAGACTTTGATTAGGTTTTCCTTGACCAATTGTTTCTTTATGGAATTGATAGATTCCACAAGAGATGTGAACTTCTATTTGGGGGGATATTTGCCTCGGGGAGGTGGTCCTCCTTGATTACCCAAGTTATTTGTTTGGTTGGTGGGAGGTGGTTGTTGTTGTGCTACTACTAGATTAGTCTACACATTGTTGCGATTATGATTTTGTGGTTGCTGATGAGTTTGGATGTTTGGTTTGGGAGCACTTATGACCAATTTAGAGTTGACCACACTGTCGTTTGTGATGATTTTGTTCCTCGACCACATTTGAGGTTTATCATTATAATTGTTGGATGGGTGGTTATCCTGTGGTGGATTAAATGTTGATGCACCTCCTCGCGCAGTAAGGGCTCTTTCGATGTTGAGTTCCTTTGGGATCAATTGATCGTATGATGTGATGCATTGCATTTTTAGGTAGAATGCCAAGTTGTCATCTAGATTAGATATGATGGTAAAATATTTTTGTTCTTCTGGCACGGTCCACTTGCTCTGATTGGCCTTGGATCACCATCTTTGCAAGAATGATGTGAATATCTCTCCTTTTCTTTGTTTGAGCATTGATAGTTCTTCCAAACTAATGTCTGCACCCATGTACAAAGCATTATTTTTAAGGAATGCTTCCACAATTTCCTTGAATGTTTTATTGCCTATGGGTAGGCGAGAAAAAAATTTCATGGCTAGACCAGTCAGACTTTAGGGGAAGAGTTGCATTAGGTATGCGTCATCATATGTGACCTCCATGCAATGTACTTTAAATTCCATGACGTGGTTTTCAAGGTTACCCATTCCATTATACTTGTTGAATTTGGAGATCTCAAATCCTTTTGGGAATGGTACCATGGTGAGACTTCAGTCAAATGGATAAGGGCACAAGTTTCCTGGTGTTCTTGTTGTTTTCCCTACTTGGAGGTCTAACACTTGCTGCAAGAGTAGTTGGATTTGTGTTGTGACATCGTTGCTTGGATCGAGAGGTGGAATGAATGTGTTTTGAGGTGTTTGAGGTGTTTGATTGATGGGAGGATTACTAGTGGGATTTTTCTGCAAGCTCTACTATACATTCAAGGCCTATTGGTATGCCTGCATTTGTGTCAACAATTGTTGTTGTTATTTCGACAATGCTTATTGTTGGTCCATCTATTGTTCCCATTAAGCCTGTTGTTGGTCCAGCTGTTGTTGTGCTAAAAAATATTTTTGTTGGTCTAGATGCTATTGCACTAACAAAGCATATTGTTGGTCAAGTTGTTGTTGTGCCAACAAAGATTATTGTTTGTCTTGTTGTTGTGCGTGAAAGTCTGGCAGGGCTTGTTGCTATGCTTTCCGATGGATCGCTTATAGTTGTGCTTGGTATTGTCCTTCTTCCTGTTGTTGGGCTTGAGCTTGGGCTTGTTCTTGTGCTTGAGCTTGTGCTTGCACTTATTGGGCTGCTTGGGCAGCTTGTGCAACTTGTGTAGCTTGTGTCACTTGTGCAACTTGTGTGGCTTGCACAGCTTGTATGGCTTGCACAGATTATGTGTCTTGTGGAGCTTGTGTGGCTTGTGCAACTTTTGTGGCTTGTGGAGCTTTTGTGGCTTGCAGAGCTTGTGCGGATTGCACAGCTTGCATGGCTTGTACAACTTGTGTGGCTTGTGTGGCTTGTGCAGCTTGTGCATCTTGGGAAGCTTGTGTAGCTTGTGCAGCTTGTGCAACTTACATAGCTTATGCAACTTACGCAACTTGTGCGGCTTGTGCAGCTTGTGCCGCTTGTGTAGCTTGTGCCACTTGTGCAACTTGTGCAGTTTGCGTAACTTGTGCGGCTTGTGCAACTTGTGCGTCTTGTTGGTTTTGCTTTAGTACCCTTTGATGATTATATTTTTGGATGGCTTGGATCATGGTGATGAATGAATTCACACCGTTAGCTTTTGATGGGATTTGTGGTGGATTGGGAATGATGCCAACCATTGTGAGGGGTGAGTTGGTGGTGTTGGTGTGGTTGAGATGATTGGTCCTTGAGAAGGTATGCTTGGGGAGATTTGAGGACCGATTGGTGTGTTTACCGTAGTGGCTTGAATGGTTGCCACTTGTTGTTGTGATGCCATGAGCAAAAAGAGAGAATTCGATGTGATGCTCAAATTGCCCGAATTTGAGAAATTATTGATGGGTAGGGGAGGAAAACCCAATCTAAGAGGTGATGTGGATGTGAATGAAAATGGGGGAAGAGATGATATGCTACCTTGGAAGGAAAATGGATCAGAAACTCCTGTTGTTCCAAACAAACCACCTTCTCCTTGTGGTAGAGAATTTTGTATGTTTGATTGACAGGATGGTGTAGCATGGAATGAGGATGAACCAGTGGGATTATGGAAGGTGAGTGGGACATACGGGTGTGATGGATTCACCAAAATATAGTTTTCCGGTGTGGTGTTGAAACTTACCTCTTTGTTGTTTACAAGGCAATGTTGTTGTAACTCACAAAATATAGCACCTCCCTTGTTGACAATTGGTGAGATTGATGTTATTGTCGATGTGATTAGGGGATTTTCTTGGACAATGTTAGGAATTGACATTGGGGGCATGATCGTAAGAGGTCTTTCCATACTAGTGCCTACATCAAGGTTGGAAGGGAACTGGACCCCTCCTTCTATTAATGCGTGTAAGTATAGATAAGGGTTAAGTTTAAGCATGGCATTGACAATTCTATGATTCTTTGGATTTTGAATCATTTCAGTTATTTCCCTTTGTGTCATTCCGAAGTCTTCATTGATGGTGTCCTCTTCATAGCCTTCCTCTTGAGGATTTTGTGATGATAGAGAAGAGCTACTTGGGGGATTGTTGGATCCTACAAGGTTTATTTCAGTGGTTACCATACCTAAGTCACCATAAGTTGATATGTCCTTGATGTTTTCCATGTTCTTCTTGTATTGTGATCTTGTTTGGACCATAAAAAATAAGGATCATTTGATCTTAATCCTTTAGGCCCAAAAGAGAAGAACTAGGGAAGTCAAAAGATCAAGGAGGGTGGTAGTGATGATGGAATAAATGGATGAAGTGAATGAGTGAAAAATTTTGAAGAAATTTTCAAGAGTTATGCTAAAATCTAGGGCTTGGATTGATTGTGATGGTTTGACTAGGTGTATTAAGTCAAACAAGATTGTAGTGAAGTTGTAGACAATAGGAAGTTGTGTTATATTAGGGAAACTTGCACAAGAGAATGAATTGGCTAAGTGTGTTAAGCCAACCAAGGTGGTTGTGAACTAGTAGAGCTCAGGAAGTTATGTTATCCTAGAGGTAAATTCGTTCAAGAGATTTGACTATTTGGCTAGGTGTGTTAAGCCAAGATAGAGTGATGTTGGTTTAGCCCTTAAGTTTAGCATGAGTGATTTTTTCTAAAGCTCTCAAAAAATTTGTTGATGGGATGAAAATTTGACTTGATGGAGAGACAGATGAGGATGACGACCTTGATCTTAGACCTTGACCTAGACAGGGCTCTTTTTACAAAACCTCAGTTTTGAAGAACATGCTATACTTCCTATGTAAGGAAGGCAAACCTCTCAAAAATCTCAAGATTTTTTTGATAGTATAATGCATACAAGGCTGGGTTGTTTCTTGAAGCCTTTTTATAGAAGTTCTACACTAGTCTTTCTCTAACTTCAAGGAGCATTTCAAGATGTTGTTCATGGGCTTTTAGACTTATCCTTTTGAACCTTGGTTTTGGGATTTTAACCTTTCAGGAAATCATTTGAAGCAACACATATGAGGTTCAATTTATCCTTTATCTTGGCTTAGTGAGTTTATTTTTACCAAAAACACTTTCTTGATTATGTTTCAAACTATATGTCTAATGTCCCACTTTATTTTTCATCCCACAAGGTCCATTATGTGGAAATCAAGGAAATTAGGGAAAAAATTCCTAGGTTTATCCTTAGTGAAAATAAATGGTGATAAAATCCAAGCACTTATAAACCTCTAAGGATATGATCCCTAGGGAAAGCAAGAGTATTTAAATTCATCAAAGGTATTTATTTCCTCAAAGGGGTTTGAAATTTGGCACTCTTTGTGAATTTTTGTTTTTCAATTGTTTTGAGGACCAAGCAATGTATTTTTCATTTCCAAGCTCATTTTACAACCCTAGGATGATGAGACAATATTTTGTTGGGTTCCCACTTGGACGAATCCAACTTCACATATTTTGTGTGGATGACTAGATGCTTGACCACACTGGCTCCCCTCCATGACACACACTTCTTAGTTTATCCAAGCATTAATACCCATGAATCTCCCATGGCATACTTTTCATCTCTACAACAAAACCGCATGTATAATGTGGGGCGGCTTCAGAGGACATGACCTTTTGAACCAACAAAATAGATAAAGATTTGGCCTTTCTAAACAAGGGTTTTAATTCAAACTTTCCATTTGTGGAGGTTGACCCATGTAGTGAGAGACCATTGCTTCCCTTCTCGTCAAAGGCAACTGCATGATATTCGATTTTGTTCTGGTACCCACTTTTATATCCTGGTTGGAACTACACTTGGCTTTAGTGTGTTACCAGTTGAGTCATTCCCTTGGGTGAGTACTTTTTCCGACAAGGTAGGCCTACTAAGATAAACAAAAGCGAGTAAAATTATTTGTAGTTCGATCAACCTTTGTTTAGAAACAAAGGGAGAACACACACAATAAGCCTACTCACACTTGCACAATGTTTTGTTCAATTTTAAACCCAAAAAATGAAGTGTGAAGGTAAAAATTTTGACAACTCAATATCACAAAAGACTTTTGATTCTCAAGATCGTCATGAGGTGTGAGAGAAGCACATACGCCTTTTTAATGATATTAATTTGTGAAAAGGATTATAAAACATCAAAAACACACATGTTCATTTTAATCCTCAAAGCAAGAAATGAGTTCTTTTTAAAGCACCAACTTTGAAGTGTGAGATTTTGCCTTGTTCAATTTTTAAACCTTTAAACAAAATCTAGTAGATTTTTTCTAGGTTTTTTTTAATCCTTTTGTCTTGTTCTTTTTAGAGCCCAAATTGAAATCTATTAAATCCTAAAAGCTTTGAAGAGATAAAATCCTTAAACTTGGAATTATAATTGTTTCCAAGAGTGTCTAAAGACACTTAATACAATAGAAGGATGATTTCATAAGAAACTTTTCCTTTGTTTCCTCTTCCCTTTTTGATTTCCTAACCTGAAAAAATGCTCCAAATGTTAGATTAAATCAAGAAACAAGAAGGTATAAGGGTTACATGAATCATAAAGCATAAAAATCCTAGAAATTAGACCAAGTTATAGTGTGATTTGACTTTATATGTGAAATTGATAATTTTAACTCTAATAAAACTGATAAAAACCTACACCATTGGATAGCTTATGAGATTCTACCCCATTTCAAAAACAAAAGCATAAAAAAAGACCTTTGAATGATCAAGATATCGTCATTTTAAAAATTGATAGTAAAAAACGTTAAAATAGAGGTCTATGCGCTAAAACAAAGCACAAATGTGCTAAAAGAAGGCTTGTATGTGCTAAAATAGGTGTCAGATGCGATAAATTGCTTGCAGATGTGCTAAAATAGTTTGCAAATGTGCTAAAAGATACCATGGATGCACTAAAACTAGTATTAACACCCAAAACTATAAAAAACAATGAAATTTAAAAAAAAACATGTTAAATTCATGATCTATTGGCCTCCTTCTAGTGCCAAAATGTGAACCCCAATCCTTTATACCTGCAAAAACATGAGAAACAAACACATAATTAGATTAATATGCAAGTAAGAAGAAGGATTCCCCATGAAATCCATTTGCAATGCTCAAATACGTAAAAAAATGAGTAAATCAACAAAGAACACAATGAAATCCTATTCTAAGATGCAAACTCTTGATCCCATGGGGAGTTGGTGCCAATTTGTGTGTATGAAATGGCCCTTTCCCAACTCCTTTGTGTGATTGTTGATTGTTTGATGAGTGATCCACTTTGATGAAGATTCAATCAAGCTCCATGATGAAAAACCTGCATAACCTAGCTAAGAACTTGATGAAATGGATAATGTTGAGGATGAAATTGAGTATAATAAACTTACTCAAATTGTGGATGATAGAATGAGAGGAAAAGTCTCTCATTTATAGATTTCCAAAATGGAAGAGAGAGCAAAAATGAGCAATGTGGGATCATTCAACATCCAATGGCCAAATGCCACTTGTCGATATGTGAATGGTTGAGGAAAGAGCACATTTTGGTCAATGTGCATGATAAATGCCATGAGATTAAAATTTGAAATTTGAATCTCACATGTGGGAGGGAGAAGGAAATGGAGTTAGTGTCACTTGGCTGAAGGCTAAGGACATGTAAGAGGCATTAAATGCCTTGTTGGAAGGACTAAGCTCATTTGAATTCAAATTTAAGGGAATATTCCTCTTTTTTGCCATGTGAGGGAAAATAGATGAATTAATAAATCAATTAAATTGATTTATTGGTGCAACTTGGAAAATATAGAGGATTTTAGTGATTTAGATTAAATTAACCAAGGTTTGATCAGCTTAATGAGGGATTAGATGATTTGACAGTTTTTACTGAAATTGGTGAATTGATTTAAATCAGAATTGAGAGGAAATGATTTTGATTTATTTAACTAAGTGGGAAAATGTTAGATTAAATCAAATAAAGTTTAATTTATTTAATTTAATAAGAGGACTTTAGACACTTTCATCAAATAAAATGATTTATTTAATTAAATAGAAACATAAGGTTAATTAAATTAAATTGATTAATTTAATCAATGGAGGAGAAAGACTTAATAAAATAAACAATGATTTATTAAATTAAGAGATAGAATATGATGAAAATCTAAGTGTATGATTCTAAAGGAAATGTTGTTAGTAATCAGGATCAAGTGTGCTAAACCGAATTATACATTTTCCATGTCTACAGGGTTTAAGGGTACATGGCTAAGGGTAGTTGGGAGAGACATAGGAGTGAGTGAGAGAGAGAGACTTGAGAGAGGGAGAGGTTGTAGGAGGGAGATGGTTGAGAAAGAGAGAGAGGGTAGATGGTTTAAGGGTTAAGGGTAGAGGGGGGAGAGATAGAAGGAGTGAGTGAGAAAGAGAGAATTGAGAGAGGGAGAGGGGGTAGGAGGGAGATAATTTAGAGAGAGAGGGTAGAGGGTTTAAGGGTTTAGGGTTTAAGCATTAAGGGTATAGGGGTAGAGATAGAGGGATTTAGTGAGAGAGACAGAGGGAGGGAGCTAGAGAAAGATAAAGGGTAGAGGGTAGAGGGTTAAAGGTAAAGGGGAGAGAGATAAGAGTGAGTGAGTGAGAGACCTAAGAGAGGGAGAGGGGGTAGGAGGGACATACTTGAGAGAGAGATAGGGAGGGAGGGAGGGCATGGGAGAGAGATAGAGGTTAGAGTGTTAAGCATAGAGGGTAGAGGGCTTAAGGGTTTAGAGTTTAAGGGTTAAGGGTTTAGGGTTTAGGGTTAAGGGTAGAGGGGAGAGAGATAGAGGGAGAGAAAGAGACCTGAGAGAGGGAGATTCTTGAGAGAGAGAGGGAGTGAGTGGGAGAGAGATAGAGGGTAGAGGGTTTAAGGGTTAAGGGTAGAGTGGAGAGATATATGAGTGAGTGAGTGAGTGAGAGAGAGAGACTTGAGAGAGGGAGAGGGGGTAGGAGGGAGAGACGTGAGATAGAGAGAGAGGGAGTGGGAGAGAGATAGAGGGTACAATGTTTTAAGGGTTTAAGGGTTAAAGGTAGAGGGGAGATAGATAGAGAGACTTGAGAGAGAGAGAGAGAGAGAGAGAGAGAGAGAGAGAGAGGGGGGAGAGATAGGGAGATTAGAGAGAAATATGAGTGAGGGATATATATGTAGGTAGATAGAGTTGAGATAGAGATAGAGTAGAAAGGGAAGGAGAGAGGGGAAGAGAGGGAGAAGTTAGAGAGAGAATAAGGAAGGTGGATAGATTGAGAGAGGGAAGGAGAGAGAGAGGGAGAGATTAAGAATGAGGTATAGAGGGATAGGTAGGTAGAGAGAAGTAGAGAAGGAATGAGAGTTGGAGGGAGAGGTAGGTAGAGAGAGTAAACGGAGATATAGAGAAGTGGAGAGGGAAGGAGAGATGGATGGAGAGGTAGGAATTGAGGGAGAGATAAGGATTTAGAGAGTGGTGAGAGAGTGAAATAGAGAGAGAGGTAGGTAAGGAGAGGGAGGGGGAGATAAAGGGAAGTAAATAATGAAGGAGAGAGGGAAGAAGAGGTAGGGAGGGAGAGATAGGTGAGATAGAGATAGAGGATGGAGGGAGGGATATTTAAGGAGAGAGAAGTGAGATAGAGAGAAAGAAAGTAAAGAGGGGAGGGGGAGAGAGAGAGGTGATAAAGAGAAGTAGAAGCATAATGAGGAAGTTAGAGAGATTGAGAGAGGGAAAGAAGAGGGAGAGAAAAAGAGGTATATATGGGTAGGTTAGATAGAGAGATGTAGAGTGAATTTTAGTGGAAGTGAGAGAGGAGGGAGGGATGGGTAAAGATGGCAAAGAGAGATAGAAAGAGGTAGAGAGGGAGAGGAGAGATAGAAATAGGGGGAGGGAGGGAGAGATAGAGAGAGTAGAGAGGGAGGAGAGAGATAGAGAGAGGTGATAGATAGAATTAGAGAGGGAAATAAGGTGGAGATATTGAGAGAGAGGAGGCAAGGACAGAGAGAGAAATAGGTATCGAGGGACAACTAGGTAGAGAGAGATAGATATGAAAGGAGATATATAGGGAGAGGTAGGGATGGGGAGATTGGTGAGACAAAAATAGAGAGAGGTCTAGGTAGATAGAGGGAGGAGGAGATAAAGATAAGTATAGATGGAAGGAGAGAGGGAGGAAGAGGTAGGGATGGAGAGAGAGAGGTGAGAGAGATAAGAGAGAGGAGAGAGGGATAGGTAGGGAGAGAGAGGTGAGATAAAGAGAAAGAGAGTAGAGGGGGAAGGGGAAAAATAGAAGTGAGATAGGTGATAGAGATGTGTGATGGAGCTGAAAAGTATAGAGATAAGGAGGGAGGTGGAGAGATTGAGGGAGAAGGAGGGAGGAGAGAGAAATATGTATAGAGGGATAGGTTATATAGCAAGAAGTAGAGAGAAAAGGTGGGTGAAAGGAAGAGAAAGAGGGGGGGAGAAAGAGAGGTGAGATAGAGAGAAGTAGAAAGGGAAGGAGAGAGAGGGGGAGTTAGAGAAAATTAGAGAGGGAGGGAGGGAAGGGGAGGGAGATGGACATGTAGAGACATAGTTCTTGAGCTCAAGGAATATTTTTTAGATAAAGCGATGGAGATAGTGAGAGAGAGAGGTTTAGAGAATAAGAGATGAAAATTAGTAAGATAGAGAGAGAAAGATGAAATTTGACCTCTTGAGTACTAAAATTTGACCTCCTAATTATTGAAATTTGATATTTTGATTACTGAAATTTGACTAAGTCTAAAATTTTTAAGATCTTCCAAAAAGTAGAATTTGCATTATAAATCCTAGAGATCTAAAACCACTCTCAAACATCCTACCTATATATACATGAAATATAACTTAAATTATAAGAAAGTAAATTTCCATATGTAAATGTCAACTTATAGTTAAATGTTTATTTCATGTATATAGTTTCCCTGATAGAGAAAGCAAAAATCAAAGAGTTTAAAAAAATGCATTCCAAAAGCCATGACTAACTTTTGGCGCTCGCCAAATGAAGCAGCCTATTTGGCACACACCAAATTTGGTGTGCGCCAAATATGTTGCATTGGGAAATACCAACCCTATGGGTTGGATTTTGCATTGGGCATCCAACCCAAAGGTTTGGACAACTATTTCATGAAAATGACGTGATTTTTTGAAAGGGTGCAACATTTCTTCATATTTTTGTCTATGCTCCTTGTCTCATTTGCACATCTTTCAATGCAATTTTATAAAAAAATCATGATCGCATTAACCTCTCTCTTAGCTATCTAAATATATAATTATTTTTTTCATTTTCATTTAGTTAAGGTTTTGACCCATGGCTTCTATTGTAAATTCTTTCATTTTTGGTCAAAAACCAACATGTGCTAGGTTTACGATAGATTTTTACTCATTCATCAGAACGTGAAAAGAATTACATTTTGTGAAACTAGACTCCATTCTACATATGATGAAAAACAAAAACAATTTTTGATTAGTTTGCAAAAAATTGGGGGGTAGGATGCTCAAATTTTAGCTTTTCAGGATGTGTCCACTTTGAAAATTTATAAAATATTATATATTCATTAAAAAAATTATCCAAAAGAATGAGCATAAACTACATGGTGTTAGCTAATTTCTCACTATTGGGATTTTTAAAATTCTAAAAAAAAGTTAATGAAAAAGGGGGGAGCCCTCAGGTGCTATGCTATTTGTTTTGATAAAAACAGCACCTATTTTGTTCCCCCCCACCTTTTGAGACCCTTAATCTTCATTAATTTCAAAAAAAAATAGTAGCTTAGAAACTAGACTCAGATAAGTTCAACTTTTGTTCTTGCCGCATCTTGAAATTTTGAGCATAACTATCTTCATTTTCTCGTGCAAATTAGATTTTTTTTATTTCAAAAAAAAAGTGGCATCTTAAGAGCCAAAATTGTGTCACGGATTGGTGCACTTACCCATATGATTCTTCTAATTCTCTTTTCACATGCTTCCTCTCACCCCCTTTGACATCAATTGAAAAGGAAAAAGAATAATTTTCATTTGTCTCTCCTTTTATATGACAAGTTGAATACACATAATGACAACACCTAATACTACCTACCCCCCTGAGAGATAGCCTCAAAAATATTAGTCCAGAAGAAGGATAAATCCATAGATCCATAGGATTAATGCATCTAGTTCAAGAAAGGAGGGGAAATAACCCCCAACTTCTCTTGGAGATACTCAAAAGTATCTTTAGGAAGATCTTTCATGAAAATATCAGCAATTTGATCCTTCGTCAGAACATACTCAAGTTTCACTTCATTCTTTATGGCCTTCTCTCTCAAAAAATGATATCTGATAGATATATGCTTCATCTTCAAGTACATCACAAGATTCTTAGAAATGTTAATTTCACTTGAATTATCATAGAAAATAGAAATGGAATCATCATATAGCATTACATGATATCTTTCAAACTCTATTTCATCCATAAAAATTATGTACAAAAAGATGCAACAATAATATACTTAGATTCAGTGGTAGAGAAAGACTAAATATTGCTTCTTGCTTAACCAGGCTACCAATTTGCACTCCTTTTGTCATCTACACATCCAACCCAATCTGCATATGTATAGGCACTAAGTGTAAATTCAATATCTTTTGGATACCACAATCCATAATCGAGAGTCCCATTCAGGGTAAAAGCAAGAATTTGGGTCCATGAAGAGGGGAAGTTTCACCCAAAACAAAAAAAATCGCATGAAAAGCATTAGCGTTTTTTTTAAATTCATACACATTATGGTTCGAGTACTTGAGCCTAAATCCCAAATGTGTATGCATTATTATTTGGGTATGTGAACCTAAAATGCGTACGCGTTTTGAAATGCATACGTGTTTTGAAATGCGTATGCGTTTCTTAATGCTATATTTTTTTTTAAATAAGCGACTGCAATTTCATTTTCAGTCACTTTTAGCCACACCAAATAAGGAGAAGTAAGATCACATATGCATTTCAAAGGGCCAGATTCAAGAAAATTTTCACTGCCACCTCCTTTGGTCAATGTAACCAATGTCAACGACCTCTAGGTTGGTTGAATTCTGCCATTTTTTTTATTTATATCTTGCACTTTTGTTTTATAATTGTTATTTAGTTTTTTTTAGTTCAATATTTTATAGTTTTTAAATTACATTTAATTAACTGAAAAACATCAATGAAACAAACATCATTAAATTCTAAATCGAAAACCATAAAAAATAAATCTAAATTTGACACATTTAATTTAGAAATTTCAAAACCCTAAACCCTAGGTTCTAAAAACCATAGGTCCTTAAAAACTAATTTACCCAGGTTAATCCTTAGACCTAAACCCTAAAACTTAAACTAAAACCCTATTTACCCTAAAACATTCCATACTCAACCTAAACCCTAAACGTAAACAAGATGTTACAACATTTCCATACTCAGCTATATAGTTTAAACATTCTCATTTTTTAGTATGGTTACAAGAAATCAATCTTATTAGGAATGATCATGTTGCTCTTGTTCAAATTGAGTAATTTCAATTTTGAAATTTCCCTCCTTCCTTGCTTTATTTTGCATCCTCCTTATCATTGGTTCTTAAATTTCACTTCACATAATTTTAGAAGCATCCCTCCTTTGAGGTTTCTTACATTTTTTATTTGACATAGATATGTTCTCATGTCATCAAATCTCTAAATAATTTATAGTAAGGATATAATTTGTTCTATTTTTGCATGATAAATTATGCAAACCAAGTCACATGTATAAATATGATTTCATTGTACAACTAGAAGTAAATTTAGCGAAGTCTTTGTTTACTTAAAGAAGCCATTTTGAATATGTCAATAGAGCTCAAGCTCATCTTTTCTTATTTTGTATGTATTGCAATTACCAAGTTAGCATATATATATGTGTCCCTTTGAAAGTCTTCTATTAATTTTTATTCTTATCTAAATAGTATGCTTTGAACACAATGAATGAGATTATAGATTAATGTTATTGTTAAACTTATAATTTATTCTTAACTATTTTTTCCCACTATAGAGAACTTGTGTATCTAATCATGAAATTAAAAAATTTAGATAAATCAATTTATGTCCTCGAATTTAATTAAATTATATGTCATACTTGATAAAACACATGTACTCATAATCGATACACCTTAGCTCTATAGATATATTCTTGTTGGGAAACAACCACACCTATGAGTAAACGTCCCCACACCCCAAAAGATAAAGCTCTAGAGACCCATAATAACTTAGAAGAATAAATTACTTATTGATTCAAATTAGTTAATTAATGATAGGCTTGATATTTATGAGGCCCATTGAGCACCCTTATCTAACAATAATCCTTTAACATAAATAGAATCTAGTATAATTTTTACTTGAATTAAACTACATGGTTTTTATCATTTACCCATTTTGACACTCATTCTTGAGCTGTTCATAACCTAAATTATCTTGGGGACCTTTCCTTCTATTTTTCCACCTTTATATCTGTAATAGAAGTCACTCTAAACAACCCCTAACCTCCTATTAACACCCAATTTGAGAAATCAAAGTTATATATCTACATATGTCTTATTTTTTATTCTTTATTCCTTTACCTATAGAAATTAAATGGTTCCTCACCTCATGTTCATAGTCTCTATTTGTAATCTTCTTATTTATTTTTTCCAATAATGACTCAAAGAAGCCTCATTGTTGATATCGCGGCCTTTTGTCAGCCCTCGATTCTTGATACATTTTATGCAACTCCTAGTTTAAATGTTGATGGTGATTTATTTAAATAAATATTAAGTCTTCATCTTAATCCATGTGATTTTATTTATTTTAAATAAATCAATTAATGCATATCATCAAATTTGGATATAGTTTAATTATCAAGTGATATCTAGTTAAAAATAATTTTATGGATTCAATTTAATGTGTACATGCTATGGATTTTTTAATGTTATAAATCAAATGGTATTCAAATGAAATGTATATTGAATTTTTGCATGTTCAATGTGATTTTTAAATAACTTTCAAATTGTGTGCATTATTTAATTAGTTTGTTGATATATATTTTTTAATTATTTAACATGCAGTTGTCATTTGGTTACATTCACGTGGATCTAGAATTTAACATAGAGGATTTTATGCCTGAACCAAAAATTAATGTAGATCCTATACATCCAAACCCACCACCACAACAAAACCCCACACCTCCAAACTCTCCACCTCCTAAGCCCCCAACCCCCTTGTAGATCAGGATTAGTTGAGAGAGAGCATTAGGGAAAATCTTATTGCGATTCAAGGAAATATAGATCTGATTAAAAATGAGCCTAGAATCCCCCCCATCTCACACGGTTTGCATCTACTTTGTTCAATCTATTGATGTGGACCTAGATAGGCTCCATCAATGGAGAAAAGAGAGGAGACAATTATATGTAGATGGATTGTATTATAAAGATATTAATGACCTTAAAATTACCAAACAAGCCATGTGCCAATATATTTTTAACCCCTAAACAAACCAACCAATTTCACCCACCAAAAAAATAATTTCAATTTTATGGTGTAGGCACCCTTAGATAGCTTCACATTTTTGGGATAGATGGTGGATGGTGGTTGATAATCCACCACATGGAAATTTTGAGGTGCCCCTATACTTTTTGAGAAAGTTATGGGCTGAGTTTGAGTTGGGTTTAAAACCCAACTATTTTGATATGAGGTCATTTCATGGATTTTGGCTTGGCATGCCCCAACATAGACTAGGAGCATGTGTTGATCCTCAATTACATGCTTTGATTTCTCCTATTGGTCCTCCTCCTTCTCCTAGTGCTCCTATTTCATTTCAATAGTAGACCATGTTATCAACATTAGGAGCATTGAGTTCACTTTCAGGACATCTCACTCATCAAACTACACACCCAATGGCTAAAGTGGTCAATAAAGAGTGTGGAGGCTCAAGAAATAGGAATATTCATGCATCCACATCAGGTGACCCACATGCATCTAGGATAGAGTCATATATGGATTTACAATATTCTAAGCATCATCCTACATAGGTATGTTCATCTTTTGAACTTAATTTTTTTTTTGAAATATGAAAAATTCATGTAAATAATAACATCAAATTATATATAATACAATATTAATTCAATAAGTGTTCGGTGTAGATGCATGATCATGTGATACTTGAAACTCAAAATGATCTTGCCTCTATGTCAAGTGTTGTAGATTCGGGCTCACCTTTTGGTCAGGTACTTGAACCAATATATATTAAATAGTTTGTTGGATATATCTAATTTATTTTTAATTTGTAAACATGTGTGAAATGATTTATTATATCTAGATGTAGGGAGGTCATACGATACCTAGTACTGACCAACCACAAGTTTTGGTGAGAGCTCTTCAGCCATCATCAACTCAGGTGTGTGCTTTAAAAAAAAATTAAGTTTGAATTAAATAAAAATCATAGATCTTTTTTTTTTTTTCATGTACATACACATGTATGAATGATCTATACAAACTGTTGTACATCTATATGCAAGGATTTCATGAGATACCCATCATAGGTACACCTAAGACATCATCAACATTTGTGCATGGGAAATCTTAGGTGGGTGATCATGAGGTCATATCATTCGATGTTATAAACTTTACTAAATCTCCTAAACAATTTTTACAGCTCTTTTAAATATATATATTTGAGGTTTTAACATATTGTTTGCTTTATATGAATATGCAGGATATAGTAGATCAGGCATTTGGATCTTCTCAAGTGACAATTATGCTACACATTGAACAAAATGTGTCAATAGATTCACATGATCATATGGTAATTTATGCATACTAAAAATTAGTTTTATTGTATTTTTTGATGGTGTTTTTATGCACTTCGCAACACAGGTAATACATAGGTGCATTACCTCTCTTGAAAGAAAATCTTCCACAATCAAATTGTAGAACACTATCCCAAGGTATCTTAGATGTCAGGTCATGATGATTCTTGGAATATTTTAGTTGATTTATGTGATTTTCTGGAATCACAAGGTGGCCTTACATGAGTCAAAGCTGTAGGAGAATCAGGTCTATGACTAGAGTTCTTCAGATAGGGAATTACTACACTTTTCTTCAGGCTCAAATAGTAGTCTTGAACTCCTTTGTTTCATTGGATTTGGCTTTACAATGCGCAATGAACCTTAGCATAGGTTGTTTCTAAAAAAAATGAAAAAGGGGGGCATGGAAGAGGGAAGGTTCTTGGACATGCAACTACCAATGAACAGTGACCATGGAGGTTCCTACTGTGGACAGTTTCCTTAAAATAGGATTTCACTTAATCAGAATTCTCACAATATCATGAAATCTATGCTATCTTCTAAGGACTGCACATATTCATCATTCATTCATCATGTAAATGTGAAAAAAGACAAATTTTAAAGAGAAGCTATGAAATTATAGTCCAAGCTAACTTTACATAGTCACCTACTAGCAGCAAATGACTAAAAGTATGGACAAGGAAAGTATCCACACAATAGAAAACTTCATAACCAAAGACAACATACTAAATCCACCAAAGTCAGCTAAAGGAAACTAGAACACCAAAATAACTTAAACTAGAACTTTAACTAATGGGAGAAGAATCATGAAACATGTGGAGAAATTCAAAATACACCAATAAGTCACTATATTTTCTATTGCAATTTTTGCAGCATGCCTTTGAAAAAACTCAACTCTATTAAAATGAGAGGAGCAAGTCCCCATTTATAGTTTTCAAAAAGAAAAATGAGTGGACAAGATTCAATTCTATTGTGTGGCCAAGATTCACTTTACACTAGGGTTTCACCTACCCCCAAATATATTACATTGTTTTTAAAACATCTTTCATCTTTTCCCTATTTTGTCTTCTAGTGGCAGCACTATAGCAGTTTTATCTTTTTGTTGTTTGCCCTTTGTTGTAGCTACTCTTTTAGATATTCCTCATCAATGACAAGGTTTCCCTCTTACTTCTTTAAATTTGCATACTCCACAAAGCTTAGGATCAGTGGCTGAAGCTTTCCCACTTCCATGATGTCAAATCGTACCACCTGGTAACTCCATTTTTGGGAGTTGTTAACGAGCTTCTTCCAATCATCGTCATACTTGGTAGCTCATACCCCATCATCAGCTTGAGGTATCAAGCACAATGCCCTATAGCCTCCTTGGCCCATTCGATATCCGGAACCACTCATTCCAAGATCTGCTCCAAACTTCCCTTTCGATGATCAAAATCTTGTTTCAAACATCCACTAATAGGTGGTCATCATCACTGAGAGCAAGGTCCTTCTCCCATACCTCACTCAGTAGCACGAGGATAGCTTCTATCTTTGGGTAGGTGGCTTTTTTTTTCATTGGGAACTCCTCGCGGATTCACCTCGTGCCCTCAAGAGTCCTCTACACCTCTAAGAACTTATTTTGTTGTTCAGACAAATGAGTTGATGCTTGTGTTCCCCATGTCTAAGACTTGTCGAAACCAATTTTTCGTGGTCCTATCCAAGTACCTGGTTCATTCCAACTTATTGATTTTCTCTTGGGACAAGAACTGCAATGGGGCCGACGATGTGGTGGGTAGCTCATCTAGTGATGACCACTATTGAATGTAGGTCGTTAGATCAGCCACTTGTGCTTTAAATTCTTCCTTTGAAACCTTATCTTGTTAGATAAGGTGCACCCTCATGGCTATCGATTCCTAGAGGTGGTTGACCTTCTACTCCCTAGTGGCCACTCCCAAGTCGATAGTGGAGATGTTATAAGTCACTCCTTGTTCTCCAATCACCGGCATGGCTATTTGTATTGCCCTAGATCCAGAGGCATCCATGGTTACTTTTGATCTTATTTTTGGCCTTTTCTCCTTCTTGGTTCTTATTTGTGCTCTGGCCAATATTGCCTCTAGCCTCGCCTTAGGATCTTTTAGGGTGAGAGTCTTTTGCCTAAGTTGATTCCCTAGCCAATTGGGCATTTGGGGTCCCTCCTTGGGTGATTCATGTTGATCCTTGCTGCCCTCCACCCCAAGTTAAATATTTTTGATAAAAAGGGCATCCTTTTCAACCCTTGCATCCTCCTTCTCCTCATCGGAGTCATGTTTGAGCATTACACATTTAGTGCGAGACATGGTGAGAATTTTCTTGTTAGAAGGATCTTCCCTTTCAACATCTTTTTCTTCTTCATCTTGATCATACTCATGTTCCCCAAGCTTATTTTCTTGTTCATCTTCATGGAGGGACACCTCCTCATCATGCTCTGGGGTTTGATCATGTCTTTTATCTGGAGACCTACCGGTCTCGATCTCTGAAGCAGTAGACCCTTCAATCACAGGCTAACCTGTAGCCTCTTGGTCCTCCATCTCCTTGAGTTGCTTGTTCCATTCTTCTTCAAGCTCTGGGTCAATTGTTTCTCTTATTAATTCCATGTCTAGCTCCTTGTTGCTTTCACTAGAAGATTCATAGGGTACCTCATCGATTTTTTGGTGCTCATGGTATTCAAAATATTCGTCTTCGAGCCTCTTGGCAGCCTCTAGCTATTATCGCTCAAGCTCATTGGATATCTACATTATTGCCTCCATTCTAGGTGGTTCAGTAGGGGGAGGGAGAGCTGGAGCATTAGCCATAGCTTAGGCTATTGCAACTTGCACTACTAGATTTGTAAGCATCCATGAAATCTCAGAGGACACGTTTTGCATGTACTTTACAAAGGATTTTGGGAGACTGAGGACATGCATTGCAATAGTAGAAGTGGATAGAAGGGAAGGATACATAGAAGATGACAAGACCAACAAGGTCATGGTGGAGGATGAATCCACCGATATGACCTCCACGATCGGAGAAGTGGAGGCAAGGTGGACAAAGATTTCCACCATAGGTGGGGAGGAAGCAGATAATGCAAGTGAAGTGGGTGGGATAGTGGTAATGGCAGTAGATGGAGACTTTGGCGAGCCAACCTTTTCCTCTCTACCCTCGAGGAGCGGATCTTTGGGTATTACAAGCATCTCCACAACCCCGACTATTTTTTTTTCTTTTTGGAAGGCTCGCCCTCTGAAGCCTTTCAAGCATAAACCTTTGGGTTAGGCAACTAGTCACTAGCTTCCTTTCTCTTCTTAGTTTTGACAGATGGTGGGGATTTGGAGGTTTCCCTAGTTGTAGAAGTAGTTACCCCACTATAGAGCCACTTGACTCACTTTCAAGTCCCTTGAATGTTAAGACGACTCCCTGTTGCTTCAATCGGGCCACCTATTGGTTGATCCATTCCTTCCTTCAAACCTCCATGGGCTTGGTGAGTATGTTGAGTTCATTAACCTCTTGCTCATCCCAATCAATCATGGGCAATGGTGTATTGGCGACAACATTATATCCCAAACTAATAATCATGCCCTCGTCCTCTTCAAGATGATCTAGAACTGGACACAAGTTGACTCTTCACACATAGAGGGCAGTCATGTGCATATAGTGTCATAACCATACTTCAAGATCGTCTTTGCAGTTGGCCCAAAAATTATCAACATTGTGGAGATGGGCATACTTAGATTCTAGTGCCTTTCTAATATGACCATATGGGTCCATGCATGGCCAAGCTATATACTGCCTGAAGTTGTATTTTGCTAGCTCCTTTTCTGAATTACTCGCACATTGGGAGGTATGAATTTTGTATATTCCCTAGCAAGTCCAATAGGATAGGGTGTCCTTGCTAGATGTCTTATGCTTAGGACATTGTGAATGTGTCACAGCTACCAGATCAGCTCCAATCATATGATCTGGTCATTGGGGTACCGGGGCAGCTTGTTCAGCCTTTCCATGAGTTCTTGGTTGTGGATGTAAGTGAACTTAGGGAATTTTATATACAAGAAAGTGTAATGCCTAAGGAGGGATCTGGTACTGTGGGAGACTCTTCTCTCGAAATCTCCTCCAAGCAGCAAGATGATGTAGGCATGAATGCATCAATTACCTTGTAGTAGTCCCTCTTGACTTTTATGTATTGCAGCTGAGGATTTTTTTCATAGGGCTTAAGTTTCCTCCTCGGCATCTCATTAGGCATTGCAGTCAATCCATGGTAATTTTGCCGATCGGCAAGCTAATAGACCAAGTATGATGTCATGTATAATTTTGATGTGTTCTTCACACTGATAAATTTCTCATGAAACCAATTGCTAATTATTTCCCCCCAATAAAAGCCAGCATTAGTCCCATAGAGGATTTGTTCCACAAAAAACAACATCCACTCTTGAAAGAAGGCCACAATAGGAAGGCCCATTACCCTGCTTAGTAGGGTGACGAGGTCATGGTAATCCTTGAAGAAATCAGTATGGAAGAGCTCTCGAGGGACACTGCGAGCACTAGCCCATTTATCCTTCAACCAATACTGATTAATCAATTTCTTGCATGTAATTGGATCTTGATCCCATAATGCCTTGCATTCCTCTATAGTCAGAGTCTCCATGCTTTCAAGGGCAGGGATGTGGAGAGTTGTGGTTATCCCAAGAGGGGACATATTTGTAAGGATCTTTCCATCGTTGTCCACTATGGTTTTGGTTTTAGGTTGATATGCTTCCCGGCATGCCATTACCAGCTCGGGAACCACTAGAGCTAGTGGGAAGCCTGCAGCCTTGGAAAGTCTGCTACTCCTGATTAACTTTGCATTTTTTGTTTTCAGGTCTAGTCTGACCGTCCATGTAAACTCATCAATATCAACATGCCCGATATTGGTATCTGTGATGTTTCTCTAAAGAGTGGTGATTCTAGAGTGTAATGGCACCCCTTGGAATTTTAACTTCATTTGATCCTTGCCATCCTTGCCTCGAGGTGCTTTGGTAGTTCCTTTTCCATTTTCCTTGGTGGCACTGGAGGCTTCTACACCAGATTCCATAAATCCTACACAAAGAGAAGTGAATTAGTAACTTTATCATGGAAAATAAACCTCAAAAAAATCCCTACACATCAGATAAATACCTAGCATCTAATAAAAACATCATAAGGAAACGAAATAGGCAATCTAGGTTCCTAGGGCCGGAATTCCCTTGCAGAATGTCATTTGGAAGGGTAAACAAGGAAAGGCACTCCCAATGACTTTTTTGGTTTTGGTTTTGATCAAACAAAGGTTGGGAATGAGGAAAAGACAAATTTTAAGAAGTGGGTCGAAGTTCGTTTTGGATTTGGAGGTCATCTGAGCCCTTATTTAGGCGTTCGGGCTTTGGCTACAGGAAGGTCATTTGGAATGGCGCAAGGAAGATGGTACTCTGGGTGTCGGGATCCAGAGTGTGGGTTGCCAGGGACGGGAAGTTTTCATGGGACAACCATGCAAAATGGAGAAATGTGGGCGGCAATCCGGGGACGGAAGTCCAAAGGGTAATCCCCGGAGATAAATTTATTAGTTAAGAAAGCCCATCGACGAAACAAAGGTCAAGGCTCGGAGGCCGGAAAGATGGTCAGGTTCGGTCGTTTGGAATGGCGAAACCAAAATGAAATCCTGGAGATGGAATTCTAGATTCTAGAGTCCGGACAACCGTTGGATGTTATGTTTTTTGTTTGCACTTGGGCTCAGCAAAAAGGGGGACCGGGGTTCAGGAATCGAAAAGATGTCTCGGGATAGCCATGCAAAATGACGAAGGTGACACGAAATTCCAGACATGGAATTCTAGAGTTCGGGGCCCAAAGACATTTTGGAGGTCTTGTTTTTTGCAAGCTTTTAATATGAACTCTATGCGCTCGGGTTCCGAGGGTTTGGAAGTCACTCGAGGAAGGTCGTTCGGAATAGCGGGGGCACAACAGAAACCTGGGAGGGGAATTCTAGTGGCCAAGACTTGGGGCAAGTTTGGTTTCATTTACAAATTTATGATGGACTTTGTAGGGTCAGGGTCGGGAGTCTAGAAGGTCATTTGGAGTTCATCGTTGGGAATGACGAAATGGTCATGGAATCTCGGATACGGAAATCAAAACACCAGAGTTCGAGGTGAGGTTTTTCATTGGACCAGAATCTTGGCCAAGGTTTACAGCAGCTACAGAGAGGTCTGGGCTTGAAGGATGCGGCTTTCTACTCTGAAGAATAGCAGTGGGGAAGTCAGGTTCCGACCTTGAATTTGATGTTTTCAATTGTCGATTTCCCACTTCCAACTCGTGGGTTTTCTAGGTTGGGGTACTACCTTACCAAATTTTAGTTCATTTTATCATTTTTACCTAGTTTAAATCATGATTTTGAGGAAAAAAAACAAGGTATGCAAATGGCGAACATACCTAGAAATCTCGAAGAAGACTTCTGCTGAATTCGAGAGGACCAACGAAGTAGAGGTTTGGGCGCAGAGATGTAGATTGTTGGGGCGGTGTTGTCCTTTCCAATCGCTTATGTCATGTGAAAGTGATAGTTTGAAACTCATTTATATAACCCCAACTCCATTGATGTCTAATTAAATCCCTGGTACGACAGGAGGTGAGGTAGCTGAGTTTAAATTCTCAGGCAGCGACGGGAGGACCCAGGTTTGGAAAGATGCTGATGGATGTCTATTTGGAACATCTATCAATTGAAATTAAAATGGTGATAGAAGCTCCAAGGTCTAGCATCCGAAAAGATGGAAGCTGGCAACCGTTTGGAATGGCAAAGTCCAAAGGGAAACCCAGGAAGGGAAATCTGGAAGGTCAAGACCGGAGGGCTAGAAAGAGTTCACACAGCTGCTATTTTGAACAGCAGAACCGAAACAGAAATCCGAGAGGGGAAACCCAAAGGGTCTAGGCCCGGAAGGAACCACAGACATCAGAAAGGCTGTCAGACAGGGAAAACCCGAAATGGCTTAAGATTTAGCATTTTTTAAGGGGGGCAATTTGGTCAAACTTAGAATGTGACTTTGAGAATATGTTGACCTTTTAGGGCACAAAAATAGGCATGTAGAACAAGGCAAAGAAAACGGACCTGAGAAGAAAAAGAGGGAAGAGAGGGTCCCTATTCTGAATAGGGCGTGTGTGTGATATCCATAGAAGTATTTACTAGATATTTAATTATATTTTTATTTTTATTTAAAAGTTTATATTTTCAAGTTTAAATATGTTTAATTATATCAAAAATTCTAAATAACTTTTAATCTAATTTCAAGTTTCTAGTACTCTTTTACAACATGATGTGGGTACATCTAATTGACATGGAACAAAGAGGAGACTTGATTTGACTAATCGGCCTGATAGTTAGATGGTTTTAAATTTTAAATGAACTATAGATCTCTAGTTTTATTTAAATATATGTGTTGGACTTGCAATATACATTTTGAAAGTGTTATTTCATAGACCATTTCACATACATTATATCGATTAATATTATCATATTTATGTTTATTTATATCAATTGACATTAATGTGATGGTTATATATGTAGTCAATTATGATCGTGTTATGTTAATTTTGATGATTATATCCACTCACGTATATATAGATATTTTATCTAATTTTCAAGTAATACATGCACTATATAAATTCTTATCTCTAGAATTAAATTTCATATATATAATTTATCACATGGTTACGTGACAAATTAAAAAATTCCTTAAATAGTTTAGATTATATTCTTAATAAATTAAGGGTAGGTAATTTTAACTATTTTCCAATTCTAGAAAATATTTGAATCCATAAACAAAAATCTATCTCCTTGTATGTATAAAATGTATAATCTATACAATTTAACAATTATATAAAATGTGGTAAATACAAGACATGAAATGTATAATCTATAAAATTGGAACAAGATATTTAAAAAGTGACTAATAGGTTCATTGAAGTTCATACATCAAACAAACATATATAATATATATTTATGTTTAAGACAACTATATAAAATGATGAAAAATATATGTGCACATGTATATACAATTAAAGCTTATCAAATTTTAGGTGAAGACCAAAAATTGATACTTGCATAGTCTCTTGATAAAATATTTTTTCAATGACAATCACATGGTAGACCGACTTGATGAGAACCTACAAAAATAATAAATGTAAGTAAAGTAACTATAATTTTTATGAGTCATTTAAGTAAATATTTCATGCAAGAAGAGAACAATATATAGTAAAAGTTAAAAAATTGGATCTTATAAATTCTATACAAATTAAAATGTTGTTTTCCATAGGATGGATTAAGGGTACCTAAGAGGATATAGCTTAAGGGGGGTCCTAAGATAATTCCTTAATGGGAGTTAAGAGGATGGATTAAGGGGATGCAAGAGTTTTGATTAAGGGGATTTTATAGAATGACTTAAAGGGATGTAAGAAGGTGGATTAAGGGGATGCATGTCATGAACCCTAGTATATGGCTTAATATGTCCTAAGAGGATGGCTTAAGGGGAATTATGAGAGTGAATTAAGCGATGCAAGATTCTAGATTAAGGGTATGTAAGAGGATATGAATTAAGGGTCCTTTAAGAGGATGGCTTAAGGGGATGCAAGAGGGTTGATTAAGGGGAGTTGATAGAATGACTTCAAGGGATGCAAGAGGGTGGATTAAGCGGAGTTGATTGAAGGACTTAAAGGGGTGTAAGAGGATGGATTAAGGGGATTCATGTCATGAACCCTAGGATATGTATTAATGGGTCCTAAGAGGATGGATTAAGGGGATTTATGAGAGTGACTTAAGGGATGCAAGATTGTGGATTAAGGGTATGTAAGAGGATTTGACTTAAGGTTCCTTTAAGAGGATGGCTTAAGGAGATTCAAGAGGGTGGATTAAGGGGATTTGATAGAATGACTTCAAGAGATGCAAGAGGTGGATTAAGGGGATTTTATATAATGACTTGAAGGGATGTAAGAGGGTGGAACCATAGAAACCCTAGAAACCCTAGAACCCTAGAAACCATAGAAACCCTAGAAACCTAAACCTTAAACCATATGACCTAAAGACTAGGATATGAACCCTAAACCCTTAAAAACCATATAGATTTGTTATTCTAAGCATCTCATGAACCCTAGAAACCCTAAATCATGAACCCTAAACCATGTGACCTAAAGACTAGGAGATAAACCCTAAACCCTTAAAACCCATATATATTTGTTATTCTAAGCATATCATTAACCCTAGAAACCCTAAACCATGGGACCTAAATCCTAGGAGATGAACCCTAAACCCTTAAAACCCATATAGATTTGTTATTCTAAGCATCGGATGAATCTTAAAAACCCTAAACCCTAATCCATGTGACCCATATAGATTTTTTATTCTAAGCATCTCATGACCCCTACAAACCCTAAATCCTAAGCCATGTGACCTAAAGACTAGGAGATGAACCCTAAAACCTTAAAACCCATATATATTTTTTATTTTAAGCGTCTAATCAACCCTAGAAACCCTAAACCCTAAACCATGTGACTGAAATCCTAGGAGATAAACCCTAAACCCTTAAAACCCATATATATTTGTTATTCTAAGCATCTCATGAATCCTAGAAACCATAAACCCTAATCCATGTGACCAGTATAGATTTGTTATTCTAAGAATTTCATGAACCCTAGAAACCCTAAACCCTAATCCATGTGACCTAAAGACTAGGAGATGAACCCTAAACCCTTAAAAACCATATAGATTTACTATTCTAAGCATCTCATGAACCCTAGAAACCCTAAACCCTAATCCATGTGACCTAAATACTAGGAGATGAAGCCTAAACCATTAAACTATATAGATTTATTATTTTAAGCATCTCATGAACCCTAGAAACCCTAAACCCTAAACCATAAGACCTAAATCCTAGGAGATGAACCTTAAACCCTTAAAACCCATATAGATTTGTTATTCTAAGCATCTCATGAATCCTAGAAACCCTAAACCCTAATACATGTGACCCATATATATTTTTTATTCTAAGCATCTCATTAACCCTACAAACCCTAAACCCTAAGCCATGTGACCTAAAGACTATCACATGAACCCTAAACCCTTAAAACCCATATAGATTTGTTATTCTAAGCATCTCATGAACCCTAAAAACCCTAAACCCTAAACCATAGGACCTAAATTTACTAGGAGATGAACCCTAAACCCTTCAAACCCATATAGACTTGTTATTCTAAGCATCTTATGAATGCTAGAAACCCTAAACCCTAATCCATGTGACCCATATAGAGTTGTTATTATAAGCATCTCATGAACCATAAAAACCCTAAACCCTAAGCCATGTGACCTAAATACTAGGAGATCAACCCTAAACCCTTTAAACCCATATAGATTTGTTATTTTAAGCATCTCATGAACCCTAGAAACCCTAAACCCTAAACCATAGCACATAAATCCTAGGAGATGAACCCTAAACCCCTAAAACCCATATAGATTTGTTATTCTAAGAATCTCATGAATCGTAGAAACCCTAAACCATAATCCATGTTACCCATATAGATTTGTTATTCTAAGCATCTCATGAACCCTACAAACCCTAAACCTTAAGCCATGTGAACTAAAGACTAGGAGATGAACCCTAAACCCTTACAACCCATATATATTTGTTATTCTAAGCATCTCATGAATCCTAGAATCCCTAAACCATAGGACCTAAATCCTAGGAGATGAACCCTAAACCCTTAAAACCCATATAGATTTATTATTCTAAGCATCGCATCAATCCTAGAAACCCTAAACCCTAATCCATGTGACCCATATAGATTTTTTACTCTAAGAATCTCATGAATCCTACAAACCCTAAACCCTAAGCAATGTGACATAAAGACTAGGAGATGAACCCTAAACCCTTAAAAACCTTATAGATTTTTTATTCTTAGCATCTCATGAATCCTAGAAACCCTAAACCCTAATCCATGTGACCTAAAGACTAGGAGATGAACCCTAAACCTTTAACCCATATAAATTTTCTATTATAAGCATCTCATTAACCTTAGAAACCCTAAACCATAGGACCTAAATCCTAGGAGATGAACCTTAAACCCTTAAAAACCATATAAATTTGTTATTCTAGGTATCTCATGAACCCTACAAGCCCTAAACCCTAATCCATGTGACCTAAAGACTAGAAGATGAACTCTAAACCATTAACACATATATATTTTTTATTCTAAGCATCTCATGAATCCTAGAAACCCTAAACCCTAAACCCTAAGCCATGTGACCTAAATCCTAGGAGATCAATCCTAAACCCTTAAAACCCATATAGATTTGTTATTCTAAGCATCTCATGAACCCTATAAACCATAAACCCTAAACCAAAGGACCTAAATCCTAGGAGATGAACCCTAAACCCTTAAAACACATATAGATTTGTTATCCTAATCATCTCATGAATCCTAGAAACCTGAAACCCTAAACCATGTGACCTAAAGACTAGGTGATCAACCCTAAACTATTAACCTGTATAGATTAGTTATTTTAAGCATTTCATGAACCCTACAAACCCTAAACCTTAAACCATAGGACCTAAAGACTAGGAGATGAACCCTAAATGCTTAAAACCCATATAGATTTGTTATTATAAGCATCTCATGAATCCTAAACCCTAAGCCATGTATGATCTAAAGACTAGGAGATGAACCCTAAACCCTTAAAACCAATATGGATTTTTTGAGAGAGTGACTTAAGGAGATGCAAGAGGATGGATTAAGGGTAGATATATGAGGATATGTATTAAGGGGTCCTAACAGAATGTGTTAAGGGTAATTAATAAAGAGACTTAAGGGTATGCAAGAGGATGTATTAATGGTACATAAGGGGATGGATTAAGGGGTGTTGAGAGAGTGACATAAGGGGATGAAAGAGGATGGATTAATGGTACATAAAGGGATGGCTTAAAGGGTGTTGAGAGAGTTACTTAAGGGGATGCAAGAGGATGGATTAATGGTACATATAAGGGGATGGCTTAAAGGGTGTTGAGAGAGTGAGTTAAGGGGATGCAAGAGGATGGATTAATGGTATATATAAGGATATGGATTAAGGGGTCCTGATACAATGGATTAAGCGAAATTAATAGATATACTTAAGGGGATGCAAGACGATGGATTAAGGGTAGATATATGAGGATATGGATTAAAGGGTCCTAGTAGAATTGCTTAAGGGGAATTAATAGAGATACTTAAAGGGGATGCAAGAGGATGGATTAATGGTACATAAGAGGATGGCTTAAGGGGTTTTAAGAGAATGGATTAAGGGGATATGAAATCAATTATAAAAATTTTATACAATGAAAATGAATTAAATTTAGTTTTATATTTATACTCTCAACTAAATATATCTAGAACTATATATAGCTACTTGTCTCTATATTTGAATTTCATTGTAATAAGAGTGCATCTCCTCTCTTGTTTGTAAAGCATCTAGTTTCAAGAGAGACCTAGAACAAAAAATGATATAAAAATTTAATTAGGAAATGACTAAAGACAAATTTATATGTACAGCTAGATATACTTACTAATATTTATTTACTCCATTGTACCATCTACATCCTCTCTTTTTTGTAATGCATCTATGATTGTCTCATGATCATCCATTGAAAGTGTGCATAAGAATTTTTTAGCAGGCCTCCCTTGATATCTAAGTAGTTTTATATTGGTTTCCAAAATCAAATGTGAATAATGTATAATCTTCTTGTGTCTTTCATAATCTTCGAATGCATGAAATCCATTCTTTCTTATCAAATAATTTCCAAGACAGGTGCCAACAACAACCACTGAACCAGTTGGATACTCAAATTTCTCATCATCCACTCTAGGATGTACCAAGTTATGTTTTCTCTCAACACATCTAGCCAACCAGTACCATTTATCCTCTTCATTCCCCTTAGCTGCAAAAACAACATACACATGTCTTGTAAAAATAGATAGAAAATTCAATAAAGAGTGACTTATATTTAATTCACATATAAACATGCATACATATAAAATTCAACTCAATACATAATGTACCTTCTTGTATAAGATCAAAAACATGATCATAATCATTTGATGTGTTGGTGTTTTTTCCCACATGGAAATTGCAGATCTCTAAGAGGTAGCCAACCCCTATCAAGGATAACTACAACAAATAGTGGCCAACTAACGAGAGTCAATTGTGGACTGAACTCTCCTACACTTTTGGCTCTGTAGGACCAAGGTGGGTAAACCTAAATGTGTTCATAAGAATGCCTCATGACTAGTAAGAACACTTCCTGTATAAAGATCACAATTCCTACATACTCAGAGGGATAGTCATCATTTCATAGTATGATAGATAAGAGAATGATTACCAGTGCCAAAGAGCAACGGAATTGACCCACTTACTATACGAAAATACCTCTCGAAGGAAGACAAGGTTTTAACAAGTGTTTACGTTCAATATTTGGATTACCATGCTTAGAGCTTACCATCTTAAAAAAAAAATAATATTACAAACATTGTTCAGTGCCTCATCCATTGGGCAACAGAGTCATATAGAATAAAATCCCGATACTATGAACTTATCTTCATATAGCATTACTATCATGAGACATTTCAATAAACTAAAATAGTACTTCAAGAATCCTGAGTATATACAACCATGAACATGTAATTGGTTCTTCAAGCATTTGATTAACTTCTTGAGTTAAAGCAAGAAAACTAACTACACTTTCAATTAATTATTGAAATTGAACAGAGGGACCCTTGATAACTCCATTCACAATTCATGGCACACACACAGAAGAGTAAACCATCTTAATTTTATAGATTTCTTTGGATATCAATAATTTTAAAAAAACATATCATACTAATCTATATACAAATTTCCCCTCGAGATGATTTTCTGAACAAAATGTTCATAACATTTCAACCATAATACTAACTGTACAAACTTCAAAGCCTTGGACCCAAAAATTCCTGACCCTTGACAATGAGCCCTAAAATATCCTTTATACCATAGGAGAGCAACAAGCATTAGGCCTCATTGTCAATACAAAATTGAATTTCAACACAAAATGAAATTCAAATTCACATTCCTCATGATTCAATTACATCGCGCATGATCGGATGAATCAAAAAATGGTTACAATAACTAGTCGATGAAATTTTTTTTTTGTAGAGCATGTGCACATCCATGTCCATAGGAGAAAAAGGCACATGCAAACACATCCAACAAATCCCCAACTAGTCACCATCAAGAGAACACATAGCCCCGGTACAAGTGACCGCTTTGAGTGCGTGCCTGAGACAACGATGGCACCACCTCCTCTTTACCAACCTTGCGAGCACATCCCCGAATAACTGGACCCGGTGCCAATGCAGATACTGGCTCAATTGCTAGAACCTCCTTGTTTGCTCCCATAAGCTCCACCAGGGAGGCCAATTTGCATTGATAATCAGAATCAGTCTCAGATTCATCAGAATTCAAGATGATTATAGGGGATGAACAATGCACTGGCCTCTTCCCAGTGTTCCCAATAATAGCCTTATAAGCCACGATAGAATTAGACTTCTTCATGACTGGTGAAGCCAGCCTCGCACTCCTTCGCTTAACTAATTTATTCATGATAAAAATAGAGCGCAACAAAAAATAGAAGAAGAAACCTCACTACACACAAACACAAGAGGATGCAATGCTGATCACATACAACTCAGTCAGTATTTATAGAATAGGCCAATATGCAGGGTACAATTACTTGAAGGCAATTCAAGCACTCACATAATTAATGATCTAGATAACCATGAATACCCTCAATAGGATGGCACTGTTCGCACACAGGAGGAAATCAGGTGGAGATCCTATGGAGAAGGAAAACCCATGCCATTAATGACACGAGCAACAACCAAGCAATACATGCCACGCGAACAACTCACACCCCTTCCTTGCAATTGAACCGCCGATTTAGGAGACACTCTAACAAATGGAGGGTTGAGATGAAGTCAATGGACATTGACAATCCACCTCGACGCCTTCAAAAAACATATCCAATCAAAACCCTCAAAAGTAGTAGATCTAAACCGTACAGTGGGACCCACATCGTTCCATTGGCAAGAAAAGAAAAGCCATGTGCCACGCCCTCGCAACACCCTCCCGGATATTTACTCCGCTCATGTGAGGTGTGCGAGAAACCATAATTACCCTATTATTAATGCCCATCACCAGTGAAAAGATAGCCCCATGTCATATCCAATACCTTGGGAAGAGAACCCGCTCATTTGTTCACGCCATGTGGCAACATCTCGCGAGCCTCGCACCACTTTGGTGACGCTAGCAGGAAAACCTGTGAGGTAAGTGAGAAATGGCTAGGATCCAATCCTGTGATTGGACAGTTCATCAGGCTTAAAAAAAAAACATCCAAGTGGGGCCCACATTGAAATTCCCAACGGTGTAGAAAATAAGCCATTATGCCAAAAAGATCGACGAATTAGGTGAAACGGGGCCGGTAAAGCAAAACCTGAGAGGGATAAAACCTCACTTAAGTGACCGGTTCTCCACGGCAGTAGGTCACCATTAAAACATAACAAGAGGGTTTCAAATGGTCAATAATCAAGGTTACCATGAGTAACTTTGAAACCCTAAAACCCCAACTTCAATGTTTTTCAAAAATTGAAGTCCCATCAGTGGCTCTGACTAGGGATGTATGCCCCCTATGTGCATAGCAAGAATCCAGAATCTATGGTTTTGTAGACCAGATTACTGAATTGCACAAGCCCCTCAATAGATATATTGCCTTGTTCTACCAACTAGACTTGTGTATACAAACATGATAGCCTCAGGCTACCAAACAAGAGAAATCAAAGCTTACCTATATCAAAAAAAAAAAAATTGTTTCCTGACAGAAAAAGAACTTGCAACATTCACCATTTGATGTTTCGAAGTGCATGGGATAACCAATACCTCTGTGACTACAATGGAAGCTTTCCCCACTTTGTCCCTGTATTGATTTAAATAATGCTCTGCCCCACCAATTTAAAAGCAATATATGACCATGATAATATTTTACCTTATCTTGCTCCTGGTCATATTTTATAGGGTGCTGACTCATATGTTTTAGGAAATGAAAACTCTCATAAGTTACCTGGTCTACAATATCATCCATTTTCTTATCCTCAGTTTGCATATTAAACTAAAAGTTATCATACATAACAGTATGCAAAGTACCCTTATTTCCATTAGCTAACCAAGATGATACATAACTCAAGGAAGTTTTCTCCTGGCACATCCTTTCTTGTACCCCTTCATTCATCTCTATATGAAAACCCTCAGAGATAGGTTTAAAAACATCAGCTTCACTTTGATCAAAAAAGATAGAGCAATACATACTAGTTTTATTGTGCTCAGCACTATCTGTTGAATATGTTGATCTATAAGTGAATAATTCTGCACAATCTAAAAACCCTTTACTGATTACATCAGTACTAGAGGGCATTAACACCTCCATCTCCACTTTACATAGATAGTCAGGGAAGACCACAGGGCTAGTGTATGGACCACAATATTGGCCGCCTCTGATTATATTCCTCTGATCACAGATATCGATATCCTCAGATTGTTCAACATTTATATTACTCCCCTATTCTAATGCTAATATGTCAGAGGTGCACTCCAGATATACACCATCTGACAACCTTTTCTTTTCATGGGAACAAACATGGGGCTCTTCATCCCCACATAACTCTGGTAAAAATAACATTTTTGTTGCATTCTTAGTAATGCAATTATTATCCCTAAAATCACAATCATTAACTTGCAACAGAATCTCAGTAACATTAGAATCATAATTAGGATTAGGAAACACAATAGGTGACTCATACAGTCCTATACCATCTTGTCTTTCAATTTTTTCATTAATTATGCAAACATCTTCTAATGAAGGAGCACCACCTTTATTTTGTGTAGATGCATTCCTGGCTGACTCTTCAATCTCTATCCATTGAATCACCTGAGCCAAATTAGTAGGTTTCAATTCCTCTGGCAAGGAACTTAGTCCGGATTCATATAGTTCACAAAATAAATCAATGCATTCATAATCATTAGGTCTTTGCTCTATGGGAATTTGTATTAAGATTTCCAAAATCCTCAAGAAAAACTTATATGATGATTCCTTCTCTTGGGTTCTCATATCATATAGTTCTGATACACAAAAACCCTGATCATCTTCATTCAGATCAGACTGGGTTTCAACTTGGATTTCATTATCATCAAACTACATTTCTAGGCTGATAATACTTCTAGCGAAAATTTTATCATCAAATTTTTGAATAGCCGGCTCAGATATTATATTATCATTGGTTAAGCAAGGGTAATCAATACCTTCAATTGGATATCTCTTCATCATTGAATATTTCATGTTATTTTCAATTTCCATAGCTAGCTAGTATGCTTGAGGCAGAGTAGTAGGTTCTTTATCCCTTAATAAAAAACTAATCCTCTTGTTTAAAGCACCCAGATACACAACCAAGCTTTTAGCTTCATTTGGTCTTATTTCTTTAGGGATCTCCCTTAATTCTCTTGAAAACCTGAGATTAAAACGTGGGACTAATTCCTCCTCTTTTATGTGAATTCCCATAAATCCTTTCTTAACTGTGTTGGGATTGACTCTTTCACCGAATTGTTCCATAAAAGCAATCACCAACTGATTCCATGAAGTAACGAAAAAAGCAGGCAGATAGGAAAACCAGTCTCTAGCATCACCTTTTAGGGTTTGCACAAATAATTTCATGACAACGTCCTCATGATCAATTTCATAATCACACATTACATTTACAAAATGTTGTAAATGTTTTGAAGCCGATTCTGCTACTTGCCTTGTATATTGAGGTAAATATTTCCTAATTTTCCTAGGAATTGAATTAATGTAATTGCTGATAGCATCAAACATAAAAGGCATATACCTTTGAGTTATAAAACTCCCAAAAGGGCTTAATACAACATGTTCTTCTGGCATATTTATGTTTGATCTTACACAGTAAACTATTCAATAGCATATAGCTATCAGGCACATCACTTGTTAGCTCAACCAGGAGTTTGTTAATGACTGACAAAATTATTCCTTATTTTCCAAGATTTTATGCAATACACATGTGTTCCATTAATCCTTTTACATATTATATTGCTATAAGTATGGTAAAACAAATCCTTGTTCCCTTGTATATGCTTGACATATAAATTTGGAACCATTTTTATCTTTAATCAAAACACCCATTATCATTAAAAGTAGTGAACTATTTTAGTTTTGGTGAAATACCTGGTAGTTGTTAGCAACATGTATCAGCCTTTTTTCCAGACTATAAACAACACAAATCCAGAACTATTCCTTCATTCATTCACTAGTTCTTTAGTCGGAGTCGCCACCTCGTTTCAGAGGAAAATATTTCAAGGAACTTTGAGAACCACTTTTTTAGGTTTTGTCAAATTATGGGTTTCATTACCCACTACAAAGTCACACCATATCATCAATAGTATCTCTCACAGTCATAACCCATTCCCTATGGTTCCTTAGCCTTCATTTTCCCTCTTTTTTAAAAATATTTCTCAGAAGTTCTCCCCAAATAAAACCATCCTTCAATGAGTAACTCTAGAACCCCCAAATTTGTTGCTTACAAGACACCATAGACCACAAAATTCATACGATTATTGTGAACTACCTCTTTCCACTTCATTTGAAAACATTCACTCTATAGATTCATAATAGCATATCATTTAATATGACTCTATATTAGCACCGGTTTGCAACTAGAACTTCAAAATTGTCCCCAGAATCTCTGGTTACAAAAATGATTCAAAACTTCAATGACTCTATAACAACACCATCTGCAACCAAAACTTTTGAGTTCATCCCCAACGGAGTCGCCATTCTGTTGGTGTTTTTTCCCACATGGAAATTGCAGATCTCTAAGAGGTAGCCAACCCCTATCAAGGATAACTACAACAACTAGTGGCCAACTAACGAGAGTCAGTTATGGACTGAACTCTCCTAAACTTTTGGCTCTGTAGGACCAAGGTGGGTAAACCTAAATGTGTTCATAAGAATGCCTCATGACTGGTAAGAATAGTTCCTGTATATAGATCACAATTCCTACATACTCAGAGGGATAGTCATCATTTCATTGTATGGCAGATAAGAGAATGATTACCAGTGCTAATGAGCAATGAAACTGACCCACTTACTATAAAAAAATACCTCCCAAAGGAAGACAAGGTTTTAACAAGTGTTTACGTTCAGTATTTGGATTACCATGCTTAGAGCTTACAGTCTTAAACCAAAAATAATGTTACAAACATTGTTCAGTGCCTCATCCATTGAGCAATGGAGTCATACAGAATAAAATCCTGATACTATGAACTTATCTTCATATAGCATTACTATCATGAGATATTTCAGTACACTAAAATAGTACTTCTTCAAGAATCCTAAGTATATACAACCATGAACATGCAATTGGTTCTTCAAGCATTTGATTAAATTCTTGAGTTAAAGCAAGAAAACTAACTACACTTTCAATTAATTATTGAAACTGAATAGAGGGACCATTGATAACTCCATTCACAATTCATGGCACACACATAGGAGAGTAAACCATCTTAATTTTATAGATCTCTTTCGATATCAGTAATTTAAAAAAAACATATCATACTAATCTATATACAAATTTCCCCTCAGGATGATTTTCTGAACAAAATGTTCATAACATTTCAACCATAAGAGTGACTATACAAACTTCAAAGCCTTGGACCCAAAAATTCCTAACCCTTGACAATGAGTCATGAAATCCCCTTTATACTATAGGAGAGCAACAAGCATTAGGCCTCATTGTCAATACAAAATTGAAATTGAAATTCACATTCCTCATGATTTGATTACATCGTGCATGATCAGAAGAATCAAAAAATGGTTACAATAACCAATCGGTGAACAAAAATTCATGCAGAGCACGCACACATCCACGTCCATAGGAGAAAAAGGAACAAGCAAACATGTCCAACAAATCCCCAACCAGTCACCATCAAGAGAACATACAACCCCGGTACAAGCGACTGCTTCGTGTGCGTGCCTGAGACAACGATGGCACCACCTCCTCTTTACCAACCTTGTGAGCATATCCCTGAACATCTAGACCTGGTGCCAATGAAGATACTGGCTCAATTGCCAAAACCTCCTCGTTATCTCCCATAAGCTTCGCCAGGGAGGCCAAGTAGCACTGATAATCAAAATCAGTCTCAGATTCATTAAAATCTGAGATGATTATAGGGGATGAACAATGCACTGGCCTCTTCCTAGTGTTCCCAATAATAGCCTTATAAGCCACTGGAGAATCAGACTTCTTCATGACTGGCGAAGCCAGCCTTGCACTCCTTCGCTTAACTAATTTATTCATGATAGAAACAGAGCTCAGCAACAAATAGAAGAAGAAACCTCACTACACACAGACACAAGAGGATGCAATGTTGATCGCATACAACTCAGTCAACATTTATAGAATAGGCCAGTATGTAGGGTACAATTACTTGAAGGAAATTCAAGCACTCATACAATTAGTGATCCAAATAACCATGAATACCAAATCACTAATTGCACGTAGGAGGAAATCAGGTGGAGATCCTCTGGAGAAGGAAAACCTGTGCCATTAATGACATGAGCAACAACTAAGCAATACATGCCACGCGGACAACTCACACACCTCTTCCTTGCAATTGAACCACTGATTCAAGAGACACTCTAACAAATGGAGGGTTGAGATGAAGTCAATGGACATTGACAATCCACCTCGACGCCTTCAGAAAATATATCCAATCAAAACCCTCAAAAGTAGTAGATCTGAACCACACAGTGATAGTTCCACTGGCAAGAAAAGAAAAGCCACGTGCAGTGCCCTCGCAACACCCTCCCGAATATTTACTCCACTCATACGAGGTGTGCAAGAAACCATAATTACCCTATTATTAATGCCCATCACTAGTGAAAAGACAGCCCCATGTCATATCCAATACCTTGGGAAGAGAACCTACACATCTGTTCACACCATGTGGTGACATCTCACGAGCCTCGCACCACTTTGGTGATGCCAGCAGGAAAACCTGCGAGGTCGGCAAGAAATGGCCAGGATCCAATCTTGTGATCAGATGGTTCATCAGGCTTCAGACAAAAAATCCTAGTGGGGCCCGCATTGAAATTCCCGGCAGTGTAGAAAATAAGCCATTATGCCAAAAAGATCGGCGAATCAGGTGAAATGGGGTCGGTAAAGCACGACCTGAGAGGGATAAAACCTCACTTAAGTGACTGGTTCTCCACGGCAGCAAGTCACTGTTAAAACATAACAAGAGGGTTTCAAATGGTCAATAATCAAGGTTACCATGAGTAACTTTGAAACCCTAAAATCCCAGCTTCATTTTTTTTTCAAAAATTAAAGTCCCATCATTATGTGAACGCTTGATTATCTTCAATTGTCATTCCATGTTGAACATGTGTTGATGTAGGTGTTAAGGCTCTTTGTTGCCATTGTTCGACCCATTCCGTATTTTCACACACCTCCTAATCACCTAAAATAAAAAATTGTCAAAAGCATGCCAACTCCCTTGTCCATATTTTCCATGTGTTTGCATTCGAACTCTTAAACGAATTCCATTTTGCAAATCCATTAATTGTTTCACAATATTGTCAAGAAAAAATATTATTTCTTCAACTAACCAAAAGAAACATCGAATTATTGAGCTCTCACGTGTTGTTTTAGATAATTTGGTATTGCACCAATCTACAATTGCACGTGCATCTCTAAATTTTGTAGCATCCTCAAATTTTAGTTGCTCTCTAGCAAGAGCTCATTTCACACATGCACCTTCCCCATCATGTTCTCCCTTACCATGATTGGCTTCAAAAAAATGCCATATGTGTTGGATATTATTTTCCTTATGAACTTTACATAACCAATAAAATATTCTATCATTTTTGAATTGACTCGTGCAATTATCTAACCATATCAGATGTTCTAGCATTTGAATTCCTCTTTCTTTTAATTTTTTGTAAAATATATCAAAACAATATTGAACAAACTCAGATGAATGTAATCAATTATCACTTACATAAAAATGGTACTCTCTCAAAAAAATTATATTATCTTCTCTACTATAATCTACATTTATATAAACAATATGACCAAAAATAGCTACTTGCACTAAATTATAATACTCTGATTGAATTTCTTCTTGTGGAGCAAGAGTATAATTTTTAGCAAAATCAACAACTGACAATATAGTTCCAATTGGGAATGTGTTTTTACATAAACAAAATTTATTATCAAGCCAATGAGCATACTAAGAGTGTTGAACATATTTAGGTACAATATTATCTTTAAATTCTTTAATAAATGCATGCACACTAATTTTTTCCAGTTTTTCCATCTTTTAAAGAATACTAAACATTTTAAATTTTTTTTACATCCACTAATTGTTGTCCAAATTCATCTAAACTACTTTCATGAATACATTCTCCTAATAATGAAATGTTAGCACATCTATTGCATTCTCCAGAAATACATGCTTTTAAATAATATAAGTTTCCATTAGAGGGTTCACAAAACAAACCTACTATAAAATCTTTGATTCTTTCAGGTGGCATACTAATACCACAAATGTTCTGCATAATTTGGTTAACATTCAAAGTGCATCGTATATATCAAAAAATATCATAATAATAATGAAATTGTACACAGTATTACAACAATAAGAGATTTGTTTCCATTAATTCTAACATACCAAGGTTTACACTTTTTGAATGATCTTTGACTTATGTTAATATTCAATGGTAAGATTGAAGCATCTATTTTTTTTATATATAATTCAGTTTGATTCATATCTAAGAGATGCTTTGTATGAGGTTCATGAATTTTGGAACCCACCCTTAATTTTAAGACATCTCTAATGTTAGGTGATACTCTTGTATTATCATGCCAAAATTTATCGATTAAAGATTTAATTTTATTAGTTAATTTCATGTCCGATCTTGGGAGTCTACCACTAAAACTCCAACATTGATTAATTGGATCCTTTTCAATACTTTCTCTTCTTTTAGCAACTCTTATCAAATTTTTAGGATTTAATTTTATACATTTACTAATCTTACTTAACATTCTTTTATTTGAAGTTGCTTTATCAACTAAAGCAATTGTTATTGCATGATGAGTTTCATTCTTATCTTTAGATCAACTTTTCTTACCTCTAAAATCAATAGCATTAGCAACACTAGATATGAATTGTTCTACTGAATCGTCTTTCTTTTTTGGTTTTACAAAAATACCTATTTTTTTCATCACTTTTCTCATTTTCCACATTCTCATCAATTGCACCATGAGTTGACATCGGAATCCTAATTTATTTCTATAAAAAAACATTTTATATATTTTATTTCCATAATTTCTAATTTATTTCCAAGAAAATATACCACGAAGGTTATCTAGCACATCTTTTTCAATTGTAAAGAAACCATTTTCACCTTCATCCATACAAGGGGTTTAATTTTCATTCACACAAGGGGTTCCAATTTTCATTTTCATCAATATGAGGGATTTGATTATCATTTGCATTCTCATAAGATATATTTTCATCATTTGTTTTGTTTTTGCATTGTTTCAACCCTAGAATTATTGATATCATCAATGGTGTATCCAACTTCATCTAAACAAGAAAAATCAATATTATCAAGACTTGGGTTTGAAAACATACCTGGAGCGATTGGTTAAATAGGTGCATTTTCCATATCATTGGGAGGTGGATTTGAAGACATATCCGAAGTTGTTTGCATAGGTACTATTTACATATCATTCAAAGTTGAAGTTGAAGGCATAGTTGAGTTTGTCTCCATAATTGCATTTTCTTCCATATTCACCATCTCCACATTTGTATTATTTACATTCATTTCATCATTCGGGTATGTGTAGGATCATGATGGGCCAAAAAGTGGTGATATGTAAGTGATATGAGGCCTCATGTGGCTGATGATTTTTTCTTTACCCAAAATTGATGAAATGAAAAGGGTTTTTAAAGGAGGTTCTCAGCTTTCCACCAATATAAATTATGCTTTACATTGAATTTAATAAATAATAATTATTCATTTTCTATTTGAATTATAACTAAAGTCTTGACTGATAGGTTGATTGAAAAACATCTATAAATTTCAAATAGTATCACATTTTTTTAATCCAAAACATGTATGCTTGGCATACTATAGGATTAAAACAAAACAAAAAATGAATTTCATGAAGTTTTGACCAAGTTAAGGTAGTTAGACGTACATTTTTTTATATTTTTTAAAATTTGTTATAAAAAAATTATAATTAATTATTTACATGGAAAAAAATAATGAAACATTATGCATCACATCACGACATGAGTCATCTAATTATATCTAAAATATTATAAAAATAAATTATCATTTTATTGTGGTTAGGGTGGTCAGACAAACACCTACTTATTTTTTCCCTAAAATTTAAGTACTATTGCATTGAAAATTCAAAATTTCACCAAATAAGTTTTTTATTTTCTTAAATAAACCTAGTAGTTTAGAAACTAAATTCAATTTGCTACAGATTATATTCTTACATATTTTTGAAATAATATAGATAACTTATTCAAATTTTTACGTCAAGTTTCTTAACTCTGATTTTTCTAAATTTTATTGCCACTTAAGGGCCTTTTTTTTCATGATGATCCTGCACATACCCATTCATGGCTTCCTCTTCAACATTAATGGAACTAGATGCTTCCAAACTTTTCATTTGATGAATCTTTTCTCTTCTATCCCTTTGTATTTTTGCCTCCATATCTCTATTTCCTTGAATTTCTCTGAGTGTCATTGACTTTCTACACTTTTTTCTTTGTCTTTTCTTTTATCCCATGGTTACCAAACCCTCTTTGATGAAAAAAAAATGATTTTCTTGTAACCTATTTTCAAATTTCCATCTCCTTCAAATATTCAAATAAAACTATGTACTATGAAGATCCTTTCTTCTATAAACCTTGAAGTATAAAAACATCATGAATACATCCAAAAGCTCTTTTTTTCAAAATCTTCTTGTAAAATATTCTTGTACTTGATTCCACTTTATAAAATTCAACTTGCACTTGTCTCTTTCAATAATTTACAATAGAATATTCCCTTCACAAGACAAATTTGCAATAAAAAAAAGCAGAAAATGCAGCATTCGGACCGTACTGTAGAAAAATAATGTTGTAGGAAAAACATGTTTTATTAGAATTTTTCAAATCAGGAAAAAATGGTCATATAATAAATGCATACACATTATGAAATGCATACGCATTCTAAAAATAGAATGCATATGTGTTTCATAATGGGTACGTGTTACCTTTATCTAATGGGTAAAAACATAACGCGTACGGGTTTCATTTAAATAATGCATATGTGTTATTTAAAAATTGAATTATCAACTCACATGTAGCCTTGATTTTAGGCTCAAGAAAGGCTTGACAATCTGAGCCTTAGCCTTTGACCTGTAACTAAAAAACTAAGGCAAATTGAAGAAGAATGTCCAACTTTGGCAATATCGTTGATGGACTTTTATTTTGAATCAATCTATAAAATTAAAACCCATTAGAGAACACAATGTCTAGTTTCCAAATATGTATTTTTTATTAAGATTGAATTATGTTTGCTATTTTTTAATTAATTTCTAAGAAAAATAGTCCTTAACCTTGAAATATCAGGTTTTTTAATTTTTTAGTAACTTCTTTTTGGTTAAGTTTCTTGTAAAAAAATTATACAGGATCAATCTCCAGAAAATTCTCTATACAATTAAAATAAATGTTTAGTTTAGGTCAAATTATGTTGTTCGTACATGTTGATTTTTAAAAACAACAATTAAGGCCAGTATAAATTCAATAAAAAAAAAATTCAACAAAAAATTACAAAATAATTTCCTCATCAGTCTTCATGTTGTTATCTCTCTTTCACCAAAAGGAATTAGCAAAATACTTTTATTTGGGTCAAAAATTGGATTTTGTACATGTGCATGGTAAAAAAATAGGGACTTTTAAAGAGTGGTTTTTATAGATCCCTATGAAAATTTAATTTCTACAATCTAGGTATTTGAATAATTTACATATTTGGAAACTACATTAAATATGCTAAATTTTATAGTACTGATTTTTTTAAAAATTCATTGTGTAAGTGCCTCAAATTTTTAGTTCAAGTGTGATAAATTCTAAGAAACAAAAAAAACACTTCCACTTTTTGAGCTTTTTGTGGACCCAACTTCTTGCATCGGCCCTTCAAATATTTGAATATTCTTTTAACTACAACAACATCTATTTCTTTCGAATATTCTTTAAATCTAAGCACTAGACAGACTGCATGCATGATATGATCTAGTAGTAGTCAAATATAATAGTCCACCAATCATAGATCTATACTTGCTCTGATCAACCTTAAGTGAATTGTCACCTTTAGCCAATTTGCAAATAGTTACCATAGGAGTACTTATTAGTTTGGAACCATCCATATTAAACTTCTTCAACATCTCTCTCACATACTTAAACTGTGAAATGAAAATTCCTTTCTCTATTTGATTAATTTGTAGCCTAAGAAATAAATTCATCTTCGCAAAATAGAAATTTCAAATTCTTTATGCATCTCTTCCACAAACATCTTGCACATATTTTCATTTCCTCCAAAGATAATGTCATCAACATATACAAGTACAATCAATATTTTTTCATTTTCAATCTTAAAGTAAAAATTATTATCTACTGTGTGTTTGTTAAATCCTTGCTAAATCAAGTACTTGTCTAACCTTGCATACAAAGCTCTAGGAGCTTGCTTCAACCCATATAAATATTTCTTTAGTCTGGAAACCATATCCAGTTGATCTGTTAATTGAAATCCTTTTGGTTGTTTCATACAAACTTATTCTTCTAGTTCACCATTCAAAAATGTTGACTTGACATCCATGTGATAAACCTTAAAGTCTTTATAAGTAGCAAGTTCCAAGAACATCCTTATCGCTTCCATTCTTGCTACTAGTGCATAATTTTTTTGAAATTCTATACCTTCTACTTGTGAGTAGTCTTTACACACAAGCTTCACTTTGTTTCTAAAAAATTATTCATTCTCATTCAACTTTATTTTGAATTCCCATTTTGATCCAATGATGTTTTTTTCTACTTGGGACCAATTCCCAATTCTAATTCTTTTCAATCTAAAAATTTTTTTCTTTCATTGTTTCCTCCCAATATTCATCTTTACAAACTTCACTTACTATCTAGGTATGTGCAGGATCAGGATGGGCCAAAAAGTGGTGATATTTAAGTGATATGATGGCCCATCTAGCTGACAACTTTTTTTTAACCCAAAATTGATGAAATGAAAAAAGGTTTTTAAAGGAGATTCTTAGCTTTCCACCAATATAAATTATGCTTTACTTTCAATTTACTAAATTATTATTATTCATTTTCTATTTGAATTACGACTAAAGTCCTGATTGAGAGGCCGATTAAAAAACATCTATAGCTTTCAAACAGTATCACATTTTTTGAATCTAAAAAATGTGTCACTTTCTATGCTTCACATACTATAGGATTAAGAAATAAAAAATTGAATTATATGAAGTTTTGACCAAGTTAAGGTGGTCAGAAATATGAGTTTTTATTTTTTATAAATTTTTTAATAAAAAATCATAATTAAATGCTTACTTGGGAAAATATTACAAACAAATATGCATCACATTGGGACATGAGTTCTCTACTTATATCTAAAATATTATAAAAAATTATTATCATTTTATTGTGGTTAGGGTGGTCAGACAGAAACCTACTTCTTATTTTTTCCCTGAAATTTAAGTACTACTGCATTGAAATTTTAAATTTTCATTAAATAGATATTTTTTTAAAAATAAACCTAGTAGTTTAGAAACTACATTCAATTTTTTATAGATTCTATTCTTACATATTTTTGAAATAATATAGATAACTTATTCAATTTTTTACATCAAGTTGCCTAACTTTGATTTTTTAAATTTTCAGTTCCACTTAAGGTCCTATTTTTTCCATGATGATCCTACACATACCCATCTTTGGTTCAATCTCAGAGAATAAACATAAATTTACTTGAGCAATAGCTTTTCTTGTAGTTAACACACCTTCTCTCTCGTCTCCAATAATTTGATTTTTCTGAATGATTCCTTTGTACATATTTCAATGTCCTAGGGGTCATCACTAGAGCATATTCTTCTCTTTTATCTTGTTTATCCTACTTCTCTTGCTCATCTTTATCTTGTTCTTACACAATTTCTTCTATTCTTTCACAATCATGTTCATCAAATACATATCCTTCTATTTCAATAGAATTCTTCATTGTCTCATCAACCTTCACATTCGAGATCTCTAAAAAAATTCTCTATATTTTATTGAAACATATGTATGCCTTGCTTTTAGTAGAATATCCAAGAAAAATTCCTTCATCACTTCTTGCATCAAACTTATCCAAAGTTTCATCATCTCTTTTCATATAGCATTTGCTTTTGAATACCTTGAAATATTTAACTGTAGGAATTCTTCCATGTCATAGCTCATAGGGAGTCTTTGTACTATTTTCTCTTTCTTGAACTCGTGAATACATAAATAGTATTATGAATGGCTTCTTTCTAGTAAAATTCTGGTAAACCAACCTCAATAATCATTGATCTAGCAACCTCTTGAATTATTCTATTTTTTCTCTTAACAACTCCATTCTATTCAGGAGTTCTTAGAGAAGATATGAGTCTCTTAATTCCATGCACTTCACAAAACATATTAAACTCATGAGAGGTGAATTCTCCACCTCTGAAAAATCTTAAGAATTTTATCTTCAAATTAACTTCATTTTCAATCATTGCTTTGAATGCCTTGTTTATGCACACAAAAATGGTTTGAGCATCACATTAATTAAATACCATCTATTTGATTAATATTTCTTGATTCCCCTACTATTATAAATAAATTGTGAAATTTATTTATATAGGTCATATTATATTTCCTCTTTTCACAATTCACCTTCTTTCTAAAATTAATGACTTTGTTATTTAATTGATTTTCCCTCTTCCTTTTTAATTTGAAATTTTGAATTCAAATTGAAATATTCTTCTAAAATTGGTTAAAATGCACAAACAGATTTATTTGGCATTTTTCTAATTTACCATATTCTTTTAAATTGAGTTTTTAATTCAATTTAAGCACATTTCTACAAATTTCCTCTAACCACCTCCAACTCACTTGCCACCTCATCATGTGTCTCATAAATGAATTTTTATAAATTGGAAAATATGAAATATTTCCAACAAATTTGCAACCAATTCTGAACAACCTGGGACACATGGCTTCTCTAGCTCTTTGATTCCTTTCTACACTTGTAAATTTGTCTTGTGGAAGGGAACCATCTCCTTGATTCCCTCTAACCTCCTGATGCTCTGTCGTTGATGCCCCAAGATCACAATCTGAATCGTTTGTTGTTGCCACATTACCTTGAGGCTTGAAAAATATATAAATAGAGCCTTTGCTACAACATTTTCACAACAAGAAGATTAGGAAAGTTTATGCTACTGAATTCTAGTGCAATTTGTGAGAGAATTGGAGAGCATTTAGCTTAGTTTGCATTTTTAGTGCATTATGTAGTATCATAATGGAATTTTCATTTTGGTAGTTTAGTTATCTTCATCTTCCATTTAGTATTTACCTTCCATCACCATCATCATCTCAGCATCTATATTTAACATCATTTCCATCATAGAATTATTTAGTTTCTATGCATCAAGTTATTGAAAAATCCAAAAACATAGGCATGTAGATTTCATTTTAAGCATCTCATTTCTTGAGTTGTCAATATTTGTAGGTTATTGTGCAACCATAATAAGATCTGAATGCATGATTTGCAGGATTCTTTGGGATTAGAGACCCATGGGATGAGTTAGAAGGATAAGTTGTAGTTTCATTTATATGTTGCTTTTTATTTCCTTTTAAGTAATGCATTTCATGAAGGTGTGTTATACTAACATTGCAAGATATATTTTATAACCACACACCTTGAATCTATCTAATGCATCTAATTTTTATCTAAGAAATGTAACCTATGTATATCTAAAATAATCATCAATTAAAGCATAAAGTATCTTTCACCAGGTATAATTTTCACTATTGTAGGACCAAATATATTTGTATGAACTAAATCTAGTAGTCTAGTAGTAGATTGTTCCTTTGATCTATAATGATTTCTCACTTGCTTTCCAAACTGACAATTTATACAAATAACATTAATAAGTTTTATAATTCTTGGTAAATCTCTCACAACCTAAATAGAACTAATAATTTCCAAGTTATCAAAATTCATGTGACACATTCTCCTATTCCATAGCCAACTTTTATTTATTTGAGTCATAAAGCATCATCCATCAACACCCTTAAGTTGATAGATATTCCCTTCAGATTTATTTCCTGTAGCAATCAATGTTTTGGATCCTTTTTGGATTTCACATTTCTCATCCTTAAACATAAGATCATATCCTTTTCTACACATCTAACCAATGCTCAACAAATTATCCCTCAAATCCTTAACATAGAAAATATCATCAATATGATGCTTTCCATCAAAACTTGTTGAAGCTATCCCATAAATTTTAGCACCAATATCATCCCAAAACATAACCAAGCCTCCATCATATTTCTCAAGCTTGAAAAGCTTACTTTAATCACTAGTCATGTGATGTGAACAACCACTATCAACTACCCAAGAATTATTTTCTTGTTTAGCATGCAGGGTAGAGATAATTGTACCTTACTTTTTCTCCTTCCCATTCTCTAGAGGGCTTTCCTTTACCCATTTTTCAGAATTAGTAGAAGTAAGTTCATCCTTAATCACCAAGAACAAGAATTCATTGTCATTTGGATATTCATATTCTAAATCATCATAAAAAATAATAGCATTATCATTCACATAGTAATCTTTGTTAATCTTCTTTTTCTTCTTTTCTTTCTCATATCTTTGTTTATTCCTTTTAGCTCTCTCTAGACACTATGCAGCATAATGACCCATTTCTCCACAACTAAAGAAGTTAAAGGGAAAATTACTTTCATAATTATCAAATCATTTTTCTCATTCTTCTTACAAAGTTATTTTCTATTTCATCAAAGTTCTCTTCATCAAGATCTTAAAATTTTGTAGCTTTAAAGGTAGTCTTTGATTTGCCTTCATTTCTTAGATTTAGCTTCGTCATCTCAGAAGATGTCAAAAATCCTAACAAAAGATCCTTAGTACAATTCTTATAATCTATAGTCTGCTCAATAGCACTCACCTTCTCACTGTAAGAATTAGGAAGAGTTCTAAGAATCTTATTTACAATCCTTGTTTCATCAATAGTAGCACCAAGTCCTCGCATTCTAGCCACTATATCATCCAATCTACGTACATAAGCTTTAATATTTTCTTCTTTGGACATATTTAGAAGATAAAACTGTGTCTCCAAATTCTGTAGTTTCACCTCTTTAACTCTTTCATCACCATCATGCACTCTTTCTAAAGAATCCCATACTTCCTTAGTTGTCTTCAAATTTTGAACTTTAATTAACTCAAAATGTACCAGACTATTCTTCAAGATGACCTTTTCCTTGTTATTTGATTCATGTGATTTGATTTCTTTAGGTGTACACGTACCATTAGCAGGAGGATTACAAGGATTATTGTAGGCTTTCTCAACATAATATCCACAATACTCCAAATATTCTTCCATCAATACCTTCTAGATACCATAATTAGCTCCATCAAACCTTAGATAATCAAAGACCATCTCCATAGCCATCCTAGACCTTCCTCAAGCCATTAAACTCTTCACCAAGGAACCTTGATTTGATACCAATTGATGAATATGACAAATGAGATGGTAGTGAATCAGTTGTCATAGAGTTAAACCTTTAAATTTAGTTATCGAAACTAATACTTGAAACTACGTGAATGATTAATCATCAAATACCAATGTAGAAGTTCAACACAACACATAAACGCAATAACACCAGATTTACATGGAAAACCCAATAAGGGAAAAAATAGTGAGGATTAAACCACACTATAAAGAGTATCAAAACCGATTACAAAAAGGCTCACTACTTGAAACAAGACTCGCTACCTAAAATAATGACTCACTTTCTAGAACAAGGACTCACTATTTAATAGGGCTACAACCTAGAGGGATCACTACCATAGAGATACAAAGAAGATCAAGAATAATTGCTACAAAGAGACTAGAATCCCAATGCAACAAATTTTTCCACCACAATCACTCAATCAACTTGTATGAATGATAGATTTCATCTTCTACTCACCACATTTGAAAACTTAGCATTAATCTTCACATTGATCTCCCACACTCGCAACACACACACACTTACTGAATAGAATCAATTTCACATAAAAATACCCTTTCTCTTTTCTCTTATCACTCTTCTTCTTTGTTCTTGCATCTTTACTTCATCATTAACTCATCTTGCATTTATAGAACATTCAACTTTGAAACATATCCAAAGTCGGCCATCCAAATCCAAATTGAAATTAGGTAGGCATCAAAAAATCGTAGGGTGGAATTAGAATAATGGCAACCTAAACACACACTTCATAAGGACCCAAATAGATCCAATAGGCTTGATCATCCTTGAAAGTAGTATTTCACACACTATTGGCAAAACCAGTGTAAAACACATAGAACCATTAAGAATGATTTTTTCAACTGTCGTATCTATCTTTAATAGAACCAAGGCAACACAAGTATAGAACTACAATTCATAATAATTCATTAAAGAGAAATTAAAACCAACATTTCTCTCGAACCACAACCAGAAACATATAAAACCATAGTTCACAACTGGTGAACGCAACTTGCACTAAACAGCGAATTAGCAACCAAAAATATAGATATAACATTTGTTAGAAATCATGAACAACATATCACAACTACACAACCAGAGGAGTAAATCCGGAACAGGAACCAAAGCAACCACTTAACACTTTCAACATATCTTTACTACAATTTTCTCAATATCCTTGACATATACAACCAAAAACAACTAGTAGATAACTAGTTCACCAGTTGACACCAATGACAACACTTGTAAAAATTCCACAACACTTTCATTCTTGCAATATTCTAGCAGTAATATGCTAGGTGGAGATGGTCATTAGTCCAATCCTTGCATCATAGCCAAGGCCTCTATACAAACTAATCCATATAATTGAAAATCTCCCATCTACCTGAGATGATGAAAATGTGGGATGGATGTTATCATATGGTTTAGGACATAGAGCATACCGACACTTCCAATTTCATTCAAGGATAACCCTAAATATCTCAATGCCATAGAGAAATAAATCTTGTAATAGGGTTGTCCTAGGGGCTAAATATGATCTAATGAGGGGTTCATCACCAAGTTTAACATGGAAAATACAATGAAATTCAAAGCCCTAATTGAATGCAAACTAACACTAAATGACCTAGAAAAGTGAATGGAACAACATAGAAAGACAGAAAACAAAATGTGTGTCACTGTAAATTTAGAAATGGCTGGATGGACGTTCAAAACACTAGAAAATAAGACTTTATTACTAAATGGGACTCATTCACCAAGATGAATGAATTAGTCCAATTTTTGGAAAAATTGTGTGGGAACAGGAATCTACTAAAACAGTGTCCAAATATGAAAAAGACCTAAAATTTGACTAGAATAGGGAATCATTAGCTAGAAGTGGTGAATCAATCTAGTTAAGATTTTTTGAAACTTCAAAGGTTGATCCTACTCTTTTATTTCTGCTTTATCCTTCATGATTGGTTTCTGAATATGGATCTCTTATTTGTAATGTGTAGGTCTTCTCCAAGGTCCTTCAAGGCTTGATGAAAACTTTGACAACTTTAAATGATTCACAACTTTTCTCCAATCTTGCTCCTTAGGAAATTTGTAACCTAGCCCATCAAATCAGACACTAAGGAGAGGGAAAAAAAATTTGGTTAGTGGATAGGGATTTGCCTTGGTCAAGCCCCATTTTGGAAATCAATCCATGAAATTAAATTAAATAGGAATAGATAATGATGAATAAACACATAACTATGTTGCAACTCACCAAACCCTAACAATAAAGTGCTAAAAATATGCTTAAGATGGCTACAATAGATATAGATCTATGATCCTTTCTTGAATGATGTTAATCTTAAATGAAACACTTGCTTGAATCATAAACCCTACACAACAATTGTTAGCACAAAAATAAACATGATGCATGAAGCCCTTAACATGATGATTGATGTTTGAAGAATGCTCCAAAATGCTTAATAATCTACCCTTGAATGCTCTTGAATTCTCTTGTAAATTCTTTAATGCTATTGTGAACTCTTAATTTCTTGTTAGATTGATAGGTGAAAACATGAATGAAAGAACCTTGTATTTATACTCAGTCATGCAAGAATTCCCAAAATTACGACACTTCAAGCCGACATCGGATCTAGGAGAATAAAATATAGCTATAATTTTGATAAATATTGATTTTGGGCCACAAAGGATTCATTCAACCAAGGTGGTGAATGATTCCCATCTGGCATAATGTATGGGACCAATAACCAAAATTTCTTAGAAATGTGTGAAAATAGGTTTGATACCCAGAAATCTAGGTGGGAATAATTTGCACAAGGTGGAAAATGAGTCCCATATCAATAAATCTAGGTCACTCGAGCCAAAGAAATATAAATTATGATTGGTGTAAGGATTATCCTTGAAAATATGCAATAAATGAGGCTTTTGGATGTAAAATAGGGCCAATTAAAGTATAAAAAATCCCAATTATTAATGTCAAGTCTAGAGAAAGGTGAAAGTGTTTTAAAACACTTCACAACACTTTAAACAAGGCAATACTAATGTTTATTTTTATTAAAAATATGTTCACTAGGTTCATTTCATTAATAAAACCTTAGAAAAGTGTGAAAGTGTGTTACAAAACTTCACAACACTTTAGCAAGGTACCATTTAAATCCATTAGTTAATAAGGACCCAAGACCTAATTTTAATATGTTAGACATATTACAACACTAAATCAAGGTCAAGTTAAGGGTACCTTTTTCTGTTATTACATCTAGTACCCACTTTAGTGAGAGGATGAACTTGCTTCCAACTCACACTAAAGTAGACCAAATGCAACAACGACCAAGGGGGGGTTCATATATATCAATGTTTGCAAGATAGGAAAACAATTACCAAGGGGGTTGTTCAATCCCCAAGGACCAAGGTCCTATGGTAAACCAACATAAGCACAAAATAACACACATGAAAGTGGTAAGGAACAAAAAAAAAGCACAAGCATGCACGTTCAAAGATGAAAAAGAGAAAAGGTAAGATATAAAATGTTTGGATCAAGCTTCGACCATTTTTCCATCTCGATGTGGATCACATCTAGGTTGTTTGTCTTAAAAATGCATACTCACTCTAAGGCAACAGAACTCCTGGCTATCCGTTGGGTGAGAAGTCCTAAAAGGTGAGACACATACACTCATGGTTGGTATGCACTCACAAACACACACGAGTGGCTATGGGGAAAGTCATGCCTCAATTGGGCTTCCTGCTCAAACCATACCAAAGCCATACCTCTTGATAACTTTAATAATAAGGCACCGCACAAATATGGTTTTTGAGCTTCATGAGACAAGCAAAACTTCATATGCTTGGAACTCATGAACAAAAAACACGGCCCTACAAAAATGCAAGTTGTGTTATGCAAGGTGACCATACTATAGGAAATTACTTTAAAGTACCAAATGATAAATGGAAACAAAGAAGAATACATAAGAGACCATTTGGAAAGCCCTATTCCAAGTCATATGTTTCCAAGTAAATTTCTATCATGTAAGAGAAAAAAAAAAGAGAGGGGTTACCCCCAAAATGGAAACACCAAAAATATAAGGGATCCTTGGATTTGGGGTCAATATGTTCTTTCTATAATGTTTTTAGAGAGATTGAAACTATCATCATTCACCAAATACTCATAGAACTAGAATAATGACACAAAGAGAGAAAAAACAAAGGAAAATCCTTTTGAGTCAACATGGAAGAGACATGAATGTCTCAATGCCCTACGTCATTACCAAAAGGAAAAAAAAATACAAATGAAAAGATAAAGAGAAATCTTTTGGGTCAACATGGAAGAGACATGAATGTCTTGATGCCTTGTGTCATCCCTAAAAGGGAAACACAAGACAAATGAAAAATATGAAGTAAAATATTTTGGGTCAACATGGAAGAGACATGAATGTCTCGACGTCTTGCATCATCCCCAAAAGGAAAACACAAGATAAATGAAAAAAATAAAAAGTGAAAAAATTGTACAACATAGAGAAGAATTAAGGAACAAATAGGGGAATGCCACAAAGAGAGAGAGAACATCACATGGGATCACATAATGTAATGCAATCACACAAAAGAAATAATGAAAAAGAATAGTAAGGCACATGCAAGTCAACCTAAAGCAGGTCATTCACCTCTCTGTCATGTTCATTATATCCCAAAGGTGGGAAAAATAGCCAAAGGGACAAGAGAAAGTTCCAAAATAGGAGAAGCACTAGGTTCAAAGCCCTTTGTAGGAGATTTATCATTTAAGCTCATGGAAGAGGAAAATAATGTGTTCAATTCATAATTCACCTCTTCATTAATTCTAGTAACCTCATCATCATCATCCAAGTTAATCACAACAAGAGGTCGAATGATAATGTCCATAGAAGAGTTCAGCTCTTGTTGTGATTGTTGTATTGGATTATTTTATTTCAGGGAAAGGCTAGAGTCGCCATGTGTTGCTTTAGTCAAGTTCAAATTTTGTTTTTCTTTATTTAATTCTTCATGTAACTTGCGAGAAAGGGCATGATGTCTACACCTATGCTCTATAGCTCCTCTATTTATTTTAGTTTTATTTTCAAGTTGCATTTGTGTAAGAGTAGGTCGATCAACCATAGGTTTCTTTTCTTCCCTAAGGGGAGGAATGAAAGGAACTAAGGGAGGCTGTTCAACCAATTTATCTTTGACTATGTAAACCTATTTTATTCTAGTAGGTGTAATGAGGTTGTTTTCACTATCTCTTGGTCAATTATAGGAGGTAGGTGAAGGTTTTGTCTTAGGTTGGTTTTGGTCATTTGGTACTTGTTTAGGTTCAATCATAGTTTCATCTAGGATGGCAGCCTTGGTGGTGGGTTGCAACATGTTTTAGAGGGATAGTTCTTCTATCTTATTTGCCTTGAACTTTTGATAGGACAAGAAAAATAAGTCTTCCCATGGTTTTATAGGCTCCATGGGCTCGGGCCAAAAGAAATCTAGGAAAATGTTTCCATAGGTGTACAAAGGGTTAAAGCCACTATGGTGGATAGTTAATACTTCATTGTCAAAGGGAAACTTTAAGATTTTATGCACAAACAAAGGGACGAGTTTCATGAATTGAAGCCATGGATGGCCTAGCTTCACACAAAAAAATTCAACTATGGGATGATGGAGAATGAGACATCTAATTTTTGTGGTCCTATTTGCATGTGAAGAGTGATCAATCCCATCATAGGGTAAGAAAAACCATTGTGTTTCTTGATCCATTCTTTCATTTTATCTTATATATCTTGATAGAGCTCATGAAAAAGTAGAAATTCCTTAGTGATCACATTCTCTCTATAAGAGAGATCTATTTGTATCCCATTAGCGGGCTTGTTATAGATTTGACTGACTATGCAAAGAGGACCATCGGGTGCATGTATAAGTATATTCTTGGAGGAGAAAGAAATGTCAAGAGGATTCTTAGTTCAACCCTTACAAGGAATGACATCTATCACTCCTACCATGTCATCTAGAGGATCAATATCTATAGAATCATTGTTATCATCATTTGTGTCAACATTCATCACATAATTATTTTTAGTTTTGTTGGCTTTGAAAAGTGAAATATTATGTTTTGGCATGGATTTGGTGAATATTTGCAAGTTTTGGTTAGGAGGGGCAATAGACTTATTTCCTTGATCACTAAAACCTCCAATGGAAAGACGACCAAAATAAATGAGGTCTTGCACAAGATGTTTAAGATGCTTGCAATGTTTTGTGTCATGTGCATTTTTTTAGTGATAGTGGCAATAAGAATTTGATCTAAATCTTGGGGGTAAAGGCTTATAAGGATCAGATGTTTTGAAAAGAGGCAAGGTAATCATTTTTTTTTCTAAAATTTGAGACATTATGTTATGAAGTGTATTGAGTAAGGGAGTGAATTTTCTTTTCAAGTTCCATAGCTAAATGGTATCATGGCTTTAACAACAACTACTTGCTTCTTGATATTTTGTGTTAGTTTTTGAGGGGGATTAAATTAAATGAATCCTTTATTTTGTTTTCTAAAAGGTTGGGAATTGTTTTGGTTTATGGGATTAAATTTCTCAGTTTGATTAGGGGTGGAATTTTTATCTCGACTACTAACTAAATTTTGATAATCATTTAGGGAAGTACACAAGTGGATGAATGATGGGAATTTCATTATGATGAGCTCATCTTGGATCCTTTTTTTCAAATTTTCTATGAGAATATTTTGAAGGTGAGGTTCAAGGACCTTGACATTAATTTGGGAATAAAGCGATTGATAGTGTGATATAGTCAGTGATCTTTTCTTCTTCTTTTTTCTTACATCTCATCAAATTAGCCAAGGTCATCATAGGAGTCATATGCACTTGGAGATTGTTTATAAATTCCTCAAAAAGTTCATTGAATGAACTGATTGAGTTGTTTGGTAAACATGAGAACCATTCCAAGGTAGTATCTTTCAGGAACCTAGGAAAAAGATTAGCTAGGAGTTTATCATCAAGGACAAAGTCACTAAATAAGGAAATATAGGCATTACCATGGTTAGAAGGATCTCCCTTCCCTCAATATTTTTTGAATCTAGGCACCTCTACACCTTGTGGCATCGACATTCATAATATCTCCAAGAATAGTGGATTGATTTTGACATAATATGTAGGTGGGAAATTTTGATTTTTGTTGATGATGTAAAATTTCTTCTGGAGGGATGAAATGGTTTGGAAGAGTTGGTCAATGAGAGGGTCATTTCTTGTGTTATGAGATGAAAGTGAAAAAGGTGAATCAGTGTATGTTTTCATAAGACAAGTCGATGGAATTCTCTTATAGGTGGTAAAGTTGTAGGAGATATAATGTGTGATGCCACATAGGAACTAGGGATGATAGTAGGAATACCCAAGGAAGGAATCACATTACTAACTTGTTGCATTGTTGTTGTGACTTGAGGGTTGGTTTAGGTAGGTATTAAGGAAATTATTGTGGGAGGAGGAATTTCAGCTCCTCCTTGGCTTGTGACATTGGTTGTAGGTATAAGACAACTAGTGGTTGTGGGGAGGTGTTTTCCAAAGATTTGAACTATGTTTTTCACAAGGTCAAGTCCATCGTCACTTTCAAGAATGTGCAAGGTGAATGCTATCTAATGTAGGGATGAGAGTAGTTGAAATGTTTTTATTTTTCACTTGATGTTGTAAGTTTTCTAGGTCCTCATAAATGTGATTTATGTTTTCTTGTGAGACACTATCATTCCTTGTTTCAACTTGCATAATACTTGAAGGAAAAGAGTTGTTAAGGGTATTGTCCATATCTGGTGTACTAGTGTCAATACTAGGAGTGAAAGAGCTAGAAAACCCAAGATCCACAATGATTGTGCTATCATGGGATGAAATGAGTATCAAAATTCATCTCACTATAATATTAGCAATAGGAAACCAAATAATCATACGAAGGCTACTAAATGCAAGGTGAATGCAAATGTAATGTAAGCTAAGAACAATGAAATGCTCATACTAGAAATTATGGAAACTGAATAAGAAAGGAAATAAAAGAAAAAAAAAACTAAAATTTAAATGCCATAAAATGCAGTGAAGAATAAGAAAAGGGACTTATTCACCTAAGGTGGTGAATGGGTCCCAGTGAGGATTTTTTTCAATTTTATTATAATTTTTCAATTGAATTTTGTGCTTTTTATGTTTTATGATTTGTATCAAACATGAAAATGCAGAATTTGAATGATTTTGAATGAAATTAAATGAAAAAATGCAAGCTATATGAGCTTTCACTAATGAAAATTTTGAAACCCTAGAATGAAAGTTAACCAATGTAGGTCCTAATCCAATGTTAATCCAAGGAAAATCTAGGATGATGGTGTACTCCCAATAAAAGATTCAATGTTCTAAATGCAGATTCACCAAAATGAAATGATTAAAATATGGGATGGATTCAATCATATGGCTTAGGACATAGAGCACACCCACACTTCCAATTTCATTCAAGGATAACCCTAAAGATCTAAATACCAAAGAGAAGGAAATATTGTAATAGGGTTGTCCTAGGGGCTGAATATGATCTAATGAGGGGTTCACCACCAAGTTTAACTTGAAAAATACAATAAAATTTAAGATGAAATGAAAATCCCTAATTGGAAAACTAACACTCAATGACCTAGAAAAATGAATGGAACAACACTAAAAGCTACAAAATAGAATGTGTGTACCTAGAACTCTAAAAGTGGCTAGATTGAGGTTTAGAACACTGAATATTTAGACTCTATTGTTGATTAGGACTCATTCATCAAGATGGATGAATCAATCCAATTTCTAGAAAACTGTGCGAGAACAACAATTTGCTAAAATGGTATCCAAATTTGCAAAATACCTAAAATTTGACTAGAATTGGGACTCATTCGCTAGAAGTGGCAAATCAGTCCTATTGGGATTTTCTGAAACTTCAAAGGCTGATCCTGCTCTTCTCTATCTACTTTTTCCTTCCTGATTGGTTTCCAAATTTGTATCTTTGATTTGTAATCTGTAGGTCTTCTCTAAGGTCCTTCAAGGCTTGATGACAAATTTTACAGCTTTGAATGATTTATAGCTTTTCTCCAATCTTTCTCCTTAGATAATCTACAACCTATCCCTACAAATCACACACAAAGGAGAGGAGAAAATTTTGTTGGTTTAGTGGATAGGGGTTTGCCTTGGTGAAACCCCATTTTGGAAATCAGTCCTCGAAATGAAATAAAATAAGAATAGAAAATGATGAATGAAGAAATAACAATGTTGCAACTCACCAAACCCTAACAATAAAGTGCTACAAATATCCTTGAGATGGTTGCAATGGATATAGATCTTTGATTCTTTCTTGAATGATGTTGATATTGAATGAAACACTTGTTTGAATCATGAGCCCTACATCACAATTGTTAGCATAAAAATAAACATGATGTATGAAGTCCTTGACATGATGATTGATGCTTGAAGAATGCTCCAAAATGTTTAATAATCTACCCTTCAATTCTATTGTAAATGCTTGAATGCTCTTGTGAAATCTTGATTGGTTGTTATATTGCTAGGTGAAAATATGAATGAAAGAACCTTGTATTTATACTCAATTATGCAGGAATTCCTGAAATTACAACACTACAAGCTGACATTAGATCTAGGAGAATAAAATCTGGCTAGAATTTTGAATTAATTTTGATTTTCGGTCACACAAGACTCATTTTACCAAGGTGGCGAATGAGTCTCATATGGAATAATGTATGGTCGACCAAAAACCAAAAGTTCTTAGAAATGTGTGAAAATAGGTTCAAGACCCAAAAAGCTAGGTGGGTGGTGGGTGGCGAATGAGTCACAGATCACCAAATTTAGGTCACACAAGGCATAAATACCTAATTTATGATTGGCTAAAGATTGATGTCAGGATTATCGTCAAAATGATGTAATAAATGTTGCTTGGGGATGAAAAATAGGAATTAAAGAACCTTGTATTTATACTCAATTATGCAGGAATTCCTGAAATTACAACACTACAAGCTGACATTAGATCTAGGAGAATAAAATCTAGCTAGAATTTTGAATTAATTTTGATTTTCGGTCACACGGGACTCATTTTACCAAGGTGGAAAATGAGTCTCATATGGAATAATGTATGGTCGACCAAAAACCAAAAGTTCTTAGAAATGTGTGAAAATAGGTTGAAGACCCAAAAAGCTAGGTGGGTGGCGAATGAGTGACAAATCACCAAATTTAGGTCACACAAGGCATAAATACCTAATTTATGATTGGCTAAAGATTGATGTCAGGATTATCCTCAAAATGATGTAATAAATTTTGCTTGGGGATGAAAAATAGGAATGAAAGAACCTTGTATTTATACTCAATTATGCAGGAATTCCTGAAATTACAACACTACAAGCTGACATTAGATCTAGGAGAATAAAATCTAGCTAGAATTTTGAATTAATTTTGATTTTCGGTCACACAGGACTCATTTTACCAAGGTGGAAAATGAGTCTCATATGGAATAATGTATGGTCGACCAAAAACCAAAAGTTCTTAGAAATGTGTGAAAAGAGGTTGAAGACCCAAAAAGCTAGGTGGGTGGCAAATGAGTCACAAATCACCAAATTTAGGTCACACAAGGCATAAATACCTAATTTATTATTGGCTAAAGATTGATGTCAGGATTATCCTCAAAATGATGTAATAAATGTTGCTTGGGGATGAAAAATAGGTCCAATTAAATCATAAGGAAGCCCAATTATTAATGACAAGCCTAGGTGTGAAAGTGTGTTACAACACTTCAAAATACTTTAAACAATGCAAGATTAATGTTTATTTTGATTAAAAATAGGTTTACTAGGTTCAGTTCATTAATAAAACCTTAGAAAAGTGTGAAAGTGTGTTACAACACTCCACAACACTTTAGCAAGGTACCATTTAAATCCATTAGTTCAAAAGGTCTCAAGACCTAAAGTGAATATGTTAGGCATATTACAATACTAAATCGAGGCCAAGTTAAGGGGACCTTTTTCCATCATTACACTACCATTGTGTCAACATAGTATAGTAGAGGTAGACATATGGATCACCTACTACACTATGTGCCTCTCCAATAGGCCAAGTCATTGCTATATGCTCCCAATCCTAGATATGAAGCAGTTTCATTCCTATAGATAAAGTGGTAGCTACTCTATAAACAACTTGGTGCATATCATCACAAAGGTGCATAAGGACACAAGGTGCCCACACAAACATGGTGCCATCCTAAATCATACTCTCAAAGGAGGTAACATGTCCAATAGAAAAAAAATTGGCCAATCAATCTAGCATAAGTTGACCATTGATCAACCCCACTAATGCTAAGATACTATCATCAACTACACAAATGTAAGGCCTCAATTTTATCTTCCCATGGTCAATCTCAAGGTCATCATCTTAGTATTCTCTCTAGTTACTTTGTAACTCTATCTAGGTCATATACTACATGGAAACCCTCAATAGGAATCCTTAAAATGTATCAAACATCCCCTAAAGTGATGATGGCTTCCCCAATGGGGAATCTGAAGTTCAATGTCTCTAAATTCCATCACTTAATGATAGCATTCATTATAGATTGATGCATTTGAATCTCAAGCATGTGCATAATGTAATTTAAATCCCTCCTAATGATAATAAATTTGTGTCCACCTCACCCAAGAGAGCCATCAAATCTAGGATCCTTGATCTTCACTCTCGAGATAGAATAGGATATAGTACCACCTACATGCATAGTGCCCACAATGTGAATTTATCAAGTTTTTGATAGAGAAACCTAAGTTTGTCAATCCCTAAAGAAAAAAAACCTTTTATACAAACACGCAACTTTCCATTTTCAAATGTGAGCATTTTCATAATGCATCACTTTGTAATAGTCAAACATGACTTTAGTTTCCAAAAGTGACATGATTAATCAATCATGTAACTCTAACATAAATGTGTCGCTTCATAAAGAAAATGCATCATTTCGGGTTTCAAACGTTCCAATCCTAAATTGACACTTTTTTCCCTACCTTTGGCTAGCAATTACTAATCCTCAAACTACATGTAAAAGTGAAAAATTGAGATACATATTGGGGGGTATGATCTATGCGTTGTGTAGCGTGAGGTACAAGTGCCATACCATAAAGGTGTCTAGAGGTGAAAAGTGCTCAAAGCTCTATAATATTTAAACTCAAAGCTTGAAAATGAGGCTGAAGTGAACCCAAATGCATACATATGCCCTCCAAACCCTATGGTTTTTCCCTCTCAGTAATTTTTCAACCTTGGCTGTCCATCTTGACAAGTTTCTAGGACCCCTAGGCCCTAAACTTTTGTCCTCTTCTATATAGAACTAGTCTTTTCATCCTCTTGTGAACCTGACCCAAAAGATATTTTTTCGACTGATCTCTTGAGGGGGAATCCTATAATCCCTCCTTTGTTCATTGGGGCACAATTGAGAATTAGGTAATTTTTTTAAAAAATTCCAAGAAACATCAGGTCTTTGAAACAACATAATAGGTACATTGTCTCAAAGAGGAGCAAAATGTATACATAATTTTTTTTGAATGTATCACACATTCCTTTTTTCTTTTTAACATCATTTTCCCTCATTTTCACCTAATTCCTTATTTTAATTAAATAATTTCTAATTATTTGATTAAATTTATTATTTTTCTTTATTAACTAAATAATTTACATTATTTGATTACTTCATTGTTTTCTCACTAATTTCTCTTGTTTAAATAATTTTTAATTAATTAATTAAAATTTTGATTTTTCGACTTTCCATCATGATTAAATATTTTTTATTACTTAATTGATTCTATTTTTTATTCAAACCCACTTGATTAAATAATTTTTAATTGTTTAATTAAAAATCCTAATTTTCTCTCATTCACACAATCAAATAATTTTCTTAATTATTTAATTCCCAATTTTCCTCATACTTGCACAAAGCATATTCCCTTTTTCAAATATCTTATTCCCTCCAAAATATCTAAGTGGCATATTCCCTCAAAAAAATTCAGAATTCAAATTTAAATTTGAATAGATATTTTCTATTCAAAATATTTTAACTCATTTTCCATGAAAATAGAGATATTTTGGGCTTTCATTCATCCTTCACCATTGATCTCTCTTAATCTCCTTGATTTTCTCTCATTCATCAATCTTCATCTTCAGTCTTGGTCATTGATAAAATATTTTCAAATCTATAAAACAAGTCATTTCCTTCTCGAAATCATTCATAATTTTAATCATTTATCAATACCATGTGAATCAAGATCATTACATCTTCAATATTATCTTTTGCAATCATGGGTTATGCTCAATAGAACAATCTACATACATTTGGAGCATAATCCACTAATGGGATTATAGGTTTGCATGTTTCCTTTGGTTCAATTTTATTTATTTGTATTTCATGTTTTTTAATTTGAATATTTAAAGTATTCATTCAATTTCATTGAGTATCGGTTTATATGAACAATATTTAATGAGTTTTTAGTTTTTTATACTCTAACAAATCTTATTATTCTTTTTAACCAATACCTATATTCTCATATGACATTTTTAAATTGGTATTAGCTTTGCATCTATAATTTTAGTAGGTTGTTAATTTTTATGAAAATATCATATCATAAATAACTAAAATTAAATAAAAGAATTTTAACTTGTCTAGACTGCTCTCATTAGGTTTCTTTCCTAATTTTTTTTTTGAACTGTGGATTCTATTGAGTACATTCTAATTATTTTTTTACCCAATCTTAATAATTTGAAAAATTCATATACTTTTTTACATCTTGCGAAAATCTTTTTGATTCTATGATTTTTGGTAGGGTTTATTCTTAAGTATGATTGATGTCAAACCTTAAGATTGAAACAACATCTAATATTCTCACTCTTTACTACTCTTCCATATAAAGACATAAATAATAATTATTATTTTTGGTTAGCCTTCTTATTTATTTTCTTAACTGTGCATCTCACACCAAACACATGGACAACACAATATATGCCCCCAATGAATATAAAGAGAGGATCCTCGCCTGGAATTGGATGTGCAACCTGCAAGACATTACGTGGATCATTGGTTGATATTTTAACTTTGTAGAGAGAGAGGAAGACAAGTGGGGAGGCTCTGGGTTCAATTGGAAAGGAAATTAAATATTCTATTAGCAAAGAATGAAAGCCAAGTTGAAGATTGAGGATCCCATTGAAGGTCAAAATAAGGGTTATCGGTCCATTTGGTATACTTGTTGTAATTCCCAAAAAGGGGGTCATAGAACCTATTGCAGATTGGATAGATTCTACATTAGTAGGGCCTTCTTTTCAACCTCTCTGGTGAAAGAGAGGTGTAAGGTTGAAGTTACTCCCTATTCTCTCTTAGACCACCACCCAATAAATGCCAAGTTTTTCCTCAAGAAGAGTGCTCCTAAGCTGGTAGGAAATGGCATGGGCTTCCATCTAAATACTAGTCTCCTTAAGGATAATGATTGTAAAAGTACCATCTTGTGCCTCAGATAGATAAACAAATGGATACACTGGAATATTTCTTATAGTAATAGATGGACCCTAAACATTGAAGGGTGGAAAGTCTCGTTCCAAATAATTGGAAAAATAGGAGCTAAAGACAACTGAAGGGAGGCTCTCCTCCAAGACAAGCTCCTACACACAAAGACTAGTCTACAAATAAACCCTAGAGATGAAGCACTTACAAACAAGATGATAATGGCTAAAATTTCTTTGAGGAAGCTTCAAAACACTAGGATTCAGGGGTTAAGGGTCAAAGCCAAAATGAATTGCCTTGAAAATAAGGATAAAGGTACTAAATTTTTCCTTCGATATATCAAGGAGAAACATGCCAGAGAACAGATTGACATGATCACTGTAAATGATTCCAATGTGAGTAATCTTGATGAAATAAGAGAGCAATTTTTTTGTTCTACAAGAACCTCTTCTCCTCAGAGTAGGAGAAAAAATCTAATCATAAAGGAAGGAATTATATTGAAGGGATTATCCATAAAAAGGTTAATAATGAAATGATAGGGGAACTCGGGAAGGAAATCACTGTGGAGGAGATCAAGAGAGGTATCCTCTCACTTAAGAATGACAAATCCCCTAGAGTTGATGGTCTCCCTACAAAATTTTACAAGACCTTTCTAGACTCGATGTGCAATGATCTACTCCTAGTATATAATGAAGCATTTGAAAGAGGCTCCCTAGGCACCAAGATAAACAAAGGGATGATAAAACTAATCCCTAAGGAAGGAGATATAACCCTTGTCAAAAACTAGAGACCAATAAAATTGCTCAATGTTTCATACAAGATATTGGCTAAGATACTGGTGGAAAGGGTAGCCCTCATCCTTCCCTCAATCATTAATTCCACACAAATTGGATTCATAAAAGGGAGATACATCCTTGAAAACTTGATCACTAGCTAGGAGGCCATGAACTGGGAAAAGCTAACAGAACAGAATGATGCAATGTTGTTATTAGACTTTGAAAAGGCATATGATAGAATAGAATGGGATTTTGTGCTCTTAATGCTAAAGGCTTTTGGATTTCCTAACTCACTCTTCCACATCGTCAAGACCCTATTTTGAGATGCAACTACTCAAGTAGAAGTTAATGGTATCCCCTCTCAAGAAATTTCAATTGAAAGATTCATAAGGTAAGGGTGTCCACTTGCGCCAACACTATTTGTAATTTCCTTAGATGTCATGCATTATGTGCTAAAAGATAACTCATCAATTCCAAGAATCAGTGGTATTAGGCTGCCAAATGATAATGAACTCCTTATTCTGTAGTTTACAGATGATACATTGATCTTGTTAAATATGGAAGAATCCAATCTATCAAACCTATTGGGAAAACTAAATATATTTTTCCTTGCCTCAAGGGCCAAAACTGCCCCATCTAAATCTTGTCTCTTGGGGTGGAAGGAGAAGCCTCCGGATTGGATCAATAAATATGGGCTCTAATGGGGTGGTCCACACACACTGGTAAGATACTTGGGTATCCCCTTTGCAGTGGATCCCAACATCAAGGAAATGTGGCATTGGATTACAGACAAGATTGAGAGGAAACTCACCAAGTTGAATAGACGGCTCTTGTCCTTAGTTGGGAGAAGTCAGTTCTATTAGAAGATTTTCTCTTCGTACAACATATACTTTTCCTTGGTATGGTTTTTTAATTCTTATCAGATTAATGAGATTCAAAAGAGGATAAAGGCCTTCCTATGATCTTATGGTAAAGGAAATAGAAAGAAGCATTTAGTGAAATGGGAGTGGTGCACTTTGGAAATAAGCAAGGATGGTTAAGGGCTAAAGGACCTTAGAATCAAAGGTGTATCTCTAGCTGCAAAGTGGGTGCTTGGGGCCTTGGATGGTGGTGAACCTTGGAAATTTTTGATCAGACATAACATTCTTAATTATGTCCCAAAATATGCTAAAGCATGGAAATCTTTTCCACTCAGTGATATCCTTAGTAGTGAGGAAGCCATGTAACCTATAGGATCCAATATTTTTAGAACTATTTGGAAGGCCTAGGAAATGATGAAGACCCTCCTCATTAATATCCACTTCACCTCAGGGGAAAATGGGACCATTCAAGTTAATAGATCTATTTGGTGGAATCTAAGACACAATGGAAATCCTTTGGCCCTACTCCAAGGTTTTTCTACTAGGGGTTGGGCTCATAAAGGGATTCAGTGCTTCAAAGAAATACTGAAAGATGGAAAACTTAAAGATTGAAATGACCTGAATACTGAATTTAATATCCCCCTCACCAATTGGAGAACTTATTCAGTCCTCAGAAATTCTTGCAACCACTTGAACTTCTCTATGAAATATAAAGAAGGTAATGAACAACTCAAGGAGTTTCAATGGAAAAATGGGAATAACATAATGAAATCAAAATTAAAGAAAATGTATTCTATGCTCACAGATCATATTGACCTGATAGATTACTTAAATCAAATCTGGAAACTTAATTGGAACAAGAAATCAATGGCAAGATTTTTTTCAAACCAATTGGACCTAGCAACTAGAGGCTAAATTAGCATGATGGTTTCTTATAATACATAATCTTCCATTCAAGACTAACTATGATGACATTTATGGGTAAGTGCACCAATCTATGACACGATTTAGGTGCCAAATTGAAAAAGCATTGAAAAAAAACCTAAAATAAGCCATTTGGCACACGCCAAATGACTTAAAAAGACATTTGGTGCACGCCAAATTTGGAATGTGCCAAATGTCTTATTTGACATAAAAGGAAAAAATTGGGTTTCAAACCCTCATTTTGTCTTCAACACGTAGATTGAGGAAGGGGATTTCAGGTCTGCAACTCACACTCGCCAAATCTTTTCTATTGTTTGCATCCTTAGCTTGCCATTTTCCACGAGGATTTTGCCAACACGTCGGAGAGGTTGAATATTTCAAAGAGGTATGTATTTTTATTCTATTTATTTTGAATTTCATTTAGAATGCAAATCTAAATATATTTTTATAATAAGACTTTGTTCTAATTCTTAGGGAATGAATCTCCACTTCGAAACATTGAGAATTCACAATCGCCCCCTGATGAAGAGCCTCATATACAAGAACAATCCAAAACCCCTCCATCAATTCATAGGAATCCTCAAGGAACACAAGAAAATATTCAAAATCAAATTGAAAACAATAAAAGAGATGTTCAAAAATTAATTGCAAGATTAACCGAGCATGCCGAAACCCACCCTTATAGGAGATGAATTGATGAATGATTGAAGTCAATTATAACTCATGTAAGAGAAATGAGCAAGCGAATGAATTTTTGGTCAAATAAGAGGCATGAGATGAGACAATTTTATGCTAGTGGTTTGTCATATGCAAATCTCAAAAAACTAAAAATTAGCAAAGCTGACTTGTGTGCCCTATTTATAGACCCAAGAACCAATGAACCTTTTTCCCATGCATAGAGGAGGTTCCCCATCCATTGGTGCCACAATGAGTTAATTAAAAAAAAAAAATTAGGAGTGGTGGTGGATGGTATTTGACCAACCTCCATGCAATAACCATGAGGTGTCACAATACTTTTTGAGGAAACACTATTGCGAGTTTGTCCTCAATAAAATTCCAAACTATTTTGACATCTTATACTTTCAGGGTAGAGGTGGGGGCTCCACACTCGATAGACCTATTGCATGACGTAATCCACAGTTGGCACCAAGAGCCTTGGGCAGACCCATGGTGGAGCATGTCATTGCTCCTTCCATTGTTAAGGAAAGTGTAGAGGTGGACATGATGAAGTCGATTGGCTTACCCAGCAAGACCATTTTATAGTGTGTGAGTCCTCTAGTAGAGCCTGGTGTGGAGGAGACATGTAGGCCCCAAGCTCCACCCCACCATTGTGGCACTTGTGGTGTTGTTTGAACGTATGATTATCAGGGTGTTTTTGATGCAGCTATAGAGCCTATGTCAGTTGTAGAGACAATGGCTTTCACAGATGATATTTTGAATGATACATTCAGCATTGACACTCAAGTAAAATTTAGCAAGTTATTTTAATGTTGTTTATTAAAATATATTTTGAAATTTAAGAATAACTAAATTAGTAGAATTTTGATATGATGAAATTTCAGGGTTGCACTGTTCATGAGGGATGCTCTATTCCTATAGACCCTTATAAATTCTCAACAATGATTCCATAGGTATGCAACTAGTATTAAATATATTATTATTGCATTTGAACAGTTGAATGTTATATTTGAATGTTTGTCTCATAACATGCTTCGGATTTTAAATAGTTTCCTGGTGCACCTTCTTCCTCCACACCTTGTGATTTATATCCTCAAACAATTTAAACTCAAGTAGCATTTATTCATTAATGTTTTTGTAAATCTATGCTAGCTAGTTTTCGTAATTTTACGTATATACAAATCTAAAAAATTGATGAGAAACACAAACATTGCTTTCAAGTATTCCTTGTTCGTGTCACATTATGTTCTCCTAATTCATTTTTTGTTCCTTTATTCCTTCCTAATCCCATACCATTAACATTTAATAGTGCACCCTATTTTCCATGATCCCCTCCTAGCCCATCCCACTAATATCTTCTAGTCCATGCTATGTGTCATTATGTCCTACTCCCATCTTATTGTATCAATTATTATATCACCCTAGATGTTCCATGATACCCTATGTTCCACCCTATGTTCCTTTATATCATCATATGTTATACCATATATTTATCCATGTTTCATCCTAGATAACTCATCTATATTATTGCTACACACAGGTCAAGTTCACACTTCGTGTACTATAGTCAAACCCTAGACACCTCCTAATTCACCCTATGTTGCATTATTCCCTAATAATCACATCCCATTAACCTCAAATTTTCCACCCTATATTTTGTTATCCCATCCTAGCCCATCCCATCAATCTATACTATTCCATCCTATGTTCCATTAATCCCTTTGGTGCAGGGGCGCCACTCTTTTCTATGTTTCTTCATTAAGTGTCTGATAATGGTACAAGAGCACTCATGGGTCTAAGGGACCTAGAATCATTTGTTATGTCTTTTTTCTTTGTTTAATGTTGGAATAAGGTCTCATGGATCATTTAATTAGTTTTTAATAGGTCTCCTAGGGATTTGGTGGATTTTTGGTCTTGAGGACCAAGGGGTATGTGCAAGATCATGATGGGCCAAAAAGTGGCAATGGGAAAAAAATTATGTTTTGGATCAACTCAAAAATAATGAAATGCCGAGTTGACATTTTTAGGTTCGGGTGTCAGTAAATTTCTCCAAAGTAATGCCCAAACCTACTTTTGTAAATCACATATCCGATTTGAGAATCTTATGTAAATAAAAATCTCAACTGTTAAAAGTCATTTCACACAATTTGGACGCGGGCGCATAGGGAGAAGAAGAAATCCAATATCCATTTTCATGAGAAATCCGATTTGAAAGGTAAGTTTTTGGGATTTTTTATGTTTTAATCAATTTTTCAACTAGATCCTTATAATTTTAAGTAGCTTTTTATGAATTTTTATTCAAAAGTAGGGTTTTTTATTGATTTTATTAAAAACTAGAGTTTACAATGAATTTTTATTAGAAATTAATGTTTTTAAATGGATTTTGATTAAAAACTAGTGTTGTTGATGTATTTTTATCAAAAACTAGAGTTTGTTATGATTTTTGTGAAAAAGTAGTTTTATTTTTATTTTTATTAAAAACTAGGGTTATTTTATAATTTTAATTAGATTAATTAGTTTTCAACTTTGATCAGGTATTATGACTGAGAATGAAAATGCACAAATGCCAAATGCTCCACCACCTCCACAACCACCAATTGAAGACTTAATTGGTGAAAAATTGGGGCAATTGAGGGGCATTTGTGAAGTTTATAAGACAATCCCTCGATTGAGATATATGACAAACACATTGAAGGAAATAATTAAAAATATAGAAACCATCTCCACCCAACATAATGCCTCTGATTCGTGGTGAAAATACATGAGAGAATATTATGCATGTGAATTGTCTTACGATGATGTGAAATATCTCCAAATAGTCTCTTTATTCGTTAACCCCCACACTGGTTTGCCAGTGAATGTTAATAAAACAAAAATTTCTATAAAATGGTGCATGAATAGGGACATTGTAGATAACTTTTGGGATTGTTGGTGTATGGTTTTTGATAAACCACTGAACAAAAATTCTAATATACCATTTTACTTTATTAAAAAATTATATGTTGAGTTTTTGTTAGAGCATCATGTCAATTACTTTGACATTAAACCCTTCTAGGGCATCGGTGGAGGTATGCCCCAGGATAGACCAGGGGCAATTAGAGTAGTCTCGCGCCCAAATTTTCCCCTTCTTCCCCTTCCTCCCCTTCCTCTGCCACCTCCAATATATCATTCGAAGATTATCCAGGATGTAGCCACACAAACTATTCAAGCTATTCACTCTTTGAGTGGTCACTTGGTTTTGCATGCTTCTACAGTAGCTCAGCCATATTCTGGTGATGTTGGTGAAGGCTCGATTGTTCTTGCATCATCCTCCTTAGGTCCACATATTTTTGTGCCACATACTTGCACTATGTGTCACTAGATATGCTTAGGTCCTCTTGTACAACCCGCTGAGCATCCCTTGGACACTTCTGATTATGACCTCCATGATGTGAACATTATAGATCAGTCACAGGGGAGTGGAGCACATCCTATAGTGTCCTCTCCTGCTAGAGAGGGGGATTTTGGAATAGTTACACAGGTAAGATTTCAGTTGTAAATTCATAGCTTGCATTTGTTTTTAAATGAATATTAATAAGAGATAGTATCAAGTACTAATATTTATTTACATGGTCTATTTAATAGTTGATTTCTGAGGAGGAGCTCACATGGGTGACTAATAGCACCCTTAGGGCCATTTTATTTGGCTTGGACATGCACACAGTATATATTTTCTCACTCACTCATTTACATTTTTTATTATATACTTGCTTTTCATTTGAATTGTGATTAATGAAATTATATAATAACTTATATATTTATCTTATTTTCCTCTTGTAGGAAATACCTAGTGCGAGTGAGGTGCAGCCTCATCCAGACTATGGAGGCTCAAAGTTAGATAAGGGGAAGGTAATTGAACTCAAATTGGATTGAATTAAGATTTTTAAGATCTTATATTGATTATACATACATTGACATAGATTGGTATTTTCATATGTACTTGTCATTTTTATGTACAGGCAATTTTGAGCTATACATCGTTGTTTACAAGTGACACACTACCTAAAGGAGTAGGTATTGGAACACCTCAAGGAGTAAGTGTTGAAAAACCTCAAGGAGGAGGTGTCGAAACACCTAAAGGAGATAAAGAAAAAGATCAACCTAAACAGATATGTGTTTATTTTATTTTGGTTTTGGTAAATATGTTCCTATTACCAATAATTGTATGCTAACTTGGATCAATTTTATGTTTTTGTTCACATATAGATTGGAATTTCAAATTTTGATTTGCTATATTCTAGGACTCCTAACCCTTTGAAGAGTTGTATATTTCAGGTAATCAAGATTTCAGTTTTAGAGTTCAATTAAAATTTAATGTATATTGATTTTGATGTTAATTATTTGATTTTAAATTATAGAGTATAACTAATCTCAATTGTGGTTTGAATTTTTCTTTTGCAACTACCTTTAGAGTCGATGAGTGCTTCAAATAGACTCCATTTTGATGATCCAGCAGAATTTTAGGATGAGATAGACATTTTGGCATGTAAATTTTGAATACATATTGAGATGGCATATGCCGCATTTTGTAAAACTTTGTTTGAGTTGGTGTCAATGACATTTTTGTATATGGACATACACTTGATTATTGGATAATTTGATATATAAAAGTTGACAATCAAAATTTAATTTTTTCCTCATGTGCATGATTAAACTCTTTAAATTTTTTATCTTGAGCAATGATTAAATATCAATGTACAATAGCATAAACAAGAATGGTTATATTATGTAGTTTATATTTATATCACTGATTACATTGCATTACAAATCTTTCAAACTCAAATCATTACTTCACATTGCATAACTAACAACTAGATGTTCATAGATGAAAAACTTTCAATTACAATATAGTTTTTATAAAGTCAACCTAAGCAGTTATGCAATTACTTCACATTGCATAACTAAAAACTATGAGAAGTTTTCAATTACATTTTCTTGTCATGGAATTCTATGAGACCACATTTCTTTGAAGCTTTTTTTCAAATAGTCCACTGCCTTGTCTATGCTACCACATTTTTCATACATTCTACCAAAAAATTTTATCAAACAGTTCACTAGCTTGTTGGTAGGGATTATTGGAACTTGTATGCTCCAACCTCACTCAATCCTAAAACCACTTCATTCCCTCTTAATTTTGTTTGCTTAAACTTAAAATATCATTGTACTATGCTGCCCCATAATTTTCCTTACACTTTTTTTGTAAAATCACTAATTTTCCCTTGTTTTTGCTCCTTCCAACTATGGTTTCACACTTTTACTCTTCTTGGGTTACTCTTAATCACTCATACCTCTTAAAAACCATTAAATACACCTTTTCCGATAGTTTCCAATAAGTTCCAACCTATTTTCATTCAAATTCTCAAAAAGTCACTCTCTAGCCTTACTCAAAAGGTACAAAAATTTGTGTTTCTTAACAGGGAAGCCTTCTCAGACCACTCTAATCCCTTAATCAACCCTAAAAGCATGTTCCTATTGTTGATGTTATTAGAAACATCAAGCTACTTCTTCCAATGATCACATTAAGTTGTAATAAATTAAATGATAGCTTATGGCTATTTAATTTATACTCATTTGATTTAAATGGATGAGGCCGGCCTTCCTTGATATTATTTTGTAATTTATTATTTTCAAGAGAGGCCAACCTCCTTGAAGAGTCACCTTATTTTGTATAAATACAAGGTGATGTTTGTTCATTTCCTCAATCAAGTTCATTCAGCATAATTCGCATTCCAAGAAGAAGTTCCCATTTGAAAAGCAGTTCTTCATCTTGCAATAGCAGGTCAATTTCAAGGAGAAGCATATTTGATTGTATCTTTGCATCTAGGAGAGGTGCTATTATTCATTGTATCAAATTCAGTAATTAGTTGGGCCTAAGTTGTAAGCAGATTTCTGCTCTTATTCCTTCATTATATAAGAGACATATTTTTTGGGTTTCTCTCATTCAAGAAGAGGGTTTTCCCAGGGTATCTTGTTGTGTTTATTGTCTTATGTGTTGCATTTTCTAAGTGCTTTTAGTTGTTTTATCTGATAATTAAAACACTAACATGGTATCAAAGCGGGTTTGAAAAAGATCCGGATCAGATTTGTTATTGCAGCAATACCTCTATTCCCTTTTTGTTTTTGTTTATCTCTATCTTAGTCAAGATGGTGAATGTTCTTAAAATTAAGGATAGACTCGAAGGAGCAACAAAATTCATTTCATGGAGATTCAAAATTATGCTCACTTTGGAGGAAAACGAATTGGTTGAGTGTGGAGAGAAAAGTTTCCAAACCTACGGATGAGGAAGAGAAAGTTCAATGGAGGAAGAAAGATATCAAGGCAAAGAAGATGTTAGTTGATTCTGTGAAGGACCATATTGTTCCTATCATCTCTAATTTGAAGACGGTGAGAGAGATGCTTAAGAATTTGGAGGAGATGTATGAGATCAACAACACAATTCATGCTATAGCCTTGAAGACAATAAATTCATCATGTTAAGATGGTGGAAGGAGAATTTGTCATCAGCTACTTCATGAAGATTTCTGAATTGAGCGATCAACTCTCTACCATTGGTCATATTATTGATGACAAGGATTTGACCATGTTGGCTCTTAATGGTCTTCCTTCATCTTGGGAGTCTTACATTCAAGGAATCAACATGATATCGAAACTTCCCAAGTTTGATCGGTTGAGGGCTGACTATATTCAAGAGGAGTCAAGGTTGGTTGCGAGAGGTATTGGAAGAAGCCCTACAAATGAAGAAACTCATGTTCTTTTTGATCAATCCTTAAAGAAGGAAGGAAAAGGAGGAAAGAAAAGATGCTTCAAGAGGAATAGAGATAAAGGGTTAGATGGTCCTCCTTCAGTCAAGAAGAAGTGGGACGTCTCTCATGTTCAATGCCTTAGATGTGACAAGTTTGATCACTATGCGAAGAATTTCCCTACCAGGCCTAATCAACATGCTTCATTTGTGAATGTGATTGAGATCTCTCCCCAAAATGATTCTAGTGAATTTATACTCTATTCATGGGCCTATGTTCAAGCCATGAAGGTTGTGTACTGATCTAAGCACAAGAGCAACATTTTTTACTTCCACCCTTTAAAATATTTAAGAGATAAGTATTCTTTGTTTTGATTGTAATTACCCTTCTATGCTAAAATTAAACTTGTTGAGCTGTGCAAATCTGACATTATTTACTTGGATTATGTGTGACCAGTAAATAGTGATCATTGGGATAAGATTATTTAGAATTAAGAATTATTCATTGCAAGTTGTATGATGCTAATGTGTGAAGATTGTCTTTTTTTATGCTGAGATTAGCTCTTCCGAGAAATTGGAAGAAATACATGTCATGATTGATGAATTAATTATCTATTACTCAATATTTCGAATTATATGAGATAATTATTGCATGGTTGAATAATGTTCATGAATTTTTATGTAGTTATTAATTCATGCTATAACATTGAGATATTCAATCATGTATGCTCCTAGCAATGGTACTTCTATTTGAGATAGTTGAGTTCCATGAACTATTAGTAATATCTTCTTAATGCTTTCAAGATAAATCAAGAAACGCAAGAGATTGCTTTAAAGAAGAGCTTGATGCATCCTATAGGTTGAATAATGGATAAATTGCTTGCAACTATGTGTTTGAATGAATGGTTGAAGACATCTCTTTGAAGAGAAAAAATTAACCTTAAGAGGGAGTTTTATGACTCATTGGGAATAAGTAAGGGTTGCAATGTTGCAAGGCCAAATGCTAAATTCTTGAAGTACCTCTTTAGTAGTTGAGATCAGATTTTCTCAAAGTCAGTCAACCTAGATTTAACATTGGTAGCTCCGCAAACCTATTCATAATAGAGTGAACTGAATAGGACAACCCTAAATATCTACATAGGTGTGCATTGGTAACCATTTCTCTAAGGCAAGAATTGAAGGAAAATATTGGATGATGAGGTCAAGAGGTTGATGCAAGTTCTTGAAGATTCAGAGGGAGCCTACTGAATCTAAAGAAGATGGTGTGTTGCTAATTGATGTCGTTTCAGGTTGAGGTCTGCAATGATATCTTGGTGTAGCAAGAAGCAATTTTCTATGGCATTGAGTATAATGGATTGTTACTCAAAAACTATGATTCTTCTAGATTCTCCATCTAAGGCTATGGGATCATGTTGGGAACATCTACAATAACTGCTCTTGATTTTTTCTATCTCGGAGGCATTTTCTCGTGGTGATGAGTTTTCAGTTGATGGAAAAGTTGCCAGATCCAAGTAGTGTAAAGATGCAAAGTGCTGCAGCTTTCATTCTCCAACTCATACGACCAAAAAAACTATTCCAACGCGACTGGATAGGTATGTTTACACTAGGTATGGTCCTCTTTTACACCCAAATACATCGACTCACTCTGAGCTACATTGGACCGATGATTTCCCTTAAGAGTCCAAAGTGCTAAAAGGCAACAATCTTTGATGGAATGTTACTCCAAAATTGTGATGCTTAGACTCTTCGTCTAATTCTATGGGATTGTGTTGGGACCATCTGCAATAACCTCTCTCGATTTTTTCTATCTCAGAGGCGTTTTCCCGTGGTGATGAGTTTTTAGTTGGGGGAAAAGTTGTCAGATCCAAGCAGTGTAAAGTTGCAAAGTGGTGCAACTTTCATTCTCCAAATCATATGACCAAATGGACTATTCCAACATGTTTGAAAGGGTATGTTTACACTAGGTATATTCCTCATTTTCACCCAAATACTCCAAATCACTTCAAGCTACATTGGACCGGCGATTTCCCTTAAGAGTCCAAAGTGCTAAAAGGTAGCAATCTTTGATGAATTGTTACTCAAAAACCGTGATGCTTACAAACTCTTTTTTTGAGGCTATGGGACTGTGTTGGGACCATCTACAATAAATTCTCTTGGTTTTTCCTATCTCGGAGGCGTTCTCCCGTGGTGATGAGTTTGCAGTTGAGGGAAAAGTTGTCAGATGCAAGCAGTGCAAAGTTGCAAAGTGGTGAAACTTTTATTCTCCAACTCATACAACCAAATGAACTATTCCAAGATGTCTGAATGGGTATGTTTATGCTAGGTATGGTCCTCTTTTGCACCCAAATATGCCGAATCACTCTGAGCTACATTGGATGGGTGATTTCCCATAAGAGTCCAAAGTGCTAAAAGGCAAAAATATTTGACAGACTATTACTCAAAAATCGTGATGCTTAAAAACTCTCTTTCTGAGGATATGGGATCATGTTTGGACCATCTACAATAACCTCTCTCATTTTTTCTATCTCAGAGGCATTTTTCCGTGGTGATGAGTTTTTAGTTGAGGGAAAAGTTGCAAGATGCAAGGAGTGTAAAGTTACAAAGTGGTGCAACTTTCATTCTCCAACTCATACAACCAAAAAAGCTATTCCAACACAATTTTATTGGGTACTTTTATGCTAGGTATGGTCCTCTTTTGCACCCAAATATGCTGAATCACTCTGAGCTACATTGGACCAGCGATTTCCCTTAAGAGCTCAAAGTGCTAAAAGGTAACAATATTTGATAAGTTGTTACTCCAATACCAAGATGCTTACAGACTCTTCATCTGAGGCTATGGGATTGTGTTGGGACCATCTACAATAAACTCTCTTAATTTTTGCTATTTTAGAGGCATTTCCTTGTGGTGATGAGTTTTCAATTGAGGGAAAAGTTGCCAAATACAAGTAGTGTAAAGTTGCAAAGTAGTGCAAATTTCATTCTCCAACTCATATGACCAAATGGATTATTCCAACACATCCATATGGGTAGATTTATGCTAGGGATGGTCCTCTTTTGTACCCAAATACACCAAATCACTCTAAGCTACATTGGATCGGCAATTTCCCTTAAGAGTCCAAAGTGCTAAAAGGCCATACCATCTATTGTACGATATGTAGCTCGATGGTATGGCCATGGTAGATGTTATTAGGACTATATAAGGTGAATATGTGGGTTTAAAGAGATCGAAAGGTCTATAGTTGATTTGGTGAGTTGCCATGCATGGGAAAAAAGAGTGAAATTAGGTGAAAAATTGCTTCAAACCTTCAAAAGTCCTTTGCGAGATTTCCATATTTGGATGTGTTTCAATAAAATAATTGAACAACATTGTTTGGCCTGATTCCAAGAAATGTTTAGGATGCGGTGTATGGTCTCGATTGCCAATTCTCAACTTTAAAAAATCCTTTATATTGGGTGATACTCTAGAGTTATCATGCCAAAATTGTTGAATTACCTGCTTTACATTATCGGTAAGCTTCTTATCAACACATGGAAGCCTCCTGGAAAAAGCCAATGTATCATTTTGAAGAGGATCATCTATTATTTCTCTTCTTGCAAGTGCTCTATCCAAAGTTTTACAATTTATGTCAAAATCAATACAAGTTTGTCTCATAAAGCAAGCATTTTTCAATTGATGGCTTACTAGGGCAGTTGTAATGACTCTTCAAGTAGCTATCTTATCTTTTTCCTTGTTATTTTTTCCAATAGACTTGATAGCATTAAAAATATTTTTGACAATAATAGAGTTTTTTTTGGTCTTCTTGTTCACATGAATCTTCAATTTTGCTAGTAAAGGTCTCATCTTTTGCATCTTTAGCAATTGTACAAAAATTTGGCATTGCTCGATCAATGTCTTATCGCTAAAATATTGGTTGAAAAGACTTCTAGCCCACAACCGACTAGTTTGTGTTGACCTCTTACCTTCAAAATTGTTTATAATGTTATCAACAATTTCAACTAACCATTTAGGGGTCCTTGAAGGTCTTGAATTTGGAATATGTATTTCTTCCACACAAGGTTCTTCATTTCTCATGTAATCTAGTGAAACATAATTTACACTTTCTTCAATATTATGTTCAACATCTTCATTTCCAACATTTTCACCTTGAACATTTTCAATATCAATTTTAATAATTTCATTCCCAATTTCAATATCATGTTCAACATCTTCAATTCCAATATTTTAACCTTGAACAATCTCATTATCAATTTCAATATTTTCATTCCCAATTTGAATATCATGTTCAACATCTTCAATTCCAACATTTTCAACTTGAACATGTTTTCATTCCCAATTTCAATATCATGTTCTACATTTTCACCTTGAACATATTCAATTTCCTCTTCACTTGAAAGACCATAGCGCTTAGGTTCACCAATATTTAACATACCTTGTTTTTTCTTCCTATGACCTTCTCTATCTCTTTGTCTATATTCTTCAATTTGTTCTTTTGTAAGCTTTCTCTTACGTTTTTGCTTCTGATGACTGCTTCTCCCCATTATACCTCATAAAATATGCAAAAAATCATTCCTTATGACAAATTTGATTAGAAGATGCTCCAAAAAATTG
>CM021110.1:331840617-331885066 GCA_007115665.2 Sequoiadendron giganteum
GGAAGGAGAGAGCAAGAGTGGGAGGGAGAGAGGGAGAGAGGGAGAGATAGGGTTGAGGGAGAGAGGGATAGAGGGATAGAGAAAGAGAGATGAGTGATTGAGTGAGAGAATTGGGAGAGATATAGGTGGAGAGAGAGAGGGAAAGAGATAATATTTAAATATTTTATATATATTAGTAATATATATATATATATTTGAATATTTATAGATTAACTAAAATATTGAAATAATATTTAAATATTATACATAATTCAGTAAGATATTATCATGAATTGTATATTATAGATTACATTATTAACTATATTGTATATTATATCTTAAATTATAAACTTTATTGCATTTTTGAAATCATATATTAGAAATTCTATAAAAAATTTGAAACTCATATCTAAAACATATTAGATATCGGATTCAAATCGGATATCCAATTTGATGAAACAAAACTTAATGCCTATGGATTAGACTCGGGATTGCCTTGTAATTTGGTTTAGACCTGCCAAGTCTAAGAACTCAACACAAAAAATGTGTTTAACAACTTGACTTGCTTTTCCAGACTTCGCCGATGTGGGTGATGACTTTTATTTTAGCCAAAATTGATGAAACAAAAAGGGTTTCTAAAGGAGATTCTTATATTTCTACCAATATAAATTATACTTTATTTTGAATCTAATAAATAATTATTATTCATTTTCGATTAGAATTATGAATAAATTCCTGATTGATAGCCTGATAGAAAAACATCTATAGCTTTCAAACGATATCACATTTTTTGAATCCAAAACATGTGTCACATTCTATGCTTGGAATACTATAGGATTAAAAATAAATAAATAAATTCATGAAGTTTTGACCAAGTTAAGGTGGTCATACATACGAGTTTTTATATTTTTTAAAAGTTGTAATAAAAAACTCATAATTAATTATTAAGCTGAAATTAAAAAAAAAAAAACATATGCATCACATCCGGACTTGAGTCTTCTACTTATATCTAAAATCTTGTAAAAAAATATTATCATTTTATTATGGTTAGGGTGGTCAGACAAACAACTACTTCTTATTTTTTCCTTGAAATTTAAGTACTACTACATTGAAATTTCAATTTTTCACCAAATAGTTTTTTTTTTTACAAAAATTAACCTAGTAGTTTAGAAACTACATTCAATATTCCAAGGATTCTATTTTTACATATTTTTAAATAATATAGATAACTTATTCAAATTTTTACGTCAAGTTGTCTAACTCTGATTTTTCTAAATTTTCATTGCCACTTAAGGGCCTATTTTTTCCATGATGATCTTGGACATACCCAAACTTCTTGTACAAACAAGGTCTCCATCCTCCTTTGTAAGTCTAGTGCATTTTGGAAAATTAAGAAAAAATGATGCCTTGATGTAGCTAGACACCTGAGGGGAGTCATCTTTTTCATTTTGAGGAGTTTTGGATGCCTTTCACACAATTTGGAGGTATCTTTGTAGTAGGGTTGGTGAAAATTGGCTAAATTGCCTTAATTAGGCATTAAAGAGTAAAACATGAAGTATTTTTGTGTTTCCAATAGCCAACTGATTCAAATTTCAGTTGGAGGAAGTTGGAGGAGGTTGGTAGGCTTCATATATGCCTCTCTTAGTCAAGGCAAGGCTATTCTTGAAGTTTGGAAGAAGTTTTCAATAAAGAGTTTGTTGATTTTTGTGTTTTCTTAAAGAAATTTTTGATCTCGTACTTGGTACGGTCTGTACATGTTGTTTCATGCTCCAAGCCTGTAATGGTTGGATATGTAATTAATATTTATTTTGGAGTTGGAGTGATGATATTTCATTGAGTATCAAGGGAGATATCTTAATTTTACTCCTGGGTGGTATGAAAACCCTCAAAATCAGGGTTTTGAGTGAATTATGGGTGTTTCTTCCATCTACATGTTGTAGAGTTGCTAAACCCTAGTGGGATGGAAAGTATATGCCTATACTATTAAGATGGAGTGAGATCTAAATCACCATAGTGATAGTTGTTTGTTGAAACCTAAGTGTTAAAGGGTTGTTGAACCTTGTTTGTTCCTAATGTGACATGATCCAAATGCTTTCAAGTTTTGTGGGTGGTCTGAGTTGTGAACCCTAGGTGTGTGGGGGCTGATCATTTAAAGAATAATGGAGTTTATGACTCCTCGTAAGAGTATTTGAGAGAAGTATTGAATTGGATTGTCTTTTCCATCATAGTTTTGTGTTTACCTTCCCTTCCACTCTGCATCAGATAGGCAAGGTGTGTTAGGATTTTTGATTTGAGTCCTTGAGTCTTATTAAGGTCCAATTTGACCATTATATTGTAATTGATCAACTTTGAGGGGATTTTGTATTCATCTTGTAAGGTTTGCAAATCATGTGGAAGGAATTCTCAAAGTTGACAAGGGGTGTCAAGGTAGACAGGATGATGTTTTCTTGAGTAATTCATGATTTATTAGTTGAATAAGGTCTCATTTGACTATTTGTAATAGTTTAGGTGTTTAAGAGGGTCTAGGAAAATATAAAGAGTCAAAACCTGAAAGTGCTAAATTTGTGAGTTGCATAAATGCAACGGTCATGAGAGGTTTAAAAAGTAGTTGAAAGGAATTTGAGAATTGGTTTGATGAATAGAAGCCTTTAAAAAGGCATGACAACTCATTTTGTAATGTTGGCTTGAAGTTTGAAGCATTGGCAAGAATATCTATGTTTTTCATCAAATTTCTGAGTTTTCTTGTCATTTGTAGGCCTGTACGAGCCCATATAGATTCATTGTGCCATGTAAATCATTTTAATATGTGGCGGAAGGTGTTAAAAATATTTTGGAACAAGTTTTAGGGAGATCCATTGTGATTTGTGGTAAATATCCTTGTTTTCCTATGATAGGCCGAAGACACACTATTTGAGGGTTTTGTAACCAAAATCATGATTTAAGGTCCCTTACACCAATTGTACGTACTGTAACTAGTGTAATGGGCCCTCGGGAGTCTGAGTAGGTTGTAGGTTGCATGATTAGAGTTGTGTAGAAGGAACTAAGGAGATAAACCTATTGTCTTGATGAGTTTTGTGGAGAAAAACACATGAAGATGGAGCCTTGGGTCTAAGGTTTGTGGAAATTAATGAGAGTGTGGAGTTTTTTCCAACTTTTGAGCATATTGGGGTCATAATATACATTTCTGAGTTGGTGGCATGGTTTGGGAGGTTGTGCAAGTGTGACTTTGAATAAAACCTCTTGACTTGGCATGAAATTGAGGGTTTTGGAGTTTGCTATGTTGGAGGAGTCCACCCTGGATGTTGATTGTGATTTTAGAGGTTTGAGGGCATAGAAAATTCAGCCCCAAGGTTTCAAAGGTCTATGTTAAGTTTAAAGGTATGTTTCTTTGTAAATCTGTCCTAATTGATAGCCGAGGACAGTGTTGAGGGTCTAATTTCAAGGGATTGGTCCAAAAGAATTGTATTTGGTTAAGATATATGTTGTATAACTCTAAAATAGGTGTCTGAATCCACCTTCTAATTTTCAAGTGTTTTGGAAAGCATGGGAGTTAAAGGCCAAATATTGAGTTTGCACTACTGCTAGGTTACATGGGTGCAACTGAGAAGTTAGACTCCCAATTGTTGTCAAGCTTTGAGGATTGTTTGGATAACTCTAATAGGACATTTTAATCTTATTAGATGTCTCTTGAATGCAAGTTGTAACTTTGAATGATTTTGATCTCCCTCTCTGCATCACCCTTCTATTCCCATCCCATTACCCTATCTTATTTCACCTTATCTTCCATTATCCCCTCTTGGTTTTTATATCAACATGATACCTGCGATATTGTTTCATTTGTAGTTGTTGACAAGAGATAGCCCTAGTGATGTTGGTGGCATGATGGACCATGGATTTGTTGCAGAAATAGCCAGTTTTGATCCATTGAGAGAGGTATGGAATAGATTAGTTAGTTTGACATTATCTTTGCTCTTTTATGGTCTATTATAGAAAATTTTCATGATAATTTTATGTAGTTTAATTTCTATCTTCATGGTTGCTACATGTGGTTGTCACTCCAGATCGTGGACATGGTGATGTTGTAAATGTGCATGATGACTATATGTATGTGGTAAGTGATTATATATTTTGTTATATTCCATTCCACAATTCAATTTCTATGTTTTAACATCTTTACTTTTAATTGTATCAGTTGATGGTCCAAAGTGAAGAGAGGAGGAATAGTGACCATGTTCGAAAGACAAGAGATGAAACAGTCACTCCATCCAGCCGAATTTTGAAGGTAGCACGGGATCTATTTCCTTCCCCTAGAGGGAAATTGCTATGTATTAGTGTTGTTTGTTGTATGCCTATGTGGCATTTTGGAACATATGTTTTGTACTATCGATATATACGTTATATTTTATGTCCATATGGCTCCTTTGTACTAAGCCTATATTTTTTTATTGGATATATTGCATATACTTTTATCAATATATATCATTGTATAGCCTTTCCGATTTTTGACTAAAGAAACTTATTTTTCTACTGCCATTATTCAATGATGTTATCATGCATATCGTGTAAGTTGTATGCTTGAATGTTTTAGGCATGGATTTTTTTACATCTAATGCTTAATTAATTACTATTGAATGCTCAATAAGCCCCATCTAAAGCGTATTGTATAAATAACCTCCATTAGTGACAGTTTGTATCCTTTGGAATGCTTCAATTATTTATGCCTGACTTATTCACATGTATACTTCACCTATATTGTGTGTATTCACATATATGCTTCATGCTTTCAATGCATAGCAGAAAAAATCTTTTGGGGAAAATTTTGACAAACCAAAAGTATAATACTTTGTGAAAAAGCTGGGAAAAATTGCACAACAAAAGATTAAAAAAAATTGTTTTTAAATTGAAAGGTATTTTCATAGCATATAGAGATATAGAGAGAAAATAAAATAAATATTTTAACTAATGAATTGTAAAAAAATGGATTTTTGTAGTTTATATTCATATCGTTGATTACATTGCATTGCACATCTTTCAAAGTCAAAACATTACTTCACTTTGCATAACTAATAAGTAGATGCTAATAGATGCCCAAATTTTAATTACAATATAGTTTGTAAAAAGTCAACCTAAGCACTTATGCAATTTCTTCACATTGCATAACTAATAACTAGGAGCAGCTACCAATTGCATTTTCTTATCATGGCATTCTATGAGACCAAATTTATTTGAGGTATTTTTCAAATAGTTCCCTTCCTTTTCTATGTTACCATATTTTTCATACATGTCTACCAAAGCATCTTCTCAAATAGTTCATTGCCTTGTTGCTATGGCTAAAATCCTAAACAACTGGTTTTGAACAAGCTATGGATCTTTCGAAAAAATATATCAATTAAATGTGGTGATGGAATGCCATGAAAAGCCATAGAAAAGGTAGTGAACTAGTTCAAAATATGCCTTAAATAAATGTGGTCTCATGGTGAAAGAATGCCTATAAAGTCCATTTTACACACTCAACTACTTGCATTTGACAATTTTTTCCCTAAGCGAGAAATCACCACCACGGGAAAAGGCCTCTGAGATAGAGAAAATTGAGAGAGGTTATTGTAGAGGGGCCTAATGTGATCCCATAGGCTCATATGAAAATTTTTCAAGAATCATGGTGTCCGAATATGAGCATGTTGAAGTTCGTAGCCATTTTGCACTTTGGACCCTTAAGGGATAGATCTGGTTGAACGTAGCTCAGAGTGATTTTGCGTGTTTGGGTGTGAAAGAGGACCATGCCTAGCGTAAAAAATCCTATTTGGATGTGTTGGAATAGTTCATTTGGTCACATGAGCTGCATAACGAAATTTGCACCACTTTGCAACTTTCAACTACTTGCATTTGACAACTTTTTCTCCAAGTGAAAATTCGCCAACAAGGGAAAAGTCCTTCAAGATAGCGAAAATAAAGAGAGGTTATTGTAGAGGGGCCCAACATTATCTCAAAGGATCAGACAAGAAGTTTCCAAGCATCATGGTGTTCGAATAATAGCATGTTAATTTTGCAACGATTTTGCACTTTAGACCCTTAAGGGATCGATCTGGTTGAATGTAGCTCAAGGTGATTCTATGTGTTTGGGTGCATAAGAGGACCATTCTTAGCATACAAATACCTAGTTGTATTATTTGGAATAATTCATTTGGTCACATGAGCTCAATAACGAAAGTTGCACCACTTTGCAACTTTCAACTACTTGCATTTGACAACTTTTTCCCCAAGTGAAAATTTGCCACCACAGGAAAATGCTTCCGAGATAGCGAAAAATGAGAGAGATTATTGTAGATGGGCCCAATATGATCTTGTAGGATCAAACAAAAATTTTCTAAGCATCACAATGTCTGAGTAATATCATGCTAATGTTTGTAGCCATTTTGCACTTTGGACCTTAAACAGATCGATCTGGTTGAACGTAACTCAGAGCGATTCCACGTGTTTGGGTGTGAAAGAGGACCATTCCTAGTGTAAAAATACCTATTCTGATGTGTTGGAATGGTTCATTTGGTCACACCAGCTACAGAACAAAAGTTGCACCACTTTGCAAATTTCAACTACTTGCATTTGTCAACTTTTTCCTAAAGTGAAAATTTTTCACCACAAGAAAATTCCTCTAAGATAGTGAAAACCAAGATATTTTATTGTAGATGGGTGCAATGTGATCTTTTAGGATTAGACGAGAAGTTTCTAACCATCACGGTGTCCGAGTAATAGCGTGTTGAAGTTTGCATCCATTTTGCACTTTGGACCCTTAAGGGATCGATCTGGTTGAACGTAGCTCAGAGGGATTCCACGTGTTTGGGTGTGAAAGGGGACCATGCCTAGCGTAAACATACATATTTAGACACATTGGAACAATTCCTTTGGTCACATGAGCTGCAGAACGAAAGTTGCACCACTTTGCAGCTTTCAACTACTTACATTTGACAACTTTTTCCCTTAGTGAAAATTTTCCACCACAGGAAAATGCCTCCGAGATAGTGAAAATTGAGTAATTTTATTGTATAGGGGCCAAACATGATCCCATAGGATTAGACGAGAAGTTTCTAAGCATCACGGTATCTGAATACTAGCATGCTAAAGTTCACAACCATTTTGCACTTTGGACCCTTAAGGGATTGATTCAGTTGAATGTAGCTCAGAGCGATTTCACATGTTTGGGTGTGAAAGAGGACCATGCCTAGAGTAAAATTCTCCACCTAGATGTGTTGGAATGGCTTGTTTGGTCACATGAGATGCAGAATGAAAGTTGCACAACTTTGCGACTTTCAACTACTTGCATTTGACAACTTTTTCCCCAAGTGAAAATTCGCCACCACAGGAAAATTCCTTCGAGATAGAAAAATTTGAGAGATTTTATTTTAGATGGGCCCAATACAATCTTGTAGGATCAAACGATAAGTTTCTAAGCATCACGGTGTCTGAGTAATAGCATGCTGAAGTTTGCAGCCATTTTGCACTTTGGACCCTTAAGAGATCAATCTGGTTGAACGTAGCTCGGAGCGATTCCACATATTTGGGTGTGAAAGAGGAAAATTCCTAGCGTAAAAACACCTATTTGGACATGTTGGAACAGTTCGTTTGTCAACACGAGCTGCAGAACGAAAGTTGCACCACTTTGCAACTTTCAACTACTTGCATTTGACAACTTTTTCTCCAAGTGAAAATTCACCATGACAGGAAAATACCTTTGAGATAGAAAAAACTAAGAAAGGTTATTGTAGAGGGGCCCAATTTGATCCCATAGGCTCAGATGAAAAGTTCCTAAGCATCACGGTGTCTGAATACTAGCATGTTGAAGTTTGTAACTATTTTGCACTTTGGACCCTTAAGGGATCGATCTGGTTGAACGTAGCTCGAAGCGATTTTGTGTTTTTGGGTGTGAAAGAGGACCATGCCTAGTGTAAAATTAGCCACCCAGATGTGTTGGAACAATCCTTTTGGTCATACGAGATGCAGAAAGAAAGTTGCACCACTTTGCAACTTTCAACTACTTGCATTTGACAACTTTTCCCCAAGTGAAAATTCACCACCACAGGAAAATTCTTCTGAGATAGAAAAAACTGAGAGAGGTTATTGTAGATGGGCCCAAAATGATCTTGTAAGATCAGATGAGAAGTTTCTAAGCACATGGTGTCTGAGTAATAGCATGCTAAAGTTTGCAGTCATTTTGCACTTTAGACCCTTAAGGGATCGATCCAGTTGAACGTAGCTCAGAGTGATTCCACGTGTTTGGATGCAAAAGAAGACCATTTCTAGCATAAGAATACCTATTCAAATGTGGTGGAACATTTCGTTTGGTCACAAGAGCTATAGAATGAAAGTTGCATCACTTTTCAACTTTCAACTACTTGCATTTGACAACTTTTTCCCTGAGTGAAAATTTGTCACCATAGGAAAATGCCGCCGAGATAGACAAAATTGAGAGAGGTTATTGTAGAGGGGCCCAACATGATCTCATAGGTTTAGACAAATATTTCATAATCACCATGGTTTATGAGTAATACCCTATCAAATATTGTTGCCCTTTTGCACTTTAGACCCTTAAGGGATCGAGTCGCTTGAACCTATCTCAAAGCAATTGTGCTCTCTTTTCGATGGAATTAGGTGGGAAACAAAAATAACTCCATTTTAGTTATAGTTTGGTTGGATTTCAAGTGATTTTTTGCATTTTAGAAGCCAATTACTGAGGGTCAGTTTGTATACCCTGTTTTAAGGGTTTTGAGTGCATTAAAATGCAATATTAAGCCTTCTACCCACTGTATGTTACCTTTTGGCTTGTTTTGACTTTACCTTTGGTCGTCAAGAAGGGAGGCTTTGAGAGTTTGTAGGGGCATCCATTTGTTGTCCAAATTCAGTGGTTTGGGCCTAGTACAAGCTTGTATGTGGTTTTTGTCTTGACTGTCCTATTGGGTAGTGCTACAAGGGTTAAGGGTAAAAGAGGCCTAAAGAATAGAGCGATGAGAAAATGGAATTCCTTAGGTGCAAGTTACGGTGTTATTTCCTAGAGTGGTTAGGAGAAACATGTTATGAGGTAAAAAATTTGGTCTAAACCTCCGTCTCAATTTGATTGGCCATAATCCCATGTCAAGTGGCAAGGTTACCCTATTATGAGTTTGGTGAATTCGATAGGATTAACAAAAGGTGAGTTTTGACGAATTCAATGAATCTTCCTTGGGGATTACGCAAAGTTGATTTAATTATCATTGCTTGGATGTTGACAACCTCTATCTAGGGTCCTTATTGAGTTTGATGCTATTTTACAAGGTTGAGTTAATTGAAAGTTGATGTCTTGCTTGGCATATTTGAGAGAAGTTGTGTCAATTTGTGTCTTGGGGAATATACACATTTGCATGTATTAATTTCTCATAAATTTTTTATATAAAAAAATACACTAAGTCAATGACGAATATTACAATAGGGTATGTGCAGGATCATGATGGGCCAAAACATGGCAATATGTAAGCCATATGATGGCCCATGTGGCTGACGACTTTTTTTTTACCCAAAATTTATGAAATGAAAAGAATTTTTAGAGGATATTCTCAGATTTCCACCAATATAAATTATGCTTTACTTTGAATTTAATAAATAATTATTATTAATTTTCTATTAGAATTATGAATAAAGTCCTAATTGATAGATTGATTGAAAAACATCTATAACTTTCAAAGGGTATCACATTTTTTGAATTTGAAACATGCATCAAATTCTATGCTTCACATACTATAGGATTAAAAAAAAAATGAATTTCATGAATTTTTGATCAAGTTAAGGTGGTTAGACAGACGAGATTTTATATTTTTTAAAAGTTGTAATAAAAATTCATAATTAATTATTTACTTGGAAAAAATTTATAAAAAAATATGCATCACATTGGGACATGAGTCCTCTACTTATATCGAAAATATTATAAAAAAATATTATCATTTTATTGTGGTTAGGGTGGTCAGATAGACACCTACTTCTTATTTTTACCCTAAAATTTAAGTACTACTGCATTGAAATTTCAAATTTCCACCAAATAGATTTTATTTTTTTAAATAAAGGTCTAGTAGTTTAGAAACTACATTCCATTTTCTACAGATTCTATTTTTACATTTTTTTGAAATAATATGATAACCTATTCAAATTTTTACGTCAAGTTGTCTAACTCTGATTTTCTGTCTTTTTATTGCCACTTAAGGGCCTATTTTTCTATGATGATCCTAAAAATACCCAATAGTGATGGAAGAACATCTTGAAAATATTCCCATTTGTCAATACTTGTATCAATACATGCAGGGAAATAATCCTCCCATTTGCAGCATAGATCATGGAAGATATTATACTTGAGAAGAAACAAAAGGAGTTGCTGCCCAGTTTCATTTCTCCATTCCACCTCAGTTGGCCCAGTTATTTACATTACAAAATGGTTCAAAACATGTATATCCCCTGATCCCTATAAAACACATGGCTAGTAGCCTCTCTGTGGTTGTGTAGTATCACCGGAATTTGGTAAACAAAAAACTTGCAAAAGCCTCTCAATCTTAGACATAGACTCACATAAAAATCATTAAAAGAACAATAACTAAATAATGTCAGTCATACAACTGATGAGACCTATTATCACCCTCATGCATGCTAGATAAGGAGGTCGATTGAAGGTCCTACAATGGTGATGTGCCCCTTCACTACTTTATCATCGATCGATGACCCTATGTATAAATTTCAATATATCACGGAGAGGCTTAACATAAAACATGTAGCATATAAGAATCCGATAAATCTAGGAGATGGAAAAGATAGAGAAGATTGACAACCAAAAAATGCACTAGCAATCGATGTTTCTCATACCATTGAACACTTGCACCACCAACTGATGTTGTTCTTTTCTTATATACTTTGATAAACTTCAGTATTACCTATAGTCACAATCAGAAAAGGATCAATGAGAGTCGTAAATGCATATGACATCAAACATTAATGGTGAAAAATCCTTATTGCAAGGTGTTGGTCCAAAAGAGTGATCAAGAACATGAATTTACAAATTCAATGTGCATACTTACAAATCAATCCAGGGAACCATTGTGTCTAATCTACTCTTTATTGTGTCAATTATTGCCTCGTGGTCAGACTCACACACTTTCCACAAGTTCTTGTTCACAGGTCTACCCTTATATTTGATCAAATGAACGTTGGTGGCAACAATAAGGTTTAAATAGTGAATAATTTTTTGATGAGTGTCGAAGTCCTCAAACAACCAAACTACAACATTCTTAACTGGATAGCTTTGAAGCCATGTTCCAGTAACAAACACCGAACCTATAGGATATTCTATGTTTTCTCCATCTATAACTGGGGACTCCAATATCTTTTTGGCCTCGATACAATGACACAGGTAATAATTTGTACCCTCTTCATTGTCTTCATCTGTAATCACCACATAAATATTCCCTACATTGATATGTTCATCTTCTTACATTTACTTATTGAGCAACATAATAAAACTTGTAAGTAAGATATATTAGCTGGCTCTAGTAGATCTGATACATGATCAAAGTCAATGGATGATTGCATCTCCGTAATTTGTAGAGTCATTGGGAGCTGATAAGTGTCAAGTGGGATTAGACTTGTTATAAACCATTCGTCAACCCACTCTATTGACTCACAATCATTCCATGATTGAAATGTACATGCATAACAAAAGCATGCCATCTTCCTTGTATGGATAGTCCATGTACCTGCATTGGAGCCTCTAAAAGAGTGTAGCTCACTCGATCCTATTAGTGTACAATAATCCTAATATTTTACAATATTAGTATCATTTATTAAATGAAAAAATATATGAACTAAAGAATTACCTTCACTACCTAGACGCATTGCACCATTGCACCACTTTGACAATTGATCTTGCATCTGTCAACTTTACTCTGTTTGTGTACTTTAACTCTTCTTGTGCTAGGGCTCTTTTGATACATGCACCTGCTCCATCATGCTCCCCCTTTCCATGCATGGCCTATGAGAAGTTCCACATATGTTGAAAACCACTAATCCTATGCATCCTTCTCAACCAGTAAAACATTTTGGCATTCTTAAATTGTGATTTACGATTATCACACCATATGATATGTTGAATAAATGTTATTCCCTTGCTAGCCAGATCAACATAGAACATATGAAAGAAACCCTGCACAAACTCTGTAGAATGTGTGCGATCATCACTGATGTAAAATTTATACTCCCTCAATAGTTTCCTATTTTCCTTTGTACTATCATTTTCATGAATGAATGCTATATGCACAAATATAGCAACTTGCATGGAGTTGTAGTATTGTGATTGCACCTCGTTCTATGGTTGTAGTATGTAGTTCTCAGCAAAGTCGACAACTGAAATGATATGACAAAGTGGAAATGTATCCTTGCATAAATTTAAATGTGAGTCCAACCATTGTGATCTATGTGTATGGCTTGCATAATCATAGACTACCTAATCACGAAAAATGTGCATAAACTGATAGACTGGAATCTTATCATTGACCAATTCACACTTCTTTGCTTCTTTCCCATATTTTAGATTGTATGCCATTGTCTTATATTTTCCAAATTCCACAATTTTCAGATCAATGAGAATCAATTAGATTCCAAAGCAAAATAAGATGTTCAATTTAAAATCCCAACTTCTACCAAGCTTTCCCTTGTATCATAGGTAACCCAGTTCAAGGGAATTTTCACCAAGATTTTCCAAAACACTTGACACACTCAGGGATGATTAAGATACCCATTTGCAAGTTATAAAACATAGGTAAACCACTATACCCTCTTAATCTCTCAACCCCTTAACCCTTAAACCCTAATCCCTCAACCCCTCTATAATCTCAATCCCTCAACCCTTAAATCTTAACCCTCAACCCTTAAACCCTAATCTCTCAGCCCCTATACCCTCTCAACCCTTAAACCCTAATCTATCAACCCCTATACCCTCGTAATCCATCAACCCTCAACCCTCAACCGTTAAAACCTAATCCCTCAACCCTCATACCCTCTTAATCCCTCAACCCTCGACCCTTATCCCTTAAAACCTAATCCCTCAACCCCCATACCCTCTTAATCCCTCAACCCTTGAATGTTAACCCTTAAACCCTAATCCCTCAACCCTAATACTCTCTTAATCCCTCAATCCTCAACCCTTAAACTCTAATCCCTCAACCTTCAACCCTCAACCCTTAAACCATAATCCCTAAACCCGTAAAACCGCTTAATCCCTCAACCATCAACGCTTAACCCTTAAACCCTAATCCCTCAACCATAAACACCTAACCCTTAAACCCTAATCCCTCAACCCCCATACCCTCTTAATCCCTCAACCCTCAACCCTTAACTCTTAAACCCTAATCCCTCAACCCCTCTACACTATTAATCCCTACCCTTAACCATTGACCCTCAACCCTTAAACCCTAATCCCTCAACCCCTATACCCTCTCAACCCTCAACCCTTAACCCTTAAACCCTAATCCCTCAACCCCCATATCCTCTTAATCCCTTAGCCCTAAACCCTCAACCCTTAAACCCTAATCCCTCAACCCCTATACCCTCTTAATCCCTCAAACCTTAACCCTTAACCCTTAAACCCTAATCCCTCAAGCCCCATACCCTTTTAATCCCTCAACCCTCAACCCTTAAACCCTAATCCCTTAGCCCCCATACCCTCTTAATCCCCCAAACCTGAACCCTTAACCCCCATACCCTATTAATTCCTCAACCCTCAACAATCAACCCTTAAACCCTAATCCCTCAACCCCTATACCCTCTTAATCCCTCAACCCCTATACCCTCTTAATCCCTCAACCCTCGATCCTTAACCCTTAAACCCTAATCCCTCAACCCCCATACCCTCTTAATCCCTCGGACCTCAACCCTTAAACCCTAATCCCTCAACCCTCAACCCTTAAACTCTAGTCCCTCAACCCCTATACCCTCTTAATCCCTCAACCCTCAACCCTCAACCCTTAACCCTTAACCCTTAAACAAAAATCCCTCAACCCCCATACTCTCTTAATCCCTCAACCCTCAACCCTCAAACCCTAATCCCTCAAACCCTAAACCCCTAAACCCTCTGAATGCCTTAACCCTCAATCCTTAACACTTAAACCCTAATCCCTCAACCCCCATACCCTCTTAATCCCTCAACCTTCAACCCTCAACCCTTAAACCATAATCCCTCAACCCCTCTACAATACTAATCCCTCAACCCCCATACCCTCTTAATCCCTCAACCCTCAACCCTTAACCCTTAAACCCTAATCCCTCAACCCCTCTACAATATTAATCCCTCAACCCTTAAACCCTAATCCCTCAACCCCTATACCCTCTCAACCCTCAACCCTTAACCCTTAAACCCTAATCCCTCAACCCCCATACCCTCTTAATCCCACAAGACCTCAGCCCTCAGCCTTAAAACCCTAATACCCTCAGCCTATACCTCTTAATCCCTCAGCCATCTGACCCTTAACCCATGGCTAATCCCTCAACCCCATACCATCTTCAATCCCTCAACCTCGATCAGTAAGCCTAATCCATCAACCCCATACCCTCTTAATCCTTCAACCCTTAACCCTCAACCCTCAACCCTTAATCCCTCAACCTTCAACCCTTAAACCCTAATCCCTCAACCCCTATACCCTCTTAATCCCTCAACCCTAAACCCTCAACCCTTAATCCTTAAACCCTAATCCCTCAACCCCCATACTCTTAATCCCTCAACCCTCAACCCTTCAACCTGTTGGTGTTTAAAATAACAACCCAACTAGACTTTGAAATTCTCTAAGAGGTAGCCAACCTCTATTTTAAAGAACAGCTAAGGCTAGTGGTCAACTAACAAGATTCATTCAAAGACTGACATCTCCTACACTTCTAGCTCTGCAAGATCAAGGTGGGTAAACCTAAACAATGCTTGAAACTTAACTCATTCATACACTGACACTGTTTTATAAAACAGATAACTCCCAATGAAAATATACTAAGGGAAGCATTGACTACCTTGAACTTGGATAAATTCTTAGCAGATCGACCCTCTCTCAACCATTGGAAAGTATAACACACAATAACACAGTAAGATTAGAAATGATTTTGCAATTATAAAATGTTCTTGAGATGCACAAACTGAAAAATAGATCAGTGTCAGTTTTGGGCCATGGAGTCAAACACATAAAATAAATTCTCCAGCAAACAGTCTTCAACCAGTGGATTAAACTTGCTAATGCTTTGCATTAATTGCTAGTGCCTTGCACCAACAATCCTTCTCTTGATATCAATCAGATTCTTCTTATTAAATCCCATCTGCACACCTAAAATCACAATCACCTGCTCAAAGCATTTTAACCATTTCTTTGAAACAGAACAATGAATAAACAAAACAATCTCATGAAACTTGAGATGATAAATTCAAAGACACTTTGTATTATTGAATTTACATGACTGAAAGTGTACAAATGTGGAGACAATCTGATGACATTCATGAATGTGAAAGCAGTTCATGATGTTAATTGCATAAACTGCCTGTATTTACTCTTGAATTCATAAAATTACAGCTTACAGACTCAAACAATGACTCAGAAAATACAAATCTCTATCTACCTAGCCCAATACAAAAATTCAGAACCTTCTCAAAACATAATCTCAAAACCATTTACAGTGAGAGAATAATAGAAGTTATAGAAGAAGAGAGGCAAGCAGGAGAAGTCCTAAATTCGATCAGCAATTGCCATCTGGAACCTTTTTCACCGTTGATCATCAACTGAAAATAATATCTTCTCTCTTCCTCCTCTGCACCAACAAACATTCCTTCTAACAATATTTTCTCATGATTGCCCAGCAACAGAAAATCTGCCCATGTGCAGATTCTCCAAATTTTATCCAGCCACTCAAAATATATCTTCCTGTGCAAATTATGTTTTTATTTTCTGCTCTCTTATTTCTGTTTACTACAGCAATACTTTAAAATACTTCCCCACTGTATAATGTTGTAATGGCACATTATATTTCAAACATATAATAGTCTTTTGATTATAAAGTGAATATTAAAATTCACTTTACTTACATTATTTGCATCCCACATTAAAATATTTCACCCACTATGGATAACAAATACTCCTCCTCCCTTATCATAAAATGTTCCCCGCTTTAACATCCATCACTAAAATTTAAATTGCACCTGTATTTGTCCTTTATTTTACACATAGCTGGGGAAATTAAAATTTGATCCTTGCCCGTGAAAATAATATAACTTGTTTCAATGATATTCATTTTACCCAACAAAATAAATTTTTTACCCCTATCTCCACAGGCAAAATATTTAACCTCTAAATATTATGCCATTTAAAAATTTCAACGAGCCCACCCCTGATTTTTAAAAACTAAGCAACCTTTCTAAATTTTTAATAAAACTCTCCCCATATGCATTCTCGCACACCTCGCAGGGTTTTCGCCTTTGTCATCAACATTCTCGCGAGGTTCGCGAGAATGCCCTAATTCTGAATTTTGGAGTGTTCCTATGCCTGGCAATGACCGCCATAGCTTCCTTCCTGCCTTGTTTGGTGCACACACTATGTTGGCACCTCCCCTTTACTTTTGCATTGCCTCCACATTGCCTCCTTCACCAGTCATGGGTTCTCTTACTGGCATGGGCCTTCTCTGCTTCACCTGTAGGTCGCGGGTTCTCTTATTGCTCTGCCATCTGCAGACTTCTTCCCTTCTCCACAAAGTCTCCTGTTGATGTTCGCGGATCTCCCTTGGCCATGTGTGGTGGTCTCCATCTATTGGCCACATGTTTTCTCATACACCTGCGAGCCTCCTCCTCTTGGCATTCTCCTCCTCATGGGTGCGGGCTCCCTTCAGCTCCATGCACAGACCACATTCCATGGTGCTCACGTCCTTTACCAGCATGTGTTAGCCGCTCCCTTGCTGGTTGCAGGCTTCCTGTGACTCATCTGGTGCAGTCTCCCTCCACTAGCCGTGCATGAAGGCCCCATCCAAACCATGCCTCTCTGTTGCTGACAAGGTGTGGGCCTTGTCAAACAGTTCACCTACCCATCCATGCTTTCCTCTATATGCTCCCTTCTTTGATGCATGGTTATCCACTATTTCAATGTCTGTTACCTACAATCATACACATTCCTCTTGCTTTGAAAGATTTCCATGACCTCAAATGTAGCTCGAGCCCTCTGCCACATCGGATCAGATTTACCTCGATCTGCCTTACTAAAAACTTATTGTTGAAGACCAAAACAATGCAATCCCCTCCATTTGTTTGAAATTTTTGATGCATCAAAGCATGTATTCTTGATTTAGTCCTTTGTTCCTAATTCAACTGAACAATCTCAACATCATTGTTTCAGTGTAGTTGTTTGTGAATCTCATCTACACCTTATAGGAAACCATCTTGCACCTTCAAATTGTTTCCCTTACTTAGAACCACTTATCCATTTCGAAATTACATCCCAAATCAACTCTAGTTCATAATCATAAAATCTAACAATACTTAACCCACGTAATTGATTTGCCTTCTCAATATCATGCAACTAGATAAACAGCTTATCAATATCAAATAGATTTGTAACTTTATCTCATGGTTGGTCAAATGAAGCACCTCCTCATGAACACTTACAAAATATGGTTAGATGATTGTCTCGTTACCTGATGGGATTACAATAATGAGACCATTATAGGTTCATGACCATGCAAAGCATGTCGGGCCCCATGTGGGTCCGACTAAAAAAAAAATCGTTTTCAAACAAGTTTCATCTCCAACGATCTGATACTGCCTTTTGAATGCACGCGAAGGGAAAAAATGAACTGGGTCGCCATTAAAATCTGCTTTCTGGTACTTTTGGAAAACGGTCAAAATAAGCCAAGTTGGCTCAAGAATCAATCTTGAAAATTGGGCAAATGACCTCATGAAAACATAAAAACTTGCAAGCATATAGTCATTTGATCTAGAAGTATAGTTCAAAAGATGAATCGGAGAAACAGATCACGAGGAACCGGATATTAATTGGTGAAGTTGCCCGATTAAAATATTTTGAAACAACAACCGTTCTGCACTAATTAAAACTGATCCAACTGCCCATTTGTAAACATAGTAAATCAACTCCTAGCGAGTTGCCATCAAATATAGTAAATCATTAAGGTACCTTGAGCACGTGTGCAAAAGGAATTACTTTGAAACATCACCGATCAAAATTTATTAACGATCAAAGCTGGCCTCTCAAAAAGGTTGTCAAGAATGTAGCTGCAAAATAGAACAAACTGCATTTGGTTTCAATCTGCTAAAAATAGCAAATCAGATCATGAGGTTCTATAAACTAACACCCAAGATCATTTTGGTATGGAGAATATGGAATAGAATTTGTTCTGACATGACAGTGAACTGGTTGCGAAAACGAAGCTCAAACAGGAAGCATCTTCACAAAACAAACAGTTTGCAAACAGCAGAACAGTGCAAAAACCTTCCAGCTTCACTTTTCGAAATGCTATCAGAACTTATAATGGGAAGCTAAATTTGGCATGCCTACTCACATATGACTACTGAGTAAGTTTGCAACTCGGTTTTGTACGACATTCAACAGGCTTTAAATTATAAGCCTCTAAAGTGGGCCAGTCGGGACTGATTCTTTAGATGCACTTCTGAAAGTGCAAAAGCAAAAAAATTGAAATAGGCATCTCAAATTTGAAAAATTTGAGAGTGCCATCACAACCCTAATCTCTCAACCCCTATACCATTTTAATCCCTCAACCCTCAACCCTTAAACCCTAATCCCTCAACCCCCATACCCTCTTAATCCATAAACCCCTCAACCCTTAACCCTTAAACCCTAATCCATCAACCCTCAACCCTTAAACCCTAATCCCTCAATCCCTATAACCTCTTAATCTCTCAACCCTCAACCCTCAACCCCTATACCTTCTTAATCCCTCAACCCTCAACCCTTAACCCTTAAACCTAATCTCTCAACCCCCATACCCTCTTAATCCCTCAATGCTCAACCCTTTAACCCCTAATCCTCAACCCCTATACCCTCTTTAATCAACTCAACCCTCCTCAACCCTTAAACCCTAATCCCTCAACCCCTATACCCTCTTAATCCCTCAACCCTCCCTCAACCCTTAAACCCTAATCCCTCAACCCCTATACCCTCTTAATGCCTCAACCCTTAAACCCTAATCCCTCAACCCTATACCCTCTTAGTCCCTCAGTGCTCGACCTCATGCTGAAGCTAAGTCCTCAGCCATGCCCTCATGATCCTCTGACCCATCGGCCCTCAGCCTCAGAGCTTCAGCCCTTAAGAGCCCCTAGTCCCTCAGCCCATACATACTGCCCTCTTAGTCATCAAGCCCATACAAACCTTGATTCCCTCAACCTATATCCTCTTGTTCCTGAGCCCACTCCTCTGGTGTGATCCCTCAGCCATGAGCCTAATCCCTGTCCCTAACCCTCTTAGTCCTGCAGCCTCAGCCTGGCTTGTAATCCCTAGGCCCTCTGCTTGAGAGGGAGGTGAATGGAGGAGGGACATGTGAGAGGTATGGGGAGAGGGAGAAGAGAGAGGGGTGAGGATGGAGGCGGAAGAGATAGAAGAGTGGAGTGGGTGTGAGAGGGAGAGGGTGTAGGAGGGGGAGACTTGAAAAAGAGAGAGAGGAAGATGGGGTAGGACAAAGATACTTGAGAGAGAGAAAGATGGAGATAGGGTGGGAAGGAGAGACCTGTGAGAGAGAGAGAGGGAGTGAGAGGGAGAGAGGGAGAGACATAGAGACAAAGAGAGAGAGTGAGAGAAAGGGAGAGAGAGGGGGTGGGAGCGAGAAACCTAAGAGAGAGGGAGAGGGAGAGAGGGTGGGATGGAGACAAAGTGTGAGCGAGGGGTTGGGAAGGAGGTACCTAAGAGAGTAGGAGAGAGAGGGAGTGAGAGATAGAGGGATGGGAGGGATACAAGGAGTGATAGAGAGAGACTTGAGAGATGGAGAGGGGGTGGGAGGGAGAGGGAGAGGGAGAGGGAGTACTCGAGGGAGAGGGATTACTCGAGATAGAGAGATTTGAGAGAGATGGAGGGGGTGGTGGAGATACTTGAGATAGAAGGAGAGAGAGATAGTGGGAGGTGGTGGGAGGGAGATATCTGAGAGAGGGAGAGAGTGAGCGAGAGAGAGAGAGAGGATGTGGGAGAGAGATAGAGTGAGTGAGTGAGAGAGACAAAGAGAGGACTGAAAGAAGGAGATGGGGTAGAAGGGAGAGACTTGAGAGACAAAGAGGGAGGGAGAGTGGGTGGGAGGGAGAGACTTGAGTTAGAGAGAGAGAGGGAGAGGGAGAGAGAGTGGGAGAGAGATAGAGGCATGAGAGAGAGAGAGAGAGGAGGGTGATGGGAGGAGATACTTGAGAGGGAGGTAGAGGGACACATATAGAGGTGAGATGGGGAGGGAGTGGAAGAGAGATAGAGAGGGAGTAGTGTGAGAGGAGAGGGATTAGGAGGAGACTTGACAAAAGAGATAGAGGAGGGTAGGACAGAATACTTGAGAGAGAGAGAGGGTTGAGGAGAGGAGAAAGAAAGACAGTGGGAGAGAGTGAGAGAGAGGGAGTGGGAAAGAGATGGAGTGTGTGGTGTGTGTGAGAGAGAGAGGGGATGGAATACTGAAGAGTGAGAGAGAGAGAGAGAGAGAGGGAATGGGAGAGATATAGATGGAGTGAGTGAAAAACCTAAGAGAGGGAGAGGGGGTAGGAGGGAGAGAATTGAGAGATAGAGACAAAGAGAGAAAGATAACAACCTAAAAGAGGGAGATGGAGTGAGAGATAAAAAGAACAAAGAGGGAGAGAGAGAGGGAGAGGGAGAAATGGGGTTGGAATGAGATAGATTTACTTAGGTACCTATGTGGGAGGGAAAGAGACCTAAGAGAGGGGATTGGACTGAGAGAGTAGTCTAGATCACATGGGAGGGAGTGAGACTTGAGAGATAGAGACTTCAGAGGGATAAAGAGTTATCCAGTTACGGTAACGAGTTAGAGAATGTATGAAAGGTAAACCCTCGACTATCCATCTATGATCATAAACTGTGCACTCTAAGCATTATCAAAGTTATTCACCAAATAGGGGAAATTCTAGTTCTGTGCAAAGAAGGCCATTTATCAAGTGCCAAATGGCTTGCTTTGGATGTGTTAATTAATAGGATTTGCCAAATTTTCTCATATTTTCATCCGTGCTCCCCGTCTCATTTGCATGTCTCTCAATGCAAGTGTATAAAAAAATTTGTGATAGTGTTAACCTCTCCCTTAGCTATCTAAATACATAATTGTTTTTTTCATTTTGATTTAGTTAAGGTTTTGATCCATGGCTTCTATTGTAAATGCCTCTGTTTTTTGTCAAAAACCAACATGTGCTAGTTTTATGATAGATTTGTACCCGTTCATCGAAATGTGAAACAAATTACATTTTTTGAAACTAGACTCCATTCTACACGTGATGAAAAAAAAGAATCAATTTTTGATTAGTTTGCAAAAAATTTAGGGGGAAGCATGCTCAAATTTTAGCTTTTCAAGATGTGTCCACTTTGAAAATTCATAAAATATTATATATTCATTAAAAAAACTATCCAAAAGAATGAGGATAAACTACATGGTGTTAGCTAATTTCTCACTATTGAGATTTTTGAAATTCTAAAATTCAATCAAAAAGTGGGGAGCCCTCAGGCACTATGCTCCTGTTTTGGCTCCTCCTTTTTGAGACCCTTAATCTTCATTAATTTCAAAAAAAAAGTAGTAGCTTAGAAACTAGACTCAGAGCACTTCAACTCTTGTCCTTGCCGCATCTTTAAATTTTCAGCATAACCATCTTAATTTTCTTGTGCAAATCAGATTTTGATGATTTCAGAAAAAACGTGGCATCTTAAGAGCCAAAATTGTGTCACAGATTGGTGCACTTACCCTGATATTTGCAGCATTTGTAGAATCCTAGAGACTAGTAATCATTTTTTTTTTTAATGTAGCTTTGCTAAGGAAATATGAAAATTATTTTGTGATAAACAAGACATTTGGGGAAGTATGGAACAACCAATACCTAAGAAGATTATCTTTAATCAAAATATAAAAATGGGGAAAATTGTTGCCTTATTCTGGTTATGCTTATCTTCTAAGATTTTGTGGGCCATCTGGAAAGCAAGGAATGAGGATAGGTTTCAAGGGAGGAGGAGGATGCTTACTAAGTCTTATAAAAGACTCATGTTTCAGATTATTGCTATGCATGTCTATGTCACAGTGGTGCTCTCAAAAGACAAATTCTAGTAGTACCTCGAAAACAAATAGGTCACTACTGATATAATGGAGGCTCATTATGGGCACATGTGGCCAGAGGGCCACCCAGGGGTGGATGTCTTTCTGAGGGCTCTCCAAGCTTTCAGACAGTACATTGCTGAGAGTCACAACAAGGAAAAGAACAAAAAAGGACAAAGCGTACAACCATTTGCTGAGGAGGTGGAAGCTGCTAAAGCTCTATTGGCAATGAGGAATGGAATTGAACCACGTTGGAGCCATTAGTTGGATGCTTAGCAGAAAAATTATATCCTTTTTGTAGTGAATTCTATGTTTTCTAACACTATGTTGTTAATATCTATATATTATGTTTTGAAGTTGTTGTATATACCGATATTATGTTATAAGTGTATATTTCGACCTCTCACAATTGAGGACTCTATGGATATTTTGTAACGGGATAGTCTAGGGGGGACTTTAACGCCATGAAACAACTTTTTTTTATAACTTGTATAGGGGGTATACTTGATACTATATTGTAATGGGGGGCTTGTCACTACTGATGTTGTTTTGAACATTTCTTCTCTTTGATTTGTATCTTCTGCTCATTATTTACTTAAAATAAAAAATAATAATATGAATGATTTTAAAAATAAAAAAGTAAAATCCAAATCTTAAATAACTTCAAAATTTATCTCAATGTATAAATTCATACATACACACATACATATGTAAGACATTAAAAGATCATTTAATTCATCTTTAAGATGATTGTTCAATTTCTATTATATATAAGCAAAGATAATATAAAATATTATACTTAAATTTATTATCTATATCTAAAATTATGTTCAAGAATGTTTGACCAATATCTATATTCTATTTTATACTTGAAAAATTAGACATTCCTATTTTTTATATTAAATTTTCAAACATATTTCAATTATTAACTCCCAAATCTTTTAATTAATTTAAATATATTTATTTATATAAAAATATTTAATTTATTTGTGATAATCTAAAAGATTAGATTTATATTTTACAATAATTAGAGGTACTTAAAAACCCCCTTTTTAACCACAAAAATAATGGAGACAAAGTAAACATGGTATCTTTCTTACACCTTCACCTAGTTATTCTTAAGCTTTTAAAAATTTGGACTTTGATTACGTAAGACAAGAGCCACGTGAAGTGGGTTACAGGTTCCAGGATTAGGTTCAGATTTTTATTTTTATTTTACTGTAAAATTAGGCTTTTATCTCCAAAGTGATGAAGAACCATTAACCCATTCCCTGCATCAAACATATTATCTGAAAACAACTGTTACAGTACATATGCCAATCTGAAACGAGCACAAACTCATTAAAAGGGATAAACCCAATGATATAAAAAGCTCAGATTCAGAAGATCTGATTAGCTTTTTCTTATTCTAAAATTGTAAGAACAGATACAATAATTGACAGGCTAGGGCAGCCTTAACAAGAGGTGTGAGACTATAACGATCCATTTCTAATGGTAATGATCATTTCTATTGTTCTAATTTAATGGATCATAGAAATCTAGATTCTTTTTGGACTTTTACAATTCTTGTTTACCAAATTTAATGGTGGAATTGTGAACTTGCCATTAATCAACATGCGAGTTATGGCTCTGTAAACAGTCTCTGTAAGATGAAGACCATCCCAGCTAAGATACTGAATAGGGTTAGGACACAAGTTAGAATTCACATTACAACTGGAAGTTGGGGAGTAATTATACTTTCCACCCTTTCCACAACATGCCCTCAAAATATTTCTCTGCAATCCTGCAAAATCAAAATCCAGTACTGTCAATTAAATTCCAGACAATAGATATGATTCGGAAACATTTTCAGGAAAAATTAGATAGCATGCAAAAATATGGCTCACCATATTTCTTAGGGTTTCTTAAAATTCTCATTGTAGCTGAGTAATAATCTGCATATACAATTGAGACATCTGGATGATCTCTCTGCACATCTTGTAGCATCATTCTCAAAAGATGGTTATTACTCTCAGCAAATTTGTTAAACTTGACCAGACACCCAATATCATCAAAATCAGATGGAACATTACTTGGATGCGTTGCTAAATAGAATGCTCCACATCCAAAAGGCAAATTGCCTGGAACTAGAAACTTCTTTGCATATTCTTGAATTAATACCTAACCAACATCAAAGATATAATAAACTTACATAAATCATGAAACTAAAACAATAGAAATTCTGAACAAATATTTGAGAATCATTAATATAACTAACCAACCTCAAGGGCTGTCCTAATATTTTGGATGATCAAAGGTACAAGAGCTTCGACTTCCTTTATGGACATCCCCAGGCCAAAAGGGTAATTCAAATCATTTCCACCAATCTCTCCCAGGATAAATAATGAATTTTCAAAATTCTCCTCACAATCTAGCATGATCAAAATCATAAAATATTAATTATAACTTAATATTATCTAATTATTCTTAAATACTATAACTAAAATAATTTTCATACATAAAATTAAGATAATGACATCAACATATTCACTACAATAAAATACCAACTAACCTTCTGTGCCAGAACAATACATCTTTTTAAAATCCTTGAACCATTGGATCTGAGTGTTTAGGCTCAAATTTGAAATGATGGGCATTTGCCTCTTTTCAAAAAAAGAGGCATCACCAGCAACAGCAAAATTCACACCAGAACTGTAGTCTGCAAGTCTGCTTAAATATGGAGGCAAATATGACAGTCCAAATGCTTCGGCTAACCATACAAAACAATACATTAATATCAGTATCATAGAAATATCATTACAGCCTCAATAAAATAGAATGCCATTTCGCTGAAATCTTTGTTCCATATCATCTCCATCTCTCTGTTAATGAAACTCTTAACCTGAACAATCTAACAAAATATTACTTTTAGGAGACACAAACCCACCAAAAAGATCACATAAGGGACTGATGTGAGCATTTGAAGCATACCAATAAAATCAATAACAAGTCTGCCATTAGAGCAACGGCCTGTGGCCTTGTTAAAATAGGTCTGTCCATAAGGAAGCTCTGTGATTGCACTGAGTACACCAGGACCAGAGATAAGTAGGTTCCCTGTATCAGCTAATGAGTCTCCAAACTGGTATATTGAACTATAGCAATTATCCAAACTGCCAACCATAAGGACAACTGAAAACAATAAAATAAATTCCAAATACTGAATTGCATTAGTGCTGCTCCTGTACTCCATATCTCTAATTTTGAAAATGCTCAAAAAAATAGCTAAGAGACCTAGGTGTTCTTTATTTATAATATTTATAAATTTTAGAATTGTTGAATAATTAAATGCCTACTGTTTATTTAGACACCAGAATGTACTTTTGATCCTATTTACTATTAAAAATGAGTAGGTTTTCTTTATTTATAATATCTCAGAATAGTTGAATATTTAAATGCCTGCTATTTATGTAGACAAATGAATGTACATTTAACCGTATTTATTAATTGAACATAAAAAAAACATTTTTTTTTTTTTCAATTAACTACCAAATAGGACCAAAAATGCATTACTGTTGGCTTTATAATTGTAATAATTAAATAGATTTTAGAGTTGTTGGGTAATAATTTGTCTGAAAACTTCTTCTTATACTGGTAAATTGATGTGCTTTACTCACATTCGGTTGAGTAGGAGTTTGGTCTACATCTACAGAAATGTTAATCGAAAACAAATACAGAATTATTGTTGATAAAACCAAATCTGATATGTTAGAATCACAATGTTTGAGATTTCATAGCATACAAGGTTTTGCTATTGAGTAGTTTTAAATTGGGGATATTATGCTATATTTTTTAAATAATAATTTACGATTAGTAGATTTATTTTTGGGATGGGAAATTATCTGTTAATATGAACATTTAAAGAGAAAATATTCATCAAATATTATGATATAGAATATAATTGAGTTATTATAGAAATAAATTATGTGAATATAAAATAATAATTCATGAATATTATATTTGATTTTGGGATGTGAGTATCTATCAATATGACCTTTTAAAAATAAAACTCTCATTAAATATTATGATATAGAATATAAATAAGTTATTTTAGAAAAAAAAGTGTATATATTAAATTATTAATGATTAGTACATCTATTTTTGGGATGTGGGAGAATCTATCAATATCCAATATTTAAAGAGAAAACATTCATTAAATATTATGATATAGAATATAAATAAATTATGTAATTAAATTTATGTTATCTTCATTTCAAAGTGAATAAGAAAAATTATTATAATAAGTTTGAGGTAACCTAGTGAGTAAAAGTAATTAAATATTCAATTTATATATTTTAGTGAAATAAACAAAATTTAAAATAGTTGTCAATATTTTTGTAAAAGATTTATCAATTGGATAAAAAATTTAGAAGTTCAAAACCAAATGCTTTAAAAAATGGAATATGATTTGTGAGTTTTTAAAAAATTCAAAAATATTAATATTATAATTATAATTTAAGAATAATTCAAGTTGTTTTAGTGTTGAAGATATGTGTACTTTTATGTTGGTAGCTAAAGTTTTATATATTAGTGAATTATATTTATATTTCATTATAATGGTCAAAATTGTATATTTATGCTTTATGTGTTTTTTAATAGCATTTTTCTTATAAGTGACATTTTTATGCAAATTCAATTTTGTCACACTCCATTTTGTTGTTACTGATTTACTTTTACCTTCATAGATAAAAAGGATGATACATGCAATCATATTTTTGATATGCTTGCTAAAAGAATGAAATGAAATAGGTATTATGTTTATATTAAGTGAAAGTGTTGATAAATGCTTCGAAAGAGTAGTTATGTTTACATTGATGAAGAACATACATTGCTATATGAATATGCTAAAGTTTTAAGATGCATATGAATTTATTATGAATGTCTAACTACCATTGCAAATGTACTGAGTTGGTTGCAAAGACAAGTTCAATCTTCTCGAAGGGAGGGGAAGTATCACTCAGGAGAAGTGATTGGTCAGATAACCCTTGATAATGCCTATCAGAGCTCACACACACACACAATAGAATGGTTGAGTCAAGTCATAGTATTGGAAATTGGTAAGTCATCCTTAAGTATAATGTGTTTGCATTAGTAAGGGTCTTGATTATTGTTGAGTGCATTCTTGGATGATGTTTGGAGCTTATGAGTTCTTCCTTATATTACTATGCTTGATTGATAAAGCGAACACATATTGAAAGTATATATGTGTACTAGATGCATATGCCATGTGTCAAAGATAGACCATACGCGTGGATGAGCATGTACATAAGAGTACATAGGTATATGTACCTATTCATGATTATGAACGGGCTACTTATGAGCATGGTGTTATTGAAGGGACAATGTGACATGTATGTATATATGTATATATACATCACACATATATTTCCTATCGATAAGATAGTAATTATATATGTGCTTGATTGTATGGTTGAATGAGTATTTGAGATATATGCCTATAAGCATATATATGCACATGTCGATATACGCGTATGTGGGATATAATGGAATATTCATACGAGTATGTCAACATATGCATAATTATGTGTATACGTATATAGACATTAATATGATGATCTACTAGGACATAATGATATGGTCATAATTATTTGAGTATTGAATGGATTATTTGATTATCATATCACTATAGAATATATATGTTATATATATATATATGTAAGTTTGTCTTAACATATGTTTATAAATGTGTGTGTTAATGAATAATTGTATATATACTCTTATGTCTGAGATATATAGGTGAATTTATATATGGTATCCTAAGTATTTGAATATCAACCTATGATTTAAACATGCATATATATCTATACATTGATGATTATAGTGGTTTATCGAAAGTAAAATAATTTTTAACACACATATATGGCATGGCCATAAATATGTGTGACACTTAATAAAAGCCAAAGACTTAATATTATACCTGTAGTCCATAAGTGTTTAAGACTAATGGAAAGGCTAAGTTATGAGCTACACACAAATAACACATATAGAGCTAATGTCTTAATGAATTTAAAAACAACACACGGGCATAAGACTTAGTCAAATGATAATGAATACAAAAGTTAGGGCACTGGTATAATGCACAACAGATAAAGGAAGTATTTAGGCCAATTTTTTTATATGTTGTGCAAAGAATAAGGCCAATTCATGTAAGCATATGCTTGGGCAATAAATGAGAAGTGGGTGTGTGTAAGAAGTTGAGTCCATTTTTTGGCCAAAAAGTGGAAGTGTTTTCCCTGATTTTCAAAATTTGTCACACCTGACCTTAAAAGTTGAAGCACTTAGAGATGGAATCTTAAAAGAAGTCACTAGTCATAAAATGTAGTACTCAAAGTCTAGTTTCCAAATATGTAATTAAATTCAATACCTAGATGATAAAAATTGATTTTCAATAGGTGTTTCTAAAATCCACTATTTAAAAGTCACTTTATTTAACCATAACATGCACGTATACGTCATACATATTTTGACCTAAATAATCATGTTTTTCTAAATCCTTTTGGGAAAATATTCGTAACTCACTGAAGCACATTTTTTATATTTTTTTGTAATTTTTTATTGAATACTTTTTTTGTTAAATTTTTATTTGCCATATTTGTTGTTTTGAAAAAGCATTGTGTATGTCATGCATAAGATAACCTAAACTTATCTTTTTTTAATTATTTTTTCAAATTGAAAAGAATTGTGTGAAGTACATTCTGGTGTAATTCATTTTACAATTTTTTTTTGTAATAAAAAGTTATTAAAATACTAAAAAACCTTGATAATTCAAGTTTTGGACTAGTTTCATCAAAAAATAATTGAAAAATATTTAAAAAATCAAACTATAAAAAAATTTACATATTCAGAATCTACATTATCTCATCTTATGGGTTTTAATTTCGTCAAAAAATTATGTAAAATAGGTCTTTAGACATATGTCCAAAGTCACTATTTTCTTGTGACATTGACATGACCTTCAAGTTGTAGGTCAAACCAGGTCCAAAGCTTAGGTTTGGGTCCCCAAGCCATTTCTCGAACTGAAAAACAAGCCAAAAACATGACCAAAAATTCATATTTAAAAAAATGGGATCCCGTTTCATAAAAAAACTATTTTTTTATGGTTCTACAAAATGGGATCCCATTTTGAAAATTGCCAAAAATAGAAAGTTTTCAAAAATAAAAATTTCCAAAAACAAGATCTCTTTTAGAATTTAGGCTCAAGATCTCGAAGCTAAATTGGATCATGTTTATTAAAAAGTGGGATCCCATTTTTTACAAGCTGATTTCATTTTTTTGCCTAAGGAAAAAACTTCCACGTTTCATGGACTCATCTTTTTTCATTTACCCAAGTATTGTGCACTATATTGCATCTGATCTAATAGATATTAAGGCACATTTAACTTGTAGATTGAAGTGCAAGGAAATGTGAGTAGATAGCCTGTTGTGTAAAGAGATTTACACACATGATAAAGGGAATAATCATCATGAAACATGCTTGGTCAAAGCACAACCTTGAACTCTATCAAAGGGAAGTTGACTCATCTTTTCCCTATCATTAGAATAAACTATGACCATGTCAACTTAACATATGTGTTGCCTACAAATAAAAGACTATTTCAATGAGGTAAACCATACCAAAAGAATAGGAAAGATGGTTGATACATGTCACCAATATATGAAAACTCTCTTTCTATAGAAGTCTATTTTGTATCCAAGTTGATTCTAATCTTTTAGGCATGTGCACACATTTGAATTAGTCTTGAGCTGTTGTCAAGCCAAAGGGGTCAATCTGTAGAATGCCAAGCTGAGTCTTCACTTATATTTTTGCTACCTTTTTGTTGTGTGAGGTGAGTCATTCTACATGTGGAGTGTTGTTGACTAGCATGCCTTATCTTTTGGTATCATTGTCTCAATTTTTTGTATAAATAGATGGGATATCTCTCTCATTTGGGACACGCTCTTCTATAAATATATTTCTATTGCAAATATTCTATGAGCTATATTTTTTGAGATTTGAGAATTATTCTATGAGAGCTTAGAGTTACTTTGTGAGAGCATTGAGATATATTTTTAAAGAGGACATAGTGAAGTATCACTTTCAGTGGAAAAGTGAAGGCTAGTAAGCTGTCAATAGAAGGTTATGCATCAATTCAATCAACTAGATTAAGTGTATTACAAGCATGAGGATCTAATATTCTTTTATTTGTATTTCATTATGAAATAATGAGTTGGTTTCTTGATTCGAATTTTCTTGAGAATAGTTGCATTAGTGAATCATAGCATTTTCTTATGGAAAGGAAAATAATCTATTTATGATTTCTTGTGAAGTCTCCATAGTAGGAGTGATTATCATCATTAGTATTATATACTAGGAATGATGAAATATGATTAGTTTAAGGAAGTTCCTTAATAATCTTATATACCATATACGGGGATTTAGATAATGATGTTTTTAATAAATAGATTGTCTATACTTTAGGTATATTGTGAAATGTATCAACATCATGAAGTGACTTGAAACTATAGCTTTTAATATGCTAGGGAACCTTGGAAATGATAGGGTTAGCATTATAAAAGTGAAGGTATGAAAGATATGATGTGACATTATGCAAAACACAACAATTATCTTTAATTGAATGATCACTTGATCATATGTCACTCTCAAATGAAACCCTAGGTTTAGATTAACCTATTTGGGTAAAGAAGTATTATCTGGTTTAAGAACAAAACCTTCTGTTAAGATTTACCTACTAGGTTGAGATATGTACTTGACTACTCATTGAAACCTATGGGTTGGGAATAACCTACTTGGTTGAGTTTTTCAATTGGTCTTGATTGGAACATATAGGGTTATATTAGCAATTGCATGTATTGACATGCAATAATGAGTCGATAGGCAGAGGGGAACACCAAATGGAGGCGATGTGTACACACTGAGGATGAATCAAGAATAGAACATCAATGTCACCATTGGGAACATTAAAGTTAACACAGGCATGTCTTGAGTTGGATATATGTAATAACAGATGCAAATAACATAGTTATATACTAACACATTGTATGAAGTGGTGGATAATGTATTTCCCCTATGTGTACATATGTATGTATGCCATAGTAGATACATACATGATTGATACATAGTGTTGTGTACTTGTTGTATATAACATTCCAAAAAATGTGAAGCATAAATGTAGCAATACTGGTTGTAAGAAACAACATAATATTTTGTGGACAACATGTTATAGAAGATTGAAACAATACAACCCTTTCAAGAGAACATTTTCAAAAATGGAACACTATAGGCTAAGGTAGAGAACGTGAATCAATAATGCCTTATAAAAAGAAACATAAACTATATAACACTAACTATTTTATTGCATTGCAAGCATAGCCAAAAAATAGAAGCCATAAATGAGAGAATATTGGTTTCAGTAACAATATTCACAAAACAGGAAAATTGACAATAACAAACCAATGGAAAAATATAGTGTTCAACAACACCAAATTGAAAATGCAATAATATATTAAGTTAAATTATATAACATTAACTATTTTACTGCATTGCAACCACAACCATAAAACGAAAGAAATAAATCAAACAATATTGGTTTCAACAACGAGCTTGATGGGAAAACCCACAAAAGAGAAAAAATCACAATAGGAAAGCCATGCAAAAACTATATTATAACTGTTATATGCAACATTGATGCCACCATTGATTAGAGGAATGGGCAATATATTATCTCAAATAGGTAATGCAATTATGTGAAAGCTTAGAGTATAATTGAAATGTTAAATAGGTGTATTTACATAAGCCATGCAGAAGCTTAAGAATAAAGAGATAATTGCATTGACATAATTCTATTGAAGATTGATACAAAAATTTGAAACTATATTTTTTTATTTTATTTCTAATCATTGTCAAAGGTCATTTACAAAAAAATACTTCTTCAAAATTCCCATAATGCAATTTGGAAACTGAACCTGTAGAGAGGCTGACCTCATAGAAGATCGAATTCTATGAAAATATCCATAGTACCTATGAATATAAGCTGAGATAAAAGATCATTCACTAAGACATTACTATCTTATGTGAAACAAAATTTGTTTGTTTCAAGTATGGTCTGCAAAAACCAAAAGGGAATGTGAAGTTTAGTGTCATCAATATGTGTCACTGGTAGACAATATGTAAAGTAGAGAAAATAAATATTTATATAATTTATAACAAATAATATGTAATGCATGTGCAATTAAAGGCATTAAAAATATAATATGTAGGCATACCTTGTGGGTGCAATGGGAGGTAGCATGAACAGAAGAAAAGAAGGCCTGCTCTCCACCCTACCATATTGGGTCATGCAACTGCATGGGTTGTCACCAAACCCCTGAACAAGAACATACATTTCCCACCACTATGATCAATAGTGAAACCAATGTTTCGACACTTGAGAATTTTTTCTTAATATATGTTGTTTCTAGATATTTGATTGTCTGTGAGTTTGACAATCCATAAACAAAAACATAATCAAATATCTAGTAACAACAAATATTAAGCATTATGGATTGTGGACATATAATTAGCATTAACCTAGAAATTTTATTTAGTTGCAATTAGTCTTTTGCATTTTGAAAAAAATATCTAGTTGTATTGTTTATGACAAACAATTTGAGATGTAATTATGAGATAAAATATGGAATAAAGGACATATACCCTTACCTTCTACGTAATTATAATGTAGTCACAGCTTGTACACTATGAAAAACATGTGATTGGAAAGCTATTTAGTATTATGGAGATGTGTATGTACAGTTCAAAATTTTTGAAATCTAAAATGGTTTCAGTCAAATATAGTTACACATAAGGAAAATTTGAAGTTCAGTGCAGTGAACATGTGTCATCGATAGACAATATCTAAATCAAGAAATATAAACAGCTTTGTAGTTCATAACAAATAATATCTAATGTATCTGCAATAGAAGAGGTCATATAAACAAGATGTAGGCATACCTTCTACAGAGAGTAGGAGACAATATGTGTACAATTATAACTTGCATATAATTCTCTTTTGGTACCTGAAAATTTTGTTTAGCTAAAATAAGTGTTATCGTTTTTAAAAATATATAAAGTTGTAACATTTATGACAAAGAATTTCAGATATAGTTGTGAAAGAAGGGATGGAATAAAGGAGATATAGCCTTACCTTGTATATCAATAGAATGCAGTTTCAACTTGGATAGCATGGAAAACTTGTGAGCATGAAGCTAATAGAATTGTCAAGATCTGTGCAGTTATAACTGAAAATGTTTTAAATCTAAGTTTGTTAGAATCTGATATTATTAGACACAAATGGTTCAAAGGCGATAAAATATGGAAGCGACATAATTGACCAAAGGGGAGGAAGGTTTTGAGAGCAAAAATAAATATAAATAATATTCGACGAAGCCAGAAAAAGGAAGGAATCCACATTTGTTGTTGGAGGCAATGGGAAATGTAGGGCAAGAATTCAATAGAAACTTCTCTTAGTAATCACTATAGACATCAAACCCTGGCTACCTTGGTAGAAGTGATTATAGTTGCATTATGGAGGGAACGGGGAGGAAGAAAAATTAGGAAGAGTAGGAATTCTAAATGCATTGAAATGAGAAGAAAAAGGAGAAGTGGTATAGTTACCTTCAAGAACAGAAACATTGCATCATGATGGAAATGTAGACAATTGTTGAAGGCGATTCTCTTCCTTGATTAGATGCATTATGGAGGGAACGAGAAGGAAGGAAAATTAGGAATAGTGGGAATTCTAAATACATTGAAATAAAAAGGAAAAGGATAAGTGGTATAGTTACCTTCAAGAATAGAAAAATTTCATCATGATGGGAATGTAGACAATTGTTGAAGGTGATTCTCTTCTTTGATTTGAAGTGCATTGTATTTGTTGGAATGCAGCCAAGAGTATCTGTCAAAAGGGAAAGGTGGATCTATGTGTATTCCTATTATTGATTTAACACAAGAGAGAGTTGTGAACATTAGTCCTTGCCTTTATTTAGTTCCAATATCTATTGTAGCTCTCTCCAATGTCAAGCCATGAGATTTATATATTGTTATCGCCCAAGCCATTGTCAAGGGGAGCTGCCTTCGACTACCTCATGTGATCGAGGGAATGAGGATGACTCTTGGATTGTCATGATCCCATGTTGGGCCAATTTATTTTGGGAAGTGGACAACAACATATTCAGGTAGTTGAGGTGGTTTAGCACCCCTAGCATATACGATAGCCTTCACTAAAATCAATGATCCATTAACCAAGCTAGCTGCCACCCAAATATTTGTTGTCAACATTACTTGTTGCCCAATTGCAAGTAAGAGCTCTGCTTGAAGTTGTTCATCATTAGCATAATCAAGTGTGTTTTGCTGAGAACTTTGAGTGGCGCTAATTGCAATGGGAAAATTTAACTACTGAAGCATTTTTCTATTGTGCAAGGCAACCGACCTATTTGTTGGGAATAAGTGGATAGCTTAATCAAACTCTTGGTTTTGCTTAGCTGAAAGCATGGAATTTTTTCAATTTACAAGTGTTTACTAGTCAAACTTGGATGCTTGAAAATTTCTAATATTCAAAAGAAATGTACAATTTTTTTGTTATGTATCGGATTGTCCATGCTGGCGAAAGATAGTGTCAAGTGTGACAACAATATTAAAACTATGCCAAAGAGCCAACACTATGGAGTGAGAAGCATAGATAGGCCTATCCAAAATAGGAGGTAGCTGTGTCACGTCACCCACAAATATAACAAAGCCACCACCAAATGGCTGCATATGTTTAGCAGGGAATGCATGTCACAATCGGCTATCTATTTTAAGCAACAACTTGGTCCCCAGGAAGCTCATTTCATCAATTAAGATGTACTTCATATGTTTTAACTCCTCTTGAAATATGGTCAATGCTTGTCCTTTTAATGGATTCATATTTCTAATTGGTATTCGGAGATTTGTATGCACTGTGGAGGCACAAATATTGTAAGAAACTACCCTTGTTGGCACTAAAGCAAGAAAATGATTCATTCTCTAATTTGATGATGTATTTAGTGCTCTTCAGATCTTGTCTATAAGGAATGATTTACCTACGCAAGTAGTTCCTTGAATGATCACACACAATTGGGCCAATGAAGATGGGCCAAGATGGTGTTGTTCAATGACATTAAGAGCAAGATTTTTCTTAGGAGATAGCTGATGACAAAGTGTAAGCACTACCAACGAGTAAAGAGTGTCTTTATTTGTATGCAACTTACTTATTGAAATGAACTGTTCAACAATGCTATGAAGACTTTCTAGAACATGGTGTGTGTCCCACTTGTGATGTAGATCAAATTCTCGTCTACCCAATAGTTGCAACCGGTCAAAGAAAACATTGTTTGTAGCACCAAGCCTAGAAAACAACTGCCATTCATATTCATCTATGGGAGGAAAAGACTGTGCACTATCGGTATCACTGTGACCTACCTCTTCATCGACGGGGGGAGCAATAACTATATTGAAATGCCAAGGGTCCTAGCTTGCAACATCAAATAGCCTCCAGTTCTAATTTATGCTTTCTCTCGTGAGGCCTATGTCTGCCTCAACATTTTGGAAAGGCTTGTATAGTAGCAATTCTGACCAGCAAAATGTTTCAAAGGTATCACTTTGCTTGAGGAGGGGGCTATCTTGAATAGCAGGTAAATAATGATGATAGCAACCAGTGGTCAAGGATGCCAAGCCACACCTTTGTGATTTTTTTGATATGTATACATTTGTGCAGATCAGATAAGGGATATTGTCTCTATTTCTACTGGTCTTTGCATCTAACAATGGATATAGCCACTTGCAATCTCATCACCACTATCAACTATTTTCAAATGGTGGAATGTCTACCTGCTGACATTTAGAAATAGGAAATGTCAGCTTGAGATGACAATGAGCAACTTTTGCAGCATATGGCATGTTTCTTATGCACCAATGTCATGATCTACAACCAAGTTCATCATGAAGTTTTGATAGGAAAGCAACGCTTTATCTCTAGAGTAATTTTTATTTGCAAGCCTTTGCAAGATATCAATGTAGCTTTTAGATTTTTTCAAACTTTGATGAATATTTGGAAATGTAGTTCACGATAACTTTTTTAGTCAACAGTGGCTAGGAATCAATGTTTGCTCACCAAATTGCAAGCATCTCAAGGTTGTGGATATTAACATACTAATTATTTCTTGTTGGCTTATAGGTTTTTTTCAATTCACTATCAATCACCAATGTCGATGATGGTTGTGTATTCCATGAAGCTTTGTAGCGACATTGTAATTGGTGGCTTATTTTCCTAAGGAAAGTGTATTGAGTACACTTGGTATGCCTTTGCACCATGTTCAACAGTTGTTCATAATCCACCATTGGGTTCATACAAGATATTTGTGTACTATTAAGCAACCACAGGTCCTCCAAAGGTGAGTGGTGGACCCTTGATATTAGTTGATCCGTGGATTGAGGGTTTCATGTTGAAACATAGTGATCAAAGAAGTTTTTTTCCTGTTGAAGCTCATGTGGGTTGGACCAATCAAGAATGTCTATATTTGGGGCACTTATAAGACACAAGAAAACATGGACAAGTGTTGATCCATGGTATCACCACTCATACATATATGAATGGTCCTTTGTCTGGAAAAGCCTCTCAATAACCTCTTCACAGAAAATGGTGAACCTCAAGTGAATGTACAAGGTTGTTATGTGTGGGTTCTGCACCACATTGTCACTGAAGTGTCTTCGAGAGTATGGAATATGTGGATGGGCATGAGGATCAATTACCCTGTTCAAATCAGGCCATTTTGTGTTTGCAGAGCTCAAAGGGAAGAAGAGAATCGATATACCAAGCTGGTGTATCATTGCCACAAGCTCCTGACGAAACTTGCCCCAATATGAGCATATTCCTTGCAAAGATGCACCAAATCAAACAAGTCAATTCACTATATGGGTGTCTAGTGCATCCTGAAGCAACTATCACAAAGCAACAATAGAATTTGGTACCCTTTCCTCCAAGTTTGTTTTCATAAAAACTGAAGTTGATTGTTGGCTTCGATGACTCATTATCAAATTATAAAAGTAATATCTAAGTTTGACATGCCTCACAAATCTATTATCATAGTATCTCATCAAGTGCAATGAATATTCATATAAGTGAATTTGTATGCTTCTTGATTGTAGGGGCATTTTTGTGTCAATGGGGAACAAGATTGGAAAAATCATTCTTAAAAACGCTTTTGTATTATATTCATTGATAGGGCTAGAATTTATCTCAGGCCAAGGAAAATTATTTTCACTAATGTATTTAATATGCAAGGCATCTCTTATTGTCTGCAATTCTTGAGGAAGGTTGGGCATCAATAGAATAAATGATGACGAGGCCTCAAGCTCAGCTTCCTCATCAACAACACTTTCTGGAGTTTCCATTAGTTCAACTATGTTATGTACATGTTCTTTCATTATGTGCAAAAGATCAGAGATGTTAGTACTTATAGCAGGAAACAAATTTAAAGCATCACAATCTATTGCAACATCACTATAGTATGGGTCATTCTCAATTTTATATATTAATACAACCATGACATTATGTTTGTCAACATAGCAATCATAGTTCATCCTCTGAATGCCAGTTCTTCGCACAATCACCACTTCAAGATCATGTAGATGACATGGTAACAAAGTTGTAATGGCCATGATGTCTCGAGGGAAGCTTATAGTATGACCAATATATTTGTATTGGCCTCCTCTAGCATGGGTCACTTGCAAAACTAGAGCAACTCTAGTGATAAGCATTTCTTCAACTTGAGTAAACTTTGCAAGGATATGAGGTTGTGGGCCTGGATCCATCTTGTTCACTAAACTAAATCTATGGACTCCCTTTTTAGAAGCACAATGCAAACACATGATTCTTGCACTAGATGCTCGCACTATCATTTCAACGTAGCTTTCCTTGCAAACACTACAAGTTTTCAAATCAGAGAAAGCATCAATGCGTGGAAAAAAGGATTGCATTGTAGTGCGAAAAGAATCACCAAAAATGTTGCTTGAGTGGTGGGCGAATGATGATGTGGATGGCAAGGGATTATCAAGAAGATTTTGTTGAGGTCTACAACCACTTATTGTGTAGGCATCATCATTGTGATGATTGTGTGGAATTTGGCAAGGCAAGGGGGGTGCAGGGCTATAGTAGGCAGCGAGCTCTACCAGGGAACCTAGCTGTGATTGTGGTGCACTTGTCTAGACATGTGGGGCCAAGTTAGGACAATATACAATGCCTCTTTTCTACATGTATTTGGCTCGAAGACCTAGAAAAATCTTGTCTCTATGGCTCACATAATAAAGTTGGTTTCTTTGGTGTTTTGTTTCCTTTTTACAGTCCACACTTGCTATAGGGTTAGAACTCAAACAAGGATATGGACCCTACAATCATAATATGAGGAAAATAACAAAAATATTACATACACAAACTTAAATGGAAATGGAATAAGTACAAAGGTGAATCTAATTGAATATGGAACGAAACAGCCAAAGGTAGATAACAAGACTCAACAATGTCATATGGAAAATAATACATATACATACATTACAATGAAGATGAAAACGTGCTTCAAAACTCCATCTTAAAGAGGAAAAATGCAACCAATGAGAAGATACGTAATATAAAGTGAAATAGAAGAAAGGAACTCCTTCTCTCCACCCTACCATATTGGGTCATGGAGCCCCATCGGCTTTCACCAAACACCTGAGCAAGAACATACATTGTCCACCAGTATGATCAATGTTGAAACCAATGTTGCTTATTATGCCCAATATAGAACCTTTCATTCTAATAGTTATTTTTTGGTTGTAGAAGGAATAATAGCCAAGACGTTACAATCAACATCATGCATTGGATGCATATGTGGGGATTTTTTGCTTGGAAATATAAAACCATGGTCGGGAAAAAATAAATAAATAAACTGCACGTACACAAATACTTTTTTCAATAGTAACTTATCTACAAAAAAAAAGCATATATATATACAAATGTATTTGCAAATGTATCTATGCATATGCAATGTAGTTTCGATGGAAACTGTAATGAATGGAAGGTATGATGCATTTTTGAAAGAAGAGTGTAACACTGTTGCTACCTATGGTTGTGCAACGTCCCTTCCTTCAATGTTCTAGCCTCCATCTTAAAAAACTTCACGTTTGTGATTGCACATGCATATAAACATATATATACATATACATATACATATACATATATTATGATAAAGACAAAAATGTGCTTGCAAACACCAACTTAAAGACTCATAGTGTAGCTAAACAACAAATAGAAAATATAAAATGAAAGACAACAAAACAAGAGGTGCTCTCCACCCTACCATATTGGGTCATGGAGCCGCATGGGCTCTCACCAAACCCCCGAGTAAGAACACAAATTTTCCACCACTACGATCAATGGAAAAACCAATGTTGCTTATTACAATCAATATAGAACATATCATTCTAACATATCCTTTTCTAAGGTTGAAAGGAATAAGAGCCAATTTGTCGCAACCAACATTATGCACTGGATGCATGTAGGCATTTACTACTTGGAAATATAAAACCATGTGGGGAAAAAAATAAAAACAAAAAACCCATACACACACCAATTCATTTTTCAACAATACCTTATGGAGAATAACCAAAGCATATATATGTATATGCATATGTATATGTAAATGTATCTATGAATATGCAATGCATTTTTGATGGAGACTCCAATGAAGGAGGGTACAATGCACTCTTTAAAGGAGAGTGTAATGTTGTTGTTGTTTATGGTTATGCATCATGCCTTCCTTCATTGGAGGTTATGTGTAGGATCATCATGGAAAAAAAGGCCCTTAAGTGACGATGAAAATTCAGAAAATCAGAGTTAAGCAACTTGATGTGACAATTTGAAATTTCAATGTAGTAGTACTTAAATTTCAGGGAAAAAATAATAAATAGGTGTCTGCCTGGCCACCCTAACCACAATAAACTGATAAAAAAAAACTATAAGATTTTAGATATAAGTAGAGGACTCATGTCCCGATGTGATGAATATTTTTTGTATTTGTTTTCCAAGTAAATAATTAATTATGATTTTTTTATTACAACTTTTAAAAAATATAAAAAACCCATATGTTTGACCACCTTAACCTGGTCAAAACTTCATGAAATTCAATTTTTTTAATCTTATAGTATGTGAAGCATAGAATGTGATGCATGTTTCAGATTCAAAAAATGTGAAATCGTTTGAAAGCTATATATATTTTCCAATTAACCATTCAATCATGACTTTAGTCATAATTCAAATAGAAAATGAATAATAATTATTTATTAAATTCAAATTAAAGCATAATTTATATTGATGGAAAGATGAGAATCTCTTTTAAAAACTCTTTTCATTTCATCAATTTTTGGTAAAAAAAAATTGTCAGCCACATGGGCCATCATATCACTTGCATATCACCACTTTTAGGCCCATCATGATCCTACACATACCCTAGAGCCTCCATCTAAAAAAGTACACTTTTTTTATTACACATGCATATATACATATACATATACATATGCATATGCATATATTGTGATGAAGACAATAAAGTGCTTGCAAACACCAATGTAGAGACCCACAGTGCAGCAAAACAACAAATAGCAAATATGAAATGAAACACAACAAAACAAGGCCTGCTCTCCACCCTACCATATTTGGTCATGGAGCCCTGTGGGTTCTCACCGAACCCCTGAGCAAGAACATACATTGTCCCTCACTTTGATCAATGGTAAAACCAATCTTTCTTATCACGCTTAATATACAACCTATGAGTATGTGCAGGATCATGATGGGCCAAAAAGTGGCGATATGTAAGTGATATAATGGACCATGAGGCTAATGAATTTTTTTTTACCCAAAATTGATGAAACAAACGAGATTCTCAACTTTCTACCAATATAAATTATTTTTTACTTTGAATTTAATAAATAATTATTATTCATTTTCTATTTGAGTTACGACTAAAGTCCTGATTGATAGACTGATTGAAAAACATCTATAACTTTCAAATGGTATCACATTTTTTGAATCAAAAATATGTGTCACATTCTACGTTTCATTTTTTATAGGATTACAAAAAATGAATTTCATGAAGTTTTGACCAAGTTAAGGTGGTCAAGCATATGAGTTTTTATATTTTTTAAAAGTTGTAATAAGAAAATCATAATTAATTTTTTACTTGGAAAAAAATTACAAAAAAATATGGATCACATCAGGATATGAGTCCTCTACTTATATCTAAAATATTATAAAAAAATATTATCATTTTATTGTGGTTAGGGTGGTTAGACAGACACCTACTTCTTATTTTTTCCTTGAAATTTATGTACTACTGCATTGAAATTTCAAACTTTCACCAAATAGATTTTTGTTCATAAATAAACCTAGTAGTTTAGAAACTAAATTCAATTTGCTACAAATTTTATTCTTACATTTTTAAAAATAATATAGATAACTTATTCAAATTTTTATGTCAAGTTGCCTAACTCTGATTTTTTGAATTTCCATCGCCACTTTATAAGGGCTTGTTTTTTCCATGATGATCCTACACATACCCCTATCACTCCAAAAACTCATTTTTTGAGGCTGAAAGAAATAATAACTAAACATGTTGCAGAGGCATTTGGTGCGCATTGGGAATAAGTTGGTGAATTTCTTGCTGCATGGATAGAGAAGGCCAACAAAAATAAACATTGGTTTGCATCTACATTATTTGTTGTATGGTTTGCATGTGCCGGTGATGGATATAATAACACCTGTTGTTTATTCATTTGTGGCTTGCATTTAGTGGTCATGGTTGCAATGTAGCTAGACAGTTAATGCTATGTAGTTTATGTTGTGAAATATATACACTAAAAATAACATGTAGAAATGTATGTACATTGCATTAGATGTAGACAATATTCATATATTTTTTTTCACTCTTCTTATTAAAAATCAGACATTGAATTAGATGTAGACAATATTCATATATTTGTTTTCACTCTTCTTATTAAAACTCAGACCTATAATTTAGAACAAGGCTTAAAACAACAATAGTCAAAGTTGCAAGAATTAACTTTGAAGCTAAGTGCAAGTTGTTGTCAGATCTGCCTGCAATTTTCGTTGCCATACAAGACCCTCCAAAGATAATTGTTGTACTTCCTTGAATGCAAAACAACCATACACAATTGTGACTTTGAATATTTTTTATATTTTTTGTTGATTGGGCATATGTTTTCTTTTCTTTCTTTAGAGTGCACATGCATATATATAAATACATATACATATCCATATATTACAATGAAGGCAATAAGGTGCTTACAAACACCAACGTAAAGACCCACAATGCAAGTAAATAGTAAATAGCAAATATGAAATGAAACACAATAAAAAAGGCCTACTCTCCACCCTACCATATTGGGTCAAGGAGCCCCATGGGCTCTCACCAAACCCCTTAGCAAGAACATACATTGTCTGCCACTTTGATCAATGGTGAAACCAATCTTTCTTATCACACTTAATATAGAACCTACCATTACAAAAATTCCTTTTTGAGGCTAAAAGAAATAATAACTAAAAAGGTACGCTTAACAAATGTGACAACAAATAAAATCCAGCACCATGCATTGGATGCATATGTAAGAATTTGTTGTTTGGAAATATATAGACTAAAAAAGTACAAGTAGAAATGTATGTGCATGGCATTAGATGTAGAAAATATACATATATAGATGAATGGAAAATTATAGATATAGATACATATTGATACATGTCTTGGGAAGGGCAATCAAACTTCAACCTTTAAAGAAGCTCACAATCCTGGCTCACAACTTTGATAGTAGGTAAACCTACAGAAGAACACCCAATAATGCCTTATTGAAAATTGCAAAAACTTTCACCACCTCTTCTCACATTTTAAATGGTGAGTGTTGGCACAATCATCGCCACTACATGGATACCATACAACAGTTAATGTTGATGCCAAGAGGGTGAACTTCTATGGGTGCAAGTCTGATCATCCATTGTGGAGTTCTTGTGAAGGCGATTGGAGGTGTGGATGCTAAAATCTGCAAAATGCTGCTTATAACATTGACATAAGGTTAGCATTGTTAGCAAATCACAATATCCCTATGAAATAATGAAGCATGTTTAACATGCAAAAAAAAACTCTAAAAGACCAAATAAGAAAACTTGAAAGCATATTCAAACAATATCCATATCTATCCCATAGTGGGAGTGGTGCCTTTTGAAATGTGGAAAGAAAAGCCCTTTCCCACCCCCTTGATAGGCAAAAGCTGCCAAATGATAGATGATGAAGAGCAAGATTGATTCTCAAATGAAGAGAGTGACCTTGCATGAAGTGTTGTTATTGTTTGAAGGAGAGAAGCCTTCAACTTATAGTTGAACTTGAAGAGAGGAGAGGCCAAATTGATGAATGTGGAATCATTCATGGGCCAATGACAAGATGCCACTTGTCAAGGTGTGAGAGGGTGAGGAATGTGCAAGTCTTGGCCAATGTGCCAATTTCAAATTTGAATTTAGGATGAAATGACATGAAAGGTGCATTAAATGTCAAGTTTGACTTGTGCAAGAGACATGTGTAAGAGCATTTAATGCTTTGTTGGAAGGGACAAATCCTTTGGAGGGAAGATTCAAATTGGAAGAATATTCCATCTTGATGCCCTTTTTGAAATTAATTAGAAGAATTGATAAATCAAATAATTGATTTATTGGTGCAACTGGGTGGGTTAGTTGAGAGTTTAGATTTGACTCTAGTTGAGTCAAAAGCTAGAGAATGGTAATTATGATTAGAAGTTAATTAATTTAGATTAATTAACTTGGGGTATTTTAGGAGGTGAGATTTGATTTAAATAATTTTGATTTATCAAATCAAATAAGAAGAACTTAGGACTTAATGAAATAATTTGATTTATTTAATTAAGCCTGATGAAGCTAAGGATTTAATCAATAAAATATTTTAACTGATTAATAGAAGAAATGATTGTTAATTAGAGTGGAATGCA
>CM021110.1:331885166-331933168 GCA_007115665.2 Sequoiadendron giganteum
GGTATTAAGAACCAGGATGGCGTGGCGCCTAGTGTGATGGACTTTGACTCGTCAAACAGATAGGAGTACTCTTGTTCACACTTGACAAACATAACCTTATTCAGAATGCAGTTCAGATATTCCAGACATCTCGGACCAAAACATAAAAATGCAAGCCTTCTTATGTGGTCAACAAGATACCTAAAACATCTTTCCTACAAACAAACAAAGTACGTCTGACGAAGTTATTTTACAAGGATATCCAAAAAGCACAGCATATAAAAAGATAATGATCATTGCCCCATTCCTTTCTCTCTAAACCTGTTTTGTTTAGGCATCATCGAGAGGTCCTTGGAATGAGTGCAAAATAAAATAAGTTAGTGCTTTGTTTTTTGGATTTTGTTGAAAACCAAGCTAAGGTTGATCGATTGGATTGATGGATTGATAGTTTGACTAAGTGTGTTAAGTCAAACAAAAGTGATAATGTACTCGTAAACTCTAGGAAGTTGTGTTATCCTAGAGTAAACTTGTACATAAGAGGACGATTCGACTAAGTGTGTTAAGTCAAACGAGGTGATTATGGATTTGATAATTTGGCTAAGTTTTTTAAGCCAAACAAGATGATAATGGACTTGTAAACCCAAGGAAGTTGTGTTATCCTAGAGTAAACTTGTGCACAAGATGATAGTTTGACTAAGTGTGTTAAGTCAAACAAGGTGATGATTGATTGGATTCAATTGATCAAGATTGATGAATCTTGATTTGGAACAAAATTATTTTGATGATTTGATGTGACACAGATGTGCGCATTAGATGCGACTGATATGAGTTGTTGAATTGATGTTTGACAAAAGATAGAGCATGATAAGGAATGTCTTCTTGTCAAAATATGCCATGGGCTAGTGATTTGGGATTTTTTGGCTCGCAAATACTTTGACCAGTTTGATTTCACATTTGCCAATGCTCGGATCACCACATAAGTGTGAAGATATAGATCAAGATTTATTCCCAAAGTGAGATGTAAATATCTGCCCCCAGTGTCTTGCAATGTTTGAATGACCATGGGTGGATTCTTGAACAAATGGATATGAATTATCTTGCGATAAGATAAGGGTGTTCAAAATAGAGGATTATCATTCGGATAATGCTTGAAGGCTCAAATAACATTGGGATTGGATAGGATCAGTGAAAATGACCTATGCCAAGATGTTTACCATAAACAAGTTTAAAGTATGCTCCAAAATTTTCATCAACATCTAGATAAGGTAGATGGATGGTATTGGGTTGGCTAAATGGTTCATGGATAGATGGATGATATGGTTGGAATGTTGGCTTTATTATGGATGTGATAAGATGCTTTCTCCTAAACTGGCACACGTAGATGCTCGATTCTACACATGATGCCTGTTTACCAAGTTTTCATCATGGTACCTGTCCAAAGTGCCACCATAGTGGTTTTCACTAGAGGATGATTTTTTTCTTTACTATTTTAAGTCCTTTTTCTGAATTTTTTTTGGATTTTTATATGTTTTGTATTTTTTTTGTTGTCACCAAGATGCCTATTTGCTAGGTTTTCATCAAGGTGACCATTTTTTCAGGACCTTTTTCCGATTTCTTTTTTTTTTTTTGTATTTTCTGATAGATTTAAAGTTGATGTTGAATCACCTAGTACTGTTGACATTGATGCTCTTGTCATAATGTTCCTTTGGTATCCTGCTTGAAGAAGCTGCTTTGCCAACACACATGCACTTGAATGCAAATTTTGAGAAATATGTTCTACTTTGCTGATGCTGGAGTTAACCTTGTCTTTGTGCACACATCACGATAGAGTGCCTTCTGAATCCTTATGATGAAGGGTCATTGCCAACACATGGTCAATGTGAGAATTGGATATTATGTGTGGAGGCGTGGATGGAGTGTGTTTAGGAGTAAAAGATGGATTAGTTGAAAGTTTGGAGCCTTTGACTCTCCAAACTTGGGAAGATGAGCAATAATGGGTGGATACGGAAGTGTTCGTGGAATTAGGACGAACTACTTGATACAATTTGTATGTTGCTTGATAAGCTTTATTTTTCTTTTGTGGACATCTTGGATGGATACTTTTCCCTTTTTGATTTTTCCCCATAGTTTCTTTGACTGATGGAGTTTGATAGGGATAATTTTTCTTTGTATTCTTTGGTATCCATATATATTTGATTTGTCCAATATGCTTCTTTGCTTCATTTTCTTTGATAACGTTCTTCATGCTTCAATTCAAGTCTTTCTTTTGACATTGGTCCCAATTTGTGGATGGGGTGATGGGTGGATGAAGACTCTTGACATGGCGGGTCATAGTATTGGCATTGGTTTCATCATAAGGATTCTTCATGCTCCCTATGTTGATGTTTGCTCGAGATGAAGTTGCCCCCAGTGTTGTGGAGGTATCACTGATATTTTTATATCCCTTGATTGTTTAATAACCAAGGCCTTGATGCTTAGGATTGCCAAAAATCTGCACAGGCTCCAGGATACCCTGTTCATGTAGGCCTAATCCTCTGCCTTGATAATTCATCTATTGAAACATTTTATTTGCAAAAAGATATGATTTACCTTGGAAACAAGGTGTTAACCTTTCTCTTCTTTTTCGTAGACCTTCAAAGGTGCTAACTTCTTTAGTGATGAGATAGCTTGCCCTTAAAAAGGTGAGTAATCCAACTTTATAAGTGATAGGATCCTCCATATGTGGGATGACTTCTCGATTGATACCTTTGGCTTGATCTTGTGAGATATTAGATTGTACTACTTCGTTAACAAGTGTTGATGCTTCACTTTCCACACAAAAGTCTTCCTCATGACTCACTTCATAGGATGTTTCTGATTCACGACTTTTGTAGGAGCCTTCTTCATGACCCATTTCTGCTATGTCTCCATAGGATGTTTCTGATTTGCAACTTTTGTAGAATCCTTTTGATATGTCTCCACATGATGTCTTTGATTCACAACTTCTATAGAAGCCTTCTTCATGTTCCACTTTTGGTATGTCTATAGATTTTTCTATACTGTGATCATGTGTACAAATGTTAAGAGTATGAGACTCTTGTTCCTCAGTAAGAGTATGAGACTCTTTTTTTGAATGAAGATCATTTACGAGTTCGTCCAATGAAAGCATCTCATGGGTAGATGGAGGAATATGTGTTATATGGATATGATCATCATTTGTGGCATCTTGTATAGATAAAAGAGTGCCCATTAAATCATTATAGTATCTTGAAGATATGAATTCTCGATCTTGAGTGATTTTAGAACTATTTTCAACATGCTTTGGATCAAGTTCTTGACATGGGTCGATTTCAAAGGATGGATTTCTTGTAGTGGGTTTTTGGGTATCATCCTTAGGCATGGGAAGTGGCTGGATTTGGATCAAGTGTAAAGTCAAAGATTCTTTTGTTATTCTCAACCATGAGGTCGAAGGATGTCAGTATGCCTTGGGAGGGACCATTGCTAGACCTTGATGGAAGATTTTGATCATTCTTTGGAATACGCTCTTGAGATATGTCCTTTAACTCATAAGGTGATGTAGAGACATTTTCAGTATGATCATTGGTCGATGGATCATAGATTATGTCAATGGGATCAAATAACATTAACACATCTTGGAATAGATCACTAAAAAGTGGCTCTTGATGAATGTTGATTTGATCACTAGATGGGGTAGAAGCATCTTCCAGATCTTGAAAATTGTTTTCAACAATTGTGGAAGAGAGATTACGAATGTCTTCAACCATAGGATCAAGTGATGTTGGCATTTTTTGAATTTGATCATTGTTGGGTATTTTTGGTGGATTTTGATCGTGATTGAAAAGTGGTTGTCTTTTGGTATTTTCTTGGTGTGTGTTGACTTGATCATTGAATGAGATGGGAACTTATTCAATGTGTTCATTGATGGATAAGTCTTGATCATTGTATTCAACAATTTTAGTGGGAATTTGTTGCAAGTTTTGTTGCACAAAGAATGTTTGTGTTTGTTGTTGAGCCAACAACGCCTGTTGTTGGTCCTAATTCTGTTGTTGGGCAAAAAATGCTTATTGTTGGTCGTATTGTTGTTGTAATTGGTAGTCTTGCAAGGCTTGTTGATATGCTTCTTGTTGTGCTTGCAATTGAGCTTGGTATTATGCTTGTGCTTGCACTTGTTGAGCTTGGAATTGCGCTCGTGCTTGAGCGTGTGCTTGTTGGATTTCTTGTGCCATCTGAGCGACATGTGCAGCTTGCACAGCTTGTTGGTTTTGGAGTGCCTTTTTGCGGGAAGCTTCTTGAGCAGCTTGCAACATGATGGAGAATGAATTTTTCATGTTGTATTTTGGCGGTGGTGGCAGTGTATTGGGAATGGTGTATATTGTTGGGGTTGCTTGAATGGTTGGCACCTATTATTGCGATACCGATGGAAAAATGGGATGATTTGGTATGATGTTTTGATTCGGCATTATAGGTTGACTTTGAACATTTTTGTGGTTGAGAATCATATTGCCTTGATTTAGGTAACTTTGATTTTGCATGGTATTACCTTGACTTGAATAAACATATGGAGTTGCCAATATACTGCTAGGATTTTGAACAACATTAGGGGGATTTGCCAGCATATCTATCCCAAAGTTCATCAAGTGCAGATTTGAAATGGTCATGTTTGAAAAAATTGTCTTTGGAATGTATGGATTTGGTGGGATAATGTTGTTTGGAAAACTCATGCATTGAGTGTTTGGTTGATAGATTTGCAGATTTGTTCTTGGATTTAAATCTATCATTGGGAAAGGTGTTCCAAACTTGAGATTGGGCATACTCACATTCGTATCGTTGAAGTTTGCAGGAGATAATGATGACATACATAAATGTGAGTTTCGATGATCAATTGGCATTGTGATACTTGGATATTTTGGTTCACTCAAATTGCTCATGATGGATGGATCAAGTTTATATTCCATGTCCCTCTTGTGTTGAGATCGATTTTGAACCATAAAATGAAGATCAATTTTCAAGAATGTAAGAGATGAACCTCTAATCCTTTAGATTGGTCTAAACCTTAGGTTCAAAGAAGTGAAGAACTAGGAAATTTGAAGGATCAAAGCGATAACGAGGATGAGATAAACAGAAGATGAGCGATATGGATGAATGGACCTCTTAAAGAACCTTTGAAGGAAATGCTAAAATTTTAGGACTTGATTGATCGTGGATGGATTGATAGTTTGACTAGGTGTGTTAAGTCAACCAAGAGTGATGAATGTAATCACAAAGCTCTAGGAAGTTATGTTATCCAAGAGTGAACTCCTACAAGATGGTAGTTTGACTAAGTGCATCAAGTCAAATGAGGTGATGATTTGATAATTTGGCTAGGTGTGTTAAGCCAAACAAGATGAACTCGTAAACCCTAGGAAGTTGTATTATCCAAGAGAGAACTCACGTATAGGATGATGGTTTGACTAGTTGTGTTAATTCAAAAAAAGTGATTTGATTTTTCCTATAAGTTTAGAATAACAAATGTTTACAAAGTTTCCAAGAGCTGTTGGTGAGGTGACTTTTGACTAATTTAATGGTTGAGAGATGGATGAAAGTGATTGAATTTGATCCTAGACTTGACCTAGAATAACACTTCTGCTTACAAGACCTCGGTGTTGAAGAACACGCTATATTTCCTATGGGAGGAAAGAAAACCTTTCAAAAATTTTAGGATTCTGTTGATAGTAAAATTCATACAACTCAGGATTGTTTCTTGAAGTTTTTCTGTAAAAGTTATAAACCAATCTTTCTTTGAATTCGAAAAGTCTCTCAAGACGCTCCTCATGAGCTTTCAGACTAAGCTTCTTGAAATTTGGTTTTGGGATCTTGATCTTGTGGGAAATCATGTTAGAAAACACATGTGTAATCCAATTTGTCTTTTATCTTGCCTTAATGAATTCTTTTTACCAAAAGCACTTGCTTGATTATGTTTTCAAACTGAATGTCTAATGTCCTACTTTCTTCCTCATCCCACAAGGTCCATTATGTGGAAATCAAATAAAATAGGGAAAAAGTCTTCTATGTTTAACCTTATTGAAAACAAATGATGATAAAATTCATGCACTTAGAAACCTCTAAGGATATGATCCCTAGGGAAAACAAGAGTGCTTAAATTCGTCAAAAGTATTTGTTTCCTAAAAGGGGTTTAAAATTTGAGGCTCTTTGTGAATGTCTATTTTTCAATCATTTTGACAACCAAGCAATGTATCTTTTACTTCCAAACACTTTTTACAACCCTAGGATGATGAGGCAATATCTTGTTGGTTCCCACTTGGACGAATCCAGCTACGCATATCTTGTGCAAATGGCTAAATGCTTGACCACACTGGCTCCCCTCCACGGCACTCACTTCTTTGGGTCAACCAAGCATTAGTACCCATGAATCTCCCATGGCATACCTTCCATTTCTACAAAACAACCGCAAGTATAACGTGGGGCAGCTTCAAAGGACATCACCTTTTGCACCAACAAGATAGACAAGGTTTTGGCCTTTTTCTAAACAAAGGGTTCTAATACAGGCATTCCATTCATGGGGGATTATCCAACATCGGCGAGAGTCCATTGTTGTCCATCTCATCAGAATAATCCTCGTGATTCTTGAACTTTTCTCAAGAATCCACACTTATATACCGATTGGAAGTCGCTTGGCTTTAGCGTGTTCTCGGTTGGGTCGTTCCCTTGGGTGAATACTTTTTCCCACAAGGTAGGCCCTCTAAGTTAAACAAAATTGAATAAAATCATCCGTAGTTCGATCAACCTTCATTTAGAAACAAAGGGAGAACACTCGCAACAAGTTTACTCACACTCGCAAAGTGTTTTGTTCAATTTTAAAATGCCCAAATTGAAATGTGAAGGCAATTTTTTGACAAGTTAATATCACCAAAATGCTTTTGATTCTCAAAATCATTGTGAAGCACGAGAGAAGCGCATACGCATTTCAATGATGTTAATTTGTGAAAAATATTGCAAAACATGAAAGACACTTGTTCATTTTATACCTCAAAGCAGTGATGAACTCGTTTTAAAAGCACCAACTAAAATGTGAAGTTTTCCTTGTTTAATTTTAAGTCCAAATTGAAATCTAGTAAATGTCTAAGGTTCTTTTTAACCAACTTTGAAAAGATCAAGTCAAGTGGTTAATTTTAAACCCAAAGAGAAATGTTTGTTGGTCTAAAACAGAAAAAAAAGGGTAGTAAATGGAAGCTCTAAGATTGTTAAAACAAGCATTAAAAAATGCTTTTTCCCAAATATCGATTGCAATAAAATATTTGAGTCCACTCTATTCACCTTCGTTTTCGTTTGATGCCAACCTTGTTCCTTTGTTCAATTTAAGTACTTGTTTTCAAATGTCCACCTTGATTTCAATCTTGATGTCAACACCTTTAGTTTCAACCTTGATGTCAACCTATAAAAAAGAGTTCAAAGTTACAAACTTGGGGATGAAATTTACCTCAACAATTTAACAATTGATCATAATGAAAACACCTCCCAATAGAAACAAATACCCTCAATTATGACCTTTATTGCAAGAATTCCTCTTCCTTGAAAATTTATAAAAAGCCTAAATCTTGCATTGATAACATTCGAAATGTATAATAAAGTTTCATTAATGATCTCCTTAATGTTTTGAAACATGTTCACGACAAGATATAGTATATCCAAAACAAAACTTAATTCAAAGGTTCTTGTCAATCAATGCCAAGGTGGAACCATGAAAAATCTAATAACCAAGATCATAAAGACATAATGACTTTATACTTCACAACAACTCATAATTCGTAACAAATTTCCACACACTATTACCTATTTCAATATCAAAGGCAGATGATAGCTTTAAGGACAAAGTAAGATTTAAACTGGTTATAAGAAAGATTCATCATTCACTACCTATCAAATGCCATCGGATGACATATTTAGGTGTCTTTTCAAACTAATTAATGCCAAACAGGTAAGAGGTATTTGAATCTTGAAGACGCACCATTTACACACTCATTCATTGCTGCATTGATAACTAAGTTTGGAAGTTCAAAATTGGATTTTATGCGTACCTTATCAATGTCTAATCAACAATGATAGAAACCCTTCTGCGTAAATAGCTAGTCATAGGATTAATATTTGTAAGTAGCAACATAAATGAGAGATGCAGCACTCTTAGTGAAGAAAAGCGTTAGATTCTTGAGTGCAAAAGTCTTTTAAACCAAATGATGCTTTCCTCTGTCTTTCAGCCTGTGCATTTGTTAGGTCAGCATTTATATACTGGAAACAAGTTAGTCATTAGATTACTGCTCACTTAGACTATTCGAGTTGGCGCTTCAATGCATTCAAAGTACGAGATCATGGGTAAGGCACAACACAATCACAGTTTGGGAAGCGCAAATGGGTCGGTGAACTACTTTGATAGGATAGTTATATGGATGGATATGAGATATCTCATAGCCAAAACGTCTCAAAGGAATGTTCTTTCATGGAATGCAATAACTATTAGACAAGTTAGTGCAATCAATCAATCAATGAAAAGAAATGGTGATGAGTAACTTGAATGAATCTATTGAAAAGTAGCACATAGACGTATCACCAGACTGCAGTGACTCACAACGATATGATGAACAACGTGCTTTAACTATGGAATTACCAGTGCAAAGGAGAGGTTGTGTGTGTAAGACCAGATAATACATCTTTTTCCCATGGCCTCAAGCATAGAGAGAGCATGCAAACTGTTCTGACCCGTTGAAAAAGCATGTGAACCATAAATGTTGTGACTTCTTTGCCCACGTAAGAAAATTTTAAGCAAATGCATTAGTTGGTGTAAAGCCGAATTCTACAATATTTCACCAACATCCTACTCCCTAGCGCACATAAGCCTAGTCAAGTTGCACAGACTATTTGACACAATACTTACCAATTGCAAGACACACGCACAGTGGATTTGGTAAAAGCTTTTAAAAACTTTCAAGCTTGATTCGATTGGTAGGTCTAAAATTGAATTCTACAACCAACCTATGCGAGTGGATGATGTGGAAGATGTGATTCTCTATGACCGACAACATAATCTAAAAAGGATTATGTAGCATGTCCATCTATGTAATTGGCACGGAGCATAGCTCTAAGACTTCAATGAAATAAATAAAGACAACTTGGACCACAAGAAAATATCCACGAGCTTACACCAGCATTCTATGCATGAGAGATAAATGTAGACCTAGGATTTGTAAACACCTTCGCTCGAAGAAGAGAAAGGCTAACACCTTGTTTCCAAGGTAAATCATATCTTTTTGCAAATAAAATGTTTCAACAGATGAATTATCAAGGCAGAGGATTAGGCCTACACAAACAGGGTATCCTGGAGCCTATGTAAATTTTTGGAAATCCTAAGCATCAAGGCCTTGGTTATTCGACAATCAAGGGATCTCAACATATCAGTAATAATTCCACAAAACTGGGGGCAACTTCGTCTCAAGCAAACGTCAACATAGGGAGCACGAAGGATCCTTATGATGAAACCAATGCCAATACTACAACCCACCATATCATGAATTTTCATCCACCCATCACTCCATCCACGAATTGGTACCAACATCAAAAGAAAAAGCTGAATCAAAGCACAAAGAATGCTCCCAAGGAAAACAAAGCTAAGAAGCATGAAGGAAAAATTAAATACATATGGATACCAAAGAATACAAAGAAAAATTATCCCTATCAAACTCCATTAGTCAAAGAAACTATGGGGAAAAATCAGAAAGGTAAAAGTATCCATCAAATACATCCACAAAGGAAAAAGCAGGCTTCTCAAGCAACGTACAAAGTATATCAAGTGGTTGGTCCTAATTCCATGCACACTTTCATATCCACCCATCATTGCTCATTTGCCCAAGTTTGGAGAGTCAAAGGTTCCAAAATATCAACCAATCCATCTTTTATTCCTAAACACACTCCATCCACGCCTCCACGCATGATATCCAATTCTCACATTGACCATGTGTTGGCAACGACTCTTCATCATAAGGATTCAGAAGGCACTCTATCGCGATGTGCACACAAAGACAAAGTTAACTCTGGTATCAACAAAGTAGATTAGGGATCTCAAAAGTTGCTTTCAAGTGCACATATCTTGGCAAAGCAGCTTCTTCAAGCAGGATACCAATGGCATATTATGATAGAAACATCAACATCAATAGTACCATGTGGTTCAACATCAGCTTAAAATCTTGGAAAATACAAAAAAATCAAAAAATGTCCTGAAAAAATGGTCACCTTGATGAAAACCTGGCAAACAGGCATTTTGGTGACAACAAAATAATAAAAAAAGATAAAATTCAAAAAAAGGATTGAAAACAGTAAAGAAAAAAATTGTCCTCCAGTGAAAACCGCTTTGGTGGTGCATTGGACATGTACCATGATGAAAACCTGGCAAACATGCGTCATGTGTAGAATAGAGCATCTACGTGCACCATTTCAAAAGAAAGCATCTTATCACATCCATAATAAAGCTAGCATTCGAACCATATCATTCGTTCATCCATGAACCATTTATCCAACCTATTTTTATCCATTTGCATCCAAGGTCCAGGTTACCTTGATCTTGATAAAATTTTGGAGCACACTTTACACTTGTTTATGGTAAACATCTTGACATGGGTCATTTTCACTGATCCTATCCAATCCAAACATTATCTGAGCCTTGAAGAATTATCTAAATGAGTATTCCTCTATTTAAACACCTTATCTTGTCACAAGATAATCCATATCCATTCATCCAAGAATCTACCCATGGCATTCCATACATTGCTAGACACTGGGGGCAGATATTTACATCTCGCTTCGAGAATAAATCTAGATATATATCCTCCTACTTATGTGGTGATCCGAACATTGGTAAACACAAAATCAAATTAGTCGAAGAACTTGTGATCCAAAATCCAAATCACTAGCCCATGGCATATTTTGACAAGAAGACATTCCTTATCATGCTCTATCTTTTGTTGAACATCAATCCAATAATCAATATCAGTCGCATCTAACTTGTGCATCAACATCACATGAAATCATCAAAGCTAATTTGTTCCAAATCAAGCTTCATCAGTCTTGATCAATCGAATCCAATCAATCATCACCTTGTTTGAATTAACACACTTAGTCAAACTATCACCTTGTGCACGAGTTTACTCTAGGATAACACAACTTCTTTGGGTCTACAATTTCGTTATCATCTTTGTTTGGCTTAACACACTTAGCTAGATTATCGAATCCAAAACCACCTCATTCAACTTAACACACTTAGTCGAACCATCCTCTTATGTACAAGTTTACTCTAGGATAACACAACTTCTTAGAGTTTACAAGTGCATTATCACTTTTTGACTTAACACACTTATTCAAACTATCAATCCACCAATCCAATTGATCAACATTAAGCTTGGTTTTCAACAAAATCTCAAAACAGAGCACTGATATCATCATCACATATCATATCCAAAGTCATCAAAAAACTCAAAAACATCCAAAAAATATCAAAATTCAAAAACATCAGAAAAATCAATAATCCAAAAACATCCAAATCATCAATATCCCAAAAACATGTCAAAATATCAGAAAATCTTCAAAAAATTCATCATTTAGTCTTGTCAGTCTTTCACCTTGTCGAACTATGTCGTCTCTGAGCTTGAACGTAGGCAAGGTTGATCTTTGATCATCCCCTAAGACATCTAGGTCAGTCCTTAGGCATCTATTGCATTGGCAATCTGTTTGCCCATCCATCTTTTCATTGAGTCAAGTTTGACGTCAGTCGAACTACGTGGTCTCTGCATGTATAATGTAGGCAAGGCTAATCTATGGATCAGCTCCTAAGACCCCTATGATAGGTCTTTAAGTTAGTCTGTTCGTCAAAATTTCAAAAATACCAAAAACATTTGCAAAACACCTCAAAAATACCAAAAACAACCTCAAAACATTTGAAAAACCCAAAATGGTGCATCCATTTCATCTCGCTTTCACCCGTGATTATCATCACTCATAATAAAAGCATCGTCACCTTCACCCTTTGGTGAGTCAATTAGAAGCAAGTCTAGCAGGTTTCAAAGTGAACACCTTATCATTAACGTCTCAAGTCTATGACAGTAAGCAAGCAAGTTGGTCAACTCAGAGTATCAATAGCTTATCACCCAATTAGTCTCATCAAAACCCTGATCACTACATGTCCTAGGATGAAGCTTTCCCATGATGGACATAAGCATCAGGTACCCCACATTAGTTTAGCCTTGTCTAGCGGTATGAAGAACATTAGCTTGTTTGTTTACTTTATCTTATTCTTTTTGACTTATCTTATTTTGCGCTCATTTCAAGGACCTCTCGATGATGCCTAAACAAAAAATAGGTTTAGAGAGAAAGGAATGGGGCAATGATCATTATCTTTTTATCTGTTGTGTTTGTTGGATATTCTTGTAAAATAACCTCGTCAGACATACTTTTTTTGTTGTAGGAAAGATGTTTTAAGTGTCTTGTTGACCACATAATAAGGCTTTCCTTCTTATGTTTTGGTCCGAGATGTTTAGAATATCTGAACTACATTCTCAATAAGGTTATGTCTATCAAGTGTGAACAAGAGTACTCCTATTTGTTTGACGAGTCAAAGTCCATCACACTAGGCGTCACACCATCCGGGTTCTTAATACCTTGATGCATCGCACCTATGTGTGTTATCAAACATAAAGAAAGGTACGCTCTTTCCCATCCTTGGATAAGCAACACATCATCATCATGTCCAATAAAGTCTCGATGACTATGGGACTTGTTGAACTTCTACATTCTTCTCCTTCATGCTAACAATGCATCCATCTTGCATCCGCATTCTCATTTTGCATAATCACGTCAAACCATCATAGGACAACATCATCCATCTCATTCATATTGCATAATCATTTAAGTTGTTTAGGATAATATAGATTTTTTATTCTAGGCATCTTTCAACATCTCATTGGCATCATCATTATCATATAGTCTCATCATCCATACATCCATTTTGAACCTCTTTATCGTGAGATCCACCTCAAATCGAATCCTTTCGCTTGATCTCTTGAGGGGGCAATGTACTAGTGTATTTCTTTTCATTGGGGCATCTGGAAAATCAAATTTTTTTTAATTGCGATATCGGCAACATCATTCTTTGAACCAATGCAACGAGTACATTGCTTCAAAGAGGGGAAAAATGTAGACATACAAAACTAACATCATGCATCCAATTCTGCTATTAATCAATTAAAGCAATTTATTGATTAAATCCTAAGGTTCATTGGACTTAATTAAATCAAATTATTTAATTAAGTTCCTAAAGTTCTTCTTAGTTGATTTAATAAATCAAACTGATTTGAAATCAAATATCAAATCCCTAAAATCCCTCAAGTTAATTAATCTAAATTAAATTAACTTCTAAACATAATTACCATTCTCTAGTTTTTGACTCAACTAGAGTCAAATCTAAACTCCTAACTAACCCACCCACTTGCACCAATAAATTAATTATTTGATTTATTAAAAAGACTTATTTTCCCTCAATAACTCTCATCTTTGACTTTTTTGGACAAAGACAATTCTCCCCAAAAACCCTCAACCACATGCATTTATTGCATTTTTTCAAATTCAAATTGGCACATTGGCCAAGACTTGGACATTCCTCACCCTCTCACACCTTGACAAGTAGCATCTTGTCATTGGCCCATGAATGATCCCACATTCATCAATTTGGCCTCTCCTCTCTTCAAGCTCAACTATAAGTTGAAGGCTTCTCTCCTTCACACACAACAACACTTCATGCAAGGTCACTCTCTTCATTTGAGAATCACTCTTGCTCTTTGTCATCTATCATTTGGCAGCTTTTGCTTATCAAGGGGGTGGGGAAGGGCTTTTCTTTCCACATTTCAAAAGGCACCACTCCCACTATGGGATAGATATGGATATTGTTTGAATATGCTTTCAATTTTTCTTATTTGGTCTTTTAGAGTTTTGTTTTGCATGTTAAACATGATTCATTATCTCATAGGGATGTTGTGATTTGCGAACAATGCTAACCTTATGTCAATGTTATAAGCAACATTTTGCAGATTTTAGCATCCACAGGAGGATATTTTTTGTTTTTACATGGGCCAATGACTCAAAAAGAAATAAAAAAGTCTCGTTAATGGCACTATAGAGCAGAGTGATGGAAAATGTATGTGCCATATGTACAAATATCTATGTATGTCATAGCAGATCCAAACAAGGCTATATTGTTTCAATTTTCGAGAAGGTTTTGTTGAGAAAAGAGTATATTTCTGCATGGGTTTGTTATTGTGATTTTTTGTGGGTTTCTCTGTCTGACTTCCATTTTGTGGCTATGTCTACAACAGACTAAAATTATTAACATTATGCAGTTTTTTCCAGGCTTTGAGAAACAAGGCACCGTGCAAAAAGCTAGTGGGGAGAGGTGTGTTTGAAGGAATCAGGAAGAGGTGCATATCGGGAAAAATTTTAGCAATATTGTTTCAATTATCATTCACGGTTTGTGGTAGGATATGTTGTCTAATCTTTGATAAGGCTCAATTGACTGTTTTAATTTTTGATAAGGTGTTGTTGAGAAAAGTCTATATTGTTTGTAAAAACAAAAAATGTTTCATTTATGGTTCGCGTTTTGTGGCTATGGTTTTGCATGGGTATGTTACTATGAATCTTTGTGTTTTGTGGGTTTTTCCATCTGGACCGCTATTGAAACAAATATTGTTTGATTTATGGCTTCCATTTTATGGTTATGGTTGCAACAGAGTAAAATAGTTAATGTTATACAGTTCCTATTTGATTCCATTAGGCATTGTTGATTATTGTACTCTTGCTTAGGCTATATTGAACTTCATTTTCGAAAAGGTGTTTTTGAAAAGGCTATATTGTTTGAATTTTTGAAAAGGTTCTATTGAGAAAAGAGTATATTTTTGCATGGCTTGCTTACTACAATTTTTTGTGGGTTTCTCTTTATGGCTTCCATTTTGTGGCTATGTTTGCAACATAATAAAATTGCTAATGTCATGCAGTTTTTTGTCGATTATTGTTGTCTAGCTTGGGGTATATTGTCTCATTTTCGATAGAGTGTTGTTGAAAAGGCTATGCTGTTTCAATTATCGATAAGGCATTGTTGGGAAAATCCTATATTGTTTCTTATAAGCAATAATGTTCTGTTTATGGTTGGCGTTTTGTGGCTATCATTTTGCATGGGTTTTGTGGCTATGGTTTTGCATGGGATTTGTGCATTGTGGATTATTGTTCTCTAGCCTAGGCTATACTATTTGATTTTCAATAAGATAGTGTTGAGAAGGTAATATTGTTTCATTTTCGACAAGGTATTGTTGAGAAAAGACTATACTTTTGCATAGGTTTGTTACTGTGATTTTTTTTTTATGCCACCATTGACTAGAGTGATGGATAATATATTTTCCCTACGTACAAATATGTATGTATGCCATAGTAGATGAAAACAACATTCATACATAGTGATCCCCATTAGGTTATATTGTTTCATTTTCAAAAAGGTGTTGTTGAAAAGGTTCTGTTGAGAAAAGAGTATATTTTTGTATGGTTTGCTTACTGCAATTTTTTGTGGGTTTCTCTTTATGGCTTATGTTTTGTGGCTATGTTTGCAATAGAATAAAATTGTTAACATCATGCAGTTTTTGTTGATTGTTGTTGTCTAGCTTGGGTTTTATTGTCTCATTTTCGATAGAGTGTTGTTGAAAAGGTTATACCATTTCAATTATTGATAAGGCATTGTTGGGAAAAGCCTATATTGTTTCTTATAAGCAATAATGTTTTGTTTATGGTTGGCATTTTGTGGCTATCATTCTACATGGGTTTTGTGGCTATGGTTTTGCATGGGATTTATGCATTGTTGATTTTTGTTCTCTAGCTTAGGGTATACTTTTTAATTTTCAATAAGAGAGTGTTGAGAAGGCAATATTGTTTCATTTTCGACAAGGTACTTTTGAGAAAAGAATATATTTTTGCATAGGTTTGTTACTGTGATTTTTTGTGTTTGATGCCACCATTGATTGGAGTGATGGAAAATAAATTTTCCTTGTGTATAGATATGTATGTATGGAATAGTAGATGCAACCAATATTCATACACAGTGATCCCTATGTTTATTCTGTTGGTACATTGTTGGAATGATAAGCTATATTTTAAGTGTCATATGGAAGATTGATGCCACCATTGAACTAACTGTAGGAATTTACATGTAGGAGCACTATACTCTACACTCAGCCAATAGAAGAAGATTAAAACTATAGGCATCAAAGCTTAGATTTATGGGAACCTCTAGATGTGTGGTTTCCCCCTATTATGTGAACTTTAGTCAGAATTTTCGTTAGCCTTCCAAATTTTTTGAGCCTTTTGGCATCAACATTCCAGTCAGCAAGAAGGTGGTAAATGTTTCTTGAATTTTAAATTAAAAGCGTTTGGCATGTCGGTAGAGAAGGCCAACAAAAATAAACACTGGTTGAAATCCACATTAATTGTTGTATGGTTCCTCTATGGTTGCAATGTTTGCAAAGTAATTAAATAGTCCATATTATTCTTGAAGCATAGTTGTTATTTGTCTAAACCTCAATAAGGCTTTGTTACAATGCAAGGTTGTATATTAAGTGTTAGATGAAACATTGAGAAAATCATTATTGAGGCCTAGACAAATAACAACCATCCTTGAAGCCATACATAAACAACCAACAACGACTTATCATGAAGAACATGGACTATTTTACCACTTTCTAACCATTTCGAGTGGACATAAACCATAGATCAAATAAAAATTGTTATTATCTTATGAAAAGAATAAGCATAGAAAGGACTATATATGAATGTTGTCTGCATTTAATTTCACATAGATACATATCTACATGTAGGGATGAATGTTGTCCATCTCTAATTTCATAAACATACATATCTGCACATAGGGAAACTAAAATGAGCAAGAAAAAAAGAAGGCCTGCTCTCCACCTTACCTTATTGGGCCATAGAGCCCCATAAGCTCTCACCAAACAACCCGAGTAAGAACAAACATTGTCCACCACTATGATGGTTAGTGAAACTAATATTCCTAATTACACTTTATATAAAACCTATTATTATAAGGATGCTTCTTTGAGGATGAAACAAATAACAACTATCTTTGTAAAACAACAAACATGGCGAGGAGTATATATGAATGTTGTCTACATACAATCTTTGTAAAACAATAAACATGGCAAGCAATATGTATGAATGTTGCCTACATATAATTTCACATACACACATATCTACATAGAAGAAAAGATGAATGAAACACTACAAAAGAGACACATACTTTTTTGTGTGTATATATTTCCAAGCAACATATTCCTACATATACATCCAATGCATGCAATACATATATTTGGAGTTGCAAAACAAAATCTACATCAATATGTATGTTTCCAAATGTAACTGCACATATATACACATTGTTGATTGTTGTTGAATAGTTGCAAAAATATTATTTCCTTTATGATTTCCATGCAATGGCAATGGGTGGAAAGCAATAAAAGACTCTACATATACGCTTAGAGAAGAATATCCATACAAATATATATGCATCTAAAGTTATGTGTAGACAACACACATATATATCCATAGGTGGACTTCAAACATATGAATGTTGTCTACATCAAATGTGAAAAACACACAGATCTACAAATAGAAAAATATAAACTAAAACACAACAAAATGAGGCTTTCTCTCCACCCTACCATATTGGTTCATGGAGCGTCATCGGCTCTCACCAAACCCCCGAGAAAGAACATACATCATCCACCACTCTAATCAATGATGAAATCAATATGCCTTATTATGATTACTATACAACCTATCATTCTAAAAATTCCTTTTGTTAGGCTAAAAGAAATAATAACTGAAAAGGTGCATTTAATTTCAGATTCCCCAAACAATAAACATGCGAGCAGTATATATCAACGTTGCATACATCTAATTTTGCATACATACATATATGTAGACAACAAAAGAGAAATGAAACATAAGAAAGAAACAAAAAATTATTGTGTTTATATTTTTTCAAACAACACATTCTTACGTATGCATCCAACACACACAATACATATATATGTAGCTCCGAAACAAAATTTACACCTATATATATATAGTTGTAAAGTAATATCTGATGTTAGATGCAAATATGTACGCATTGTTAGTTCTTATAAAATACCTTTCAACATATTATTTTATTTATGGTTTCCATGTAGCGACAATAGTTGTAAAGGAATGAAACAATCAACATATATAGACACAACAAGCAATCAAATAGTCCACATATATGGCCACAATAATATTTAACATACTAATGTTACAAAAGAAACTAAATATTTTATGTTATTTACAAAAAGGAATTGTTGACTATTGTTTTGTAGCTTCAGGTTATAGCCAAAGATAGCGAATAACAGTCAACAATGCCTTGTAGAAAACAACATAAACTGTATAGTGTTGCAACCATCACCACAAAACAAAAGCCTTAAATGAAACAATGATGGTTTCAACAAGAACCTAGAATTTTTTTTTTTTGAAGAATGCCCTATCAATAGGCGCAAGAACAAATATAGATAAATTTAAATCTAGATACATATGTTTGTTGCTTGAGAAAATGAAATAAACATCACTTGGCACAACTTGTGATGGAAACATTGCTTCATCTATGGACTACATATTTTGGTGGTGGTTGCAATAATAGGTTGCATTCAAAAATTAGCACAGTAATTCAACACTTTATGTTATTTTCAATAAGGAATTATTGAGTGTAGAGTTGTAACTTGAGCTGCACAACATACATAGTTATCCACACCTATACTTCATAATGCATGTACAAATATATATATATATAACTTTAAATGCAATTGTTTCTATCAAAAACTATAAATCATAGAAGTATTGTGCATAATGTAGATGACAATTAAATCATTGAATGTCACATAGGAAATATAATAACAAAAAATGAAGTTATATGCAACTCCAATAAATAAGAAGACACATAAATAGCTACACATAGGCTATTCCCAAATGGCTAGCAAACAAAAAGGTAAAGGACACATAAACACCTCAAATATAACTAAGTCGGACTATATACTACAAGTATTGCCAATGCAAGTAAATAATCTCCATAGTTCACTAGATACACATGGCAAAGAGCCAATACAATTGTCAACGAAAAAAAGTAATCAAGTAGCAGACTTACGCAATTGGCACCGGAGGGTTGTCTAGTAGCTTGGGGGAGAGCTAGAGTCCACCGACATTGCTTGGCCTGCTCTTTAAAAATGTCAGAGTTGCAACGACAATAGTTGGTCACGAGATCTATTGCAACAACAAAACAAGGGCCATATATTCAATTAAAGCAACAAAGTCTAACGAGCTCCATTCCCAAATTTTTTTATTTCATTTTTTTTATCTTTCAAATTTTATGTGGAGACATTAACAATATGACTGAAAACAAACAATATTAAAAAGGAATATTTAGAAAACTCTTTGTAAATCATTTTAAAAATAGTCTTTGTTCTTGAAAAATAACTAACCTAGAACATACATTGTCCATCACTGCGATCAATGGTGGCATCAATGTTTGATATACCAATTAAAATACACCTTATCATTCTAAGGATGTCCCAACAAAGTAAACATAGGAATCATTGTGTATCAATGTTGTTTGCACCCACTATGACATACATACATATCTGCATATAGGGGAAATACATTTTCCATCGCTGCAATCAATGGGGGCATCAATGTTCCATACAACACTTAAAATATAGATTATCATTCCACGGATGTCTCGGTATGCATCAATATTGTTTGCATCTAGTATGGTATACAGACATATCTGTAGATAGGAGAAATAAAGTGAAAAACAACAAAACAAGGCACTGTCTATCACTGCGATCAATTGTGACATCAATCTTCCATATAACATTTAAAATACAGTCTATTATTCCCTACGTGTAGATATGTATGTATCTGTTGTTTTGTGGTAATGGCTGCAATAGAATAAAATAGTAAATCTTATACACTTTTTCTTTTTTTTCAATAAGCCATTGTTGTTCATTGTTCTCTAGCCTTGGTATATTGGTTCGTTATCGATAAGGTGTTGGTGGGGGAAATAATTTCTGATTTATGGCTTCCATTTTGTCGCTATGGTTGCAAGACAAAAAAATAATGAACACTCTACAATTTATGTTGATTTCCATAAGGCATTCTTGATTGTTGCATTGTAGTTAAGGGTGCACCATTTCATTTTCGACAAGATGTTGTTGACAAGACTACATTATTTCAATTTTCGACAAGTTGATGTTCGCAAAATATTGTATTGTTTTCTAATACGAATATTGTTTGATTTATGGCTTCCATGTATTGCTTTTGAAACCATCACCTCATGCAAAAAAACCAAAATAACCTACAACCACCTTCACGGAAGCTTAACAACGGTTGATTGAGCTTGCACCTTCACAGGATCTTGCCAAATTGATTGTGGTATGTATTCCATGTAGTGGCAATGGCAGCACATAAGCTTGCTATTGTGGCATCAACATTAATTGTTGTATGGTTTCCATGTAGGGGTGATGATTGTAATAACATCTGCCATTTTAAACCTTGAGAAAGATAGCAGATGCCTAAACAATTTCCAGTGAGGAATTGTTGGGTTTTGTTTTGTGGCTTTGCCTACTATCAGAGATGCAAGCCAAAAAAATGAGCTTTTCTAAAGGTTTTTTATTGTGAATTTTTGTGTTTTGTGGGTTTTTCCTTTTGGGCCACTATTGCAACCAATGTTGTTTTATTTATGGCCTTCGTTGTGTGGTGATGGCTGCAACAAAATAAAATAGTTAATGTTATATAGTTCATGTTGTCTTTCCTTCTTTTGTTTTGTGCCATATAATTTTCTCCATGTGCAGATATGTATATTTGTGAAATTAGATGCATCCAACACACATATCTACGATATATTGTATATTAAGTGCAATAATAAACATTGATATCACCATTAAATACGTTGGTGGACAATGTATGCATGCCTACCAAAAAATAGCACATACATCATGCATGACTCTGCCTAATGGTGAAATCAATGTTCCTTATTGCACTCACTATGTACAACCTACCATTCTAATTCCTTTTTTAAGGTTGAAAGAAATAATAATTGACAAGGTGTATTTAACTTTGGTTTCCCCAAATAATAAAAATCATTTGTAGTATATATGAATGTTCTCTACATCGAATTTCCATACATACATGTATCTGCACACAATAAAAGAGAAATGAATTACAAAAAAAGTAACACATCATTTTTGTGTTTATATATTTCGAACAGATTCCTACATATGCATCCAACACATGCAATACATATATATGCAGCTGCAAAAAAAAAGCTACACCGATATACATATATATATATATATATATATATATATATATATATATATATATATATATCTAAAGTTAGATGCACACATATATACACATTGTTGATTGTACTCTACAAAAGACTATATTGTTTGTTGAAACCAATATTGTTTCTTTTATGGTTCACCTTTTGTGGTGATGGTTTTGATTATGTTTGGCACTATGAATTTTTATATGATCTATAGGTTTTAGCATGTGTTGTAGGCTTTCATTTTTCTTTTCCTATGTGTATATATGTATGTATGTGAAGCTACATGTAGACAACATCCATATATACTCCTGAAATTACATGCAGACAACATCCATATATACTCAGGACACAAAATGTGAACCATAAATAAAACAATATTCATTTTTACAAAGTATATAGTGTTTTCTCAACAATAGCTTATCAAAATTTAAAACAATCAACAGTACCTTATTAGAAATCAAACAATATAGCCTGCCACAAACTAACACCAACTTTTATTGTGTAACAAAAAAAAGATACATTCTTTAAATGAAATAATAATCATTTCAACATCAACATAGATTTTTTTTTATTTAACAACACCTTATCGAAAAATACCATATATATACATAGGTACATGCCCACACATACATATAAACATTCAAATAGAAAACACCAATTGTGCAGATATAACACAATGTGGCAATCCAACCAGACAAGAACCAAACAACCATATTGATATAAAAAACTTGACATATCTATATACTGATAAAAACGTAACCTCAAAGATACATGTCAAAAATGCATATGCAAACATACAAAATCACACCATAAATAGATCAATAATGGCTTGAACATCGACCTAGGAATTTATTTTTTCCAAGAGAACCCTATCGAGAAGGGAAGAATATATCCAAATCTATAGACCAACATTCAACAATGCCTTATGAATAACAACACAAATTCTATGACATATGCTACTATACTTTGGTTCAAATACAAAACGATATAGCCAAAGCTAGAGAACAACACTCAAAAATGGCATATAGACATTTAGAATAGCAAGTACCAATTGTGCAGATATTAGAGTATGTGGAAATCAAACGAGACAAGAAGCAAATAGCTATATTGAAATTAAAAACTGGACATATCCATATTTAGATAAACACATCACCTCAAAGTTACATGTACATAATGAATATAGTATTATAGAGACATACACACTGACACCTCAAATTTAACAATAATGGTTTCAACAGCATCCTAGGGAATTCTTTTTTTCAACAGGATCTTATCACAAAGGAAACAATATAGCCATAAACCAATGTCTTTCAAAAATTGTGCAGACATTTACTATGTTTTCCAAAGATTTAAAAGTAATTTGTTACTTACAACCATTGCAACTACACATAAACCATACAATAATTAATACTGATGACATTTCACTGGCCTTGTCTAGCGACGTGACAAACACTTTCAATTTAAAAATCAAAAAAATAATCCGCCACCTTTTTCCTAACCGGAATCTAGGAGCTGGAAGGCTTAAAAACTAGGGTGAACAATGCCCTATGGAAAGCAACATAAATTTGATAACATTGACTATTTTACTGTGTTACAACCATTCACACTAAACAAAAGCCATAAATGGAACAATATATGTATGTGATTTTTTTTTTATGTTCTGCAGATTTTTCCATCTGTTGTATGCTTTCATTTTTGTTTTCCTATGTGTGGATATGTATGTATATGAAATTACATGTAGAAAACATCCATATATACTCGAATTTACTAACAAAATAATTCACAACAACAAACACATGCATTTAACTGGTTATATATTAAGACAATGGACACCAACTTATAATGTCTAACAAAAAAGATACACCTCTTTTCTTTTCTAAATTGTTGATGTCACTTATAGTTTTGTATTGATTTTTCTCTATGGTCCTCATTTTATTTTGTGTGGTATGGCTATATATCTATGTCACCCTATCTAGCACATGTGTCAGCATTTATAGCTGCTAAATTTCCTTGCAACCATCAACACCACACAAAAAGCATAAATGAAACAATACTAGTTTGAACAGTGCCCTATAAAAAATGTAACAATGTAGCCAAAGCCATAGAACAACAGTTGACTATGCCATATAGATAACAACATAAACTATATAACATGCACTATTTAATTGCATGCAAAAAACATGACACAATATAACCAAAACTAGAGAACAACAGCCAACAATGCCTTATGGAGAACAACATAAATTGTATAGCATTGCAACCATAACCACAAAATGGAAGCTTTAAATGAAACAATAATCATTTCAAAAACAACATAGAAAATTCTTTATTGAACAACACCTTATTAGAAATGACCATATGCACACATACACACTCACACATACATGTAAACATTCAAATAGCGAATACCAATTGTGAAGATATAACACTATGTGGAAATCCAACCAGACAAGAAGTAAACAACCATATTCATATAAAAAACTCGACATATCTATATACAGATAAATGTGTAACCTCAAAGATAGATGTAGAAAATGCATATGCAAACATACACACTCACACCATAAATAGAACAATAATGGGCTAAACAATGACCTAGGAAATTCCTTTTTCCAAGAGAACCCTATCAGAAAGGAAAGAATATTGGAAAAGCCACAAACCAACATTCAACAATGCCTTGTGGATAGAAATGTAAATTCTATCACATATACTATTGTATTGTGGTTCGAATCCAAAACGATATAGCCAAAGCTAGAGAAAAAAACTCTACAATGACATATAAACATTGTGAATAGAGAAAACCAATTGTGCAGATATCAGAGTACGAAGAAAATAGTTATATTGATATTAAAAATTGGACACATCCATATTTAGATAAACACATCACCAAAAACCTACATGCATGTAATGAATATGCAAATATACACATTGACACCTTAAATGAAACAATAATGCTTTTAGCAACATCCTAGGGAATTCTTTTTTTCAACAGGACCTTATCAGAAAGCAAACAATATAGCCATAACCCAATGGATTTCAAAAATTGCACAAAAAATTTATATGTTTTCCAAAGCTTTAAAAGTTACTTGTTACTTACAACTATTGCAACTACACATAAACCATACAAAAATTAATACTAATGCCATTTTGTTGGCCTTCTCTATCGACACTCAAAACACTTTCAATTTAAAAATTAAAAAACAATCTGCCACCTTTTTTCGGCCAAAATACGGTAGCCAGAAGACTTAAAAACTAGGGTCAACGATGCCCTATGGAATACAACATAAAGTCCATAACATTGACTATTTTACTATGTTCCAACCATTCATTCTAAATAGAAGCCATAAATGAAATAATATAGCCTAAGGTAGACAACAATAGTGAATAATGCCTTATCCAAAACAACATGACTTGAATATCATCAACTATTTTATTCTATTGCAACCATCTCCGCAAAAAAAAATCCATAAATGAAACAATATTTGTATCAACAGTCACCCAGATGGGAAAACCCACAAAACACTAAAAATCACAGTAACAAACCCATGCAAAAACATCATCGTAAAAGCCAAACCATAAATCAAACAATATTGGTTTCAACAATCTATATAGCCTTTTTTCAATAGAATCTTATCAAAAAGGAAACAACACTTGATGCCTTATGAAAAATAATGCAAACTATATAACATTAACTACTTCATTGCATTGCAACCATCCCCAGAAAATATTGCTTTCAATAGTGACCCATATGGAAAACACACAAAACACAAAAAACTCATAGCAATAGACCGATTCAAGACCTTCACCACAAAATATGAAGTATAAATGAACAATATTTGTTTGAAGAGCAACCTAGATGAAAAAACTCAAAAAAAAAAACGAGATTAACTATTTTGCAACCATTCACACAAAACTGAAGCCATAAATGAAACAATATAGCCTAACCTAGAGAGTTGCAACCATTGCCACAAAATAAAAGTCATAAATCAAACAATATTGGTAACAACAGTCACCTAGATGGAAAAACCCGCATTACACAAAAAATCCTAGTAACAAACCCATGCAAAACCATCACCGCAAAAGCCGAACCATAAATCATACAATTTTTATTTCAACACACCATATAGTCTTTTTTCAACAAACCTTATCGAAAAGGAAACAATATAGACTAAGCTAGAGAATAACAATCAACATTCATTCCCTTGTTGAGTCGAAGACCGAAGGTTTCCTATTAAAGCTTGATATCTCTAAAGCCTATGATAGAGTTGATTGGATCTTTTTATTTAAAATCTTGAAGGCTTTTGGCTTTAATAATAGGGTTATTCAAATGGTGGAACAACTTGTGTCCACTGCTTCCATATCGACTATGGTCAATGGATCCCTTACCTCCTTTTTTCAGAGTACCAGAGGTCTAAGGCAGGGTGATCCTATATCTCCTATTTTATTCACTATTATGGCTGAAAGTTTAGGCAGGAATATGAAAAATCTGGTTGACTTCAAATTTTTTTTTGGGCTCTGACCTTCCTCAAGCAACCTGATGTGCTCACATCAACAATTTGTTGATGACACTATGCTTATGGGTCAAGCTACTGTGTCTAAAGGAAAATTTATAAAACAATTGCTTGATAAGTATGGGAGAGCTTTGGAAAGCTGATCAACAATCAAAAAAGTTCTTTGTTCTTCTTCAATACTCCAGCTCATAGACAAGCCAAAATTGCCAGAATTCTAGATTGCAGGATGGAGTCCCTTCCTGCCACCTACCTTGGTCTTCCTTTAAGTATGAAACCTCCTGAGTCTTTCTAGATCTCGTTGGTGGATAGATTTAGTAAGAAGCTTGCGGGCTAGAAAGGAGGTCTGCTAAGTCAAGCTGGTAAGCTTCAGCTCCTCAAAGCCTCTCTCTAGAATCTTCCTATCTACACCCTGAGCCTCTTTAAGATTCTAGAAAAATTTGCTGATGCCATTGAAAAAATTCAAAAAATATTTCTTTGGTTGGGTGCTGAGGAAAATAAAAGAGTTCCCCTAATTGACTGGAATCTGGTCTGTATACCTAAAAAGAACGGCAGTCTTGGCTTAAGAAGAATCAGAACTGTCAATAAAATCCTTTTAGCTAAGCAAGTTTGGAGAATCTTCTCTTCTTCTTGGGAGTGGATTGATATTATGGCTAGTAAATACTTAGAAAACAATTGTTCCTCCATTTTAAAGATGGATCCCCACCTCATTCTGAAAGGGTCCATATGCTGGAACAACTTTATCATTGGAAAAAAGATTGTGGAGGATGGCATTGGATGGCAAGTGAGAAATGGTAATTGTACAAGATTCTGGGAAGACCAATGGATTTTTAAGGAACCCATGATAAAAATCAACTCCTTCAGAGAATGGGCTGAGAATTGCAAGGCTCGGTTTGGAACCTATGTGAAAGACTACAGAGTGAACGGTAATTGGGTGGACTTGGGCAGTGTCAGTCAGGGTTTGGCTCCCATCCAGACTTCGTTGCTGGCTGTTAGACTTAGTTCTGAGCAGTTGGATGATTGAGTGGTTTGGATTGATGATCCCTCTGGCAACTTTTCTATGTCTTCCACCTTTGCCAGGATCACTTCTTCCTTGGATCACCCTCCCTTTTGGTCTAAAGCCTGGTTCAAACATCTGATTCCTAAAATTAACATCTTCTTCTGGATTCTTCTCCAAAATAAGGTGCTCATGATTGACAACCTGTGCAAATGCGGGTTTCAAATCCCAAATAGATGCTTTCTCTATAAGATGGAGGCAGAATCTATACGCCATTTATTCCTTCATTGCTCTTTTGCTGCTTCTCTTTGGGAAAAATTCATCAGGTTATGGAACCTTCATTGGGTTTTCCCTTTGTCTATTGAAGATCTCTTTTCTCAGTGGAAAGCCCCGATAAGGAATTCTTTGCTCAAGTCTCTTTGGGATCTATCCTTCCCTCATATTGCTTGGGGCCTTTGGAAAGAACATAACAACATAATTTTTAGGGGCAAAGAAGCATCTGTGGATATTGTCTTTGATAAAATTGTCAAAGCTCTAAAGGAAAACTTCAAAGTCGTGGCCCAGAAGGACAGGAAGACCATGAAAGTGGAGTTTTCAAACTATGATCTAACTGTTGCTAAGGAATGGAACATCAATCCTAATTTTCCTAGACCTATTACGAAGGCCAAAAAGGATAAAGAGGGAATTTGCTAGTCTTTTCCGCCTAACGGGTGGATCAAAGCTAACTTTGATGGCACGGCTAAAGGCAATCTGGGGACAGCGGGCTGTGGTGGAGTTATAAGGGATTCCTATGGCAACCTCATTGGTGCGATTGCCTCTCCACTTGGCTCTCAAACTAATCATCTGGTAGAGGTTGTTGGCGCTTACCACATCATAAATTTAGCCCAAAGTCTTAACATAAAAAATCTATGGCTTGAAGGAGACTCAAAAAACATAATTGACTACCTCCGTGGCAAGTCTCCGCCATCGTGGACCATCAATTCGTGGATTGAGGAAGCCATATTGAACTTGGCCAAATTTGAAAAAGTTAAAATATCACACGCCTATAAAGAAGCCAATGCTGTCGCAGACTTTTTTGCTAATGAAGGAATTAAGAATAAAGAAGTGTGTACATGGCTAAATATTAGCGATCTAAATTTTAATGTTTGTGCCCTTTTAAATTATGATAAATCACATGGTAAAGCGATGTGTTATCCCTTTAATGAGGACAGTTTGGATCTATCACATCACAATCATTAGATTGTATGGGACCGGGCCCAGTGGAGTAATTTGCAAGAAAACTCCACATGCTTTGTGGGTTCTTAGATTCAGCGGGGCCAATTTTAGAAAGGCTTGTGTTTGGACCTACCTCACTGTGTCGGCCAAAATGGGAGGATACAGAAAGTGAATTGAGCTGAACAGCTACGAAATACATATGAAAAATGGCAAGGTTTGGAATAAGATTAAAAGCGGAGGGTTGACTCCCTTCCTTGAGAAGCTTCATGGCTCTAACCAAGAGGCCACGGATCTCTTCGTCAAAAATTGGAATGATGGTAATTTGACTCTGTTTGGTAAGAATGTGGAACTCAGTGAAAACCTCATCGCTGATGTTACGGGATTACCCACTAATGGGAAGAAGTTCTTTAGGGATAGGGCTTTTTCTAATGAAGTTGTTATTAGATTTCCTAAAAAGGATAAGGAAAGGCTAAGTATGATCAAAATTGCTAACAGTTACTTTGATGTTAAATCCATAAATACTATCTGGAGAAAGGTTCTTCGGGTCATCATGGAGTATATTACGGTGGATGGGCACTTCACTAAAGTCTATGGATACCACTTTTCTCTGCTCAACCATTTCCGACACAAGGTAAGGGTCTCTATCCCATATTATCTTTTTTGCTCCTTAAAGAAAAGCTTGGAGGACAATAAGAAGAACCCTAAAAGATTTCCTATTCTGCACACTGGGCTAATTAGGCTTATTCTTGAACATCTCCATGTGCCTGCTACTGCTATCTTGGAAACCAACCCTAATTCTGAGAGTGATGATACTGAGCCCAGTGACTCGGGCTATTTGCCTAACTCTAACCCAGCTAGAAAAGCCCCTAGCTTGCATGCTGGCCCTTCCAAGAATACTAGTAAAACCCGTGTTGAGCTTGAGTTTGACAGTCCTTCCCTTAAGATCAGCCCCGTTGACATGAAAACTGAGGCCAAAAGCCTTGTTTCCTACTCTGAAGAGTCCTCTGAGTCGGAGGAATCTGAGACCAACAAATCTGAGCGTAGCGCTGACCCTTTGTCGGACATACATATTAATGATAATTCACCTGTTAACACTGGAAAAGAGCCCTCTCTGGATTACCTCAACCTTGCCAAAACCAATTCCGAGTCCCATTCTAAACTCTTGGATTGGACTTTCTCTGAAATCAATGAGCTGGAAGTTAAAAACTGGGCTCTACAAAGTAAGATCAAAGAAATGGGTGCTAAGATTGCTAAGTTGGAAAAGAAAGAAGAGGCTCATAGTAATAGAAAGATTGACACTGAAGCTAGGAACTTAAGGAATACCATCATAACTATAGCCGAGCAAAATAACCATATAGCAAGACATAATGCTATAATCATTAATGCGATGACTAAGAAGCTCGATAAAGCCCAGCAGGGGTTTCTAGTGGTTGAGCTGGAGGATACCAAGGATAAAAGCCAAGAGGATGTTGGCATTTCTAGAAGAACTAGAGCCAACTTGAAGCGCAAGGCCCCCCTTACCCCGAAAATGATTCAAATTTTTAAAAAGGGGGTTAAAGATATGTAGGAGCTAGAGGCGGAGGTAGAATCTGTCCTTAGGACTCTGAATTAAGGGCTGGGGTTTTCTTTGTTCTTTCTTTGCTGGTCCTTCTTTCTTGACCTTTCTGGTCCTTTTTGGTTGGTTGTTGTTGGTCTTTTCTCAAGCAGCTATTTTTTTGGTGGAACTCTGGTTTCCTCTTTGCTATCTTGTAAACTTTATGGTTTCGGGTCCCTGTAAAACCCGTTTTACCCTTTTATCAAAAACAATCAACATTGCCTTATGCAAAATAACATAAAGTGTATAAAATTAACTATTTCATTATGTTCCAACTGTCACCACAAAATAGATTCAAAACCTTCACCACAAAACGTGAACCATAAATGAAACAATATTGGTTTCACCAGTGACCCAGATGAAAAACCCAACAAAAAACACATGAATTCATAGTAAAAAACCAAATCACAAATACATAATATTTCCTTCTACCCACCATGACTACATGGAAACTGTACAAACAATATTTGTTTTGATACAGTGACCGAGATGAAAAAACCCACAAAAAACACTTGATTTCATAGTAACAAACCAACACAAAAATAAACGATGTTTCCTTCCACCCATCGCAACTACACAGAAACCATAAACAAAATAATATAGCATAAACTACAAAACAACAATCAACAATTCCCTTTGGAAAATAACATAAACTATTTTTGAAATACTCGAGAAATAGTTTTTGCAATATGCACCTCTTCCCACACCTCTTCACACTTGCTTCAAATGCACGTCTTCCAGATTGCTTTCTCTTCACTCCCTTCTTTCTCCAGCACCTGCAGAAAATGGACAAAGAATTATCACAACCGACACTTTTGTACAACTTTTGCAACCATCGCCCCATGCAAAAAACACCAAATAACCTCCAACCACCTTCACAGAAATTCCAAAATCGATGGTCACACTTGCACCTTCATAGAAGCTTTCCCTCCTCACTCACAACTATCTTCAACAACAAGGTAAACACAAAGAATGACACCAAACAATTCCTTATCGAAAATTGTGTAGACATTTGCTTTGTTTCCCAAGGATTTTAAAGGGCAGGTGTTACTTACAACAATCTCCACTACACATAAACCATACAAAAATTAATGTTGATGTAATTTCGTTGGCCTTATCTATTGACACACCAAACACTTTTTGAAAAACAATCTGCCACCTTTTCCCCGACGCCAAAAAGCTCAAAAACTGGGAAGGCTAATAAAAATTCTGACCAAAGTTCACACAAATAGCCTATTGGCTAATTAATTTATATGATCAAACTAGTGATTGGTTGATTTCTTTATCCTAGAATTAAGATTTACCAAGATTGAAAATCACCTAAGTGATTAAGTTGATCACTTGATTTTATGAATGATTATTTGAATTAGAGCCATAGGTGAGAATTACCTATTGGGTGGTTAGAGTTGCTACATGATTAGTTTCTTTACACTCTTGATATGAAGTCACATTGTTGAAAATATTCTACTCTTTGAATAATTCTTTTACCAAGGAGGTTACACTCTCAAATGGAATCATCTATTATTATTATTATTCTTTGATTGAGGTCATTCATGGAAAGGACTCATCTCTGATGAGAATCATGTAATAACGTTCAAAGTATTGTTGAATGGAGTCAGTTATTTATGAGTTTTTAATCTATGATTAGATGAAGCTTATGTAGCTAAACTTTACATTATAAATTTATACTTGGGACCAAATTGTCTTTGAAGTGAATAGCTTGTTCATGCAAAGTTTATTTGTAGACTAGGAAAGCTCTTATGTTATACCTGAGATTAGAATATCCATTGAAGGGGGAAACTTATGCTTAGGCTTAATTAGTAGAGATACCGTTGTGTTTTGGGAAAAGGGGATTAGTTTATTTCTAAGGTGAAGGATTACCTATGGAAGGAAATTACCTAAGCATAGTAAATGAATGGTCATAGTTCAAACCGCGCTATAGAAGTGTATGTGAATAGGAAGACTGTCACTCAAAGTACTGGGTGAGAATACTTTGGCCAAAGTCGTGCAATTTGTTAGTGTTTACACTGCCAATTCAGTGTGTTCCTTTTATACATTCTAGTTCAGGATTTTCATACTCGTAGGGGAAACGACTGTATTATTAGGTTCTGGTTTGTAGGACACAACATTAAGCTCGGATATGCTAATGTTATGGGGTTTACCAACTAATCTCTTTTTCGAAGGGTAGTTCCATCTTGTCATATGTGACAGATGTGCGGGGAACCACATTTGAGATGTGGTTAGAAAAAAATTGCTTGAGTGATTCTTCTCCTCATCAGATGGTGACCAAGGTTTGCGAATATTTACACCACCATTGGGAATAGTTGGATTGTATGCACCAAGAAGTGGGGACATTCAAAATGTATGCACCATTGTGGAAACATCAAGACTAATTTATATATCTATTGTTAGATGAAGCTCAAAAGAGCTATGTATGTATCATGTACTCATTTATATGGAAGGATGTAATCTTGAATAAATTTGATTTTATTCAATGTGAAATATATGTTATGGAAAGATTTGTGAAATTACAATGAAATTCAATGGAATTTTGGAAATAGTGTTATTTCAAATGTGCATGTAATTTACATTATGGAAAAGAAAATTTCTTATTGCTATGTTATGGCATCATGACCATTCACTTGAGGTGAAAAGTTGAAAAATTTTACTGAGAAAAACACTAGAGTTGTTAAAAATTTATGATATCATTGTATTCCAATTTCACTATAATTCTATTGGTGTTTTTCTTATTTTTAGCATTACATTGTTCTAAGAATTTTTTTTTCATTTATACTGTTTCAACAAAAAGTGTATACCTTGGCACTTTTTCACTCATTTTGGCCTTTTCCATCAGATTTTGTCCTTGCTTACCTTGATTCAACCTTGTTAGCTTGCAATTCATCAATGATCTAATGATGTTTTACTAAGGTGTTGTGAAGTGTTGTAATGCATATCCTCACTTTTCTAAGACCCTTTCAACATAATTAACCTAAATAATACATTCTTACACCTTCCTAAGCCTTAAGATAGAGTTTTGTAAAGTTTTGTGTTGCATTTTCACACTTATCTAGGCTCATCACCCTTAAATCAACCCCTTTTAGATGCTAATTTTCCCTTTCAATGCATCATTAGTCCCAAACTAAGTGTGTTTTGGGAGGCAAAACTGATTAACTTTATTAAACACAAATTCATTCTCAACCACCACCAAAATTTTCCCAGGTGGACTAGGTTGCCACTTTGGGTGACCTAGTCCCTTTAGGCATAAAATTCAAATTTTAAATGAGATACAATGAGAATCTTGCTTCCTAAACACTAGGGTTGGCCTATTAGGTTGAATTTTGGGAAAATTAGGGTTTCACATGTACAAATAAGGGTTTTCACCTCCATTTTTCCTCTCTCCTAGCTTGTTTTTACTCTATTTCTCTCAATCTTCAAGAACTCAAGCATCCAAGACTTCACAAGCAAGCATACAAGCATTAGGGTTTTTCAGGTCATCTCCATTGGAGCTGCTCATGTATGTTGCAAACCATCAACAACAAAGGTTTGGTAAGAATTTCCATTAAGTTTATCATTCACACTTAAATTCCTTTACTTTCATCTTATTTGGGTTTCATCACCTACAAAGGGGTTTGACTTAGGCAAACCCCTATTTCCTAACCCAATACTTTCTTGGTCTTTGCATGTGATAGCCAGTTTTGAAGTAGATTTGGTGAAGTACAAAGTGTTGCAAGAAGAACCAACATTCTTGTCAAGTCAAATCCAAGCCTCAAAACCCTAGGAAGGACAAGAAGACAAGCTACATGTCACTTTTGAGAGTTCTTGTCACAGATTGTTGTATAAAAGGGAAACATCAATCAGGACCCACAAAATCAAAGCATGATTCCTCAAAAGTCTACAAGAGGACTAGGTCGCCCTTATTAGAGACCTTATCCCTATTCTAGGCCCAAAAAAAGGGTTTCTATATTTTTGGGCACACATTTCCTCAAAACCTTTTTTGGAAAAATTTATAGCTTGGAGGACTAGGTCGCCCTAGTTGGCGTAAGTGTCCTTTTTCTCAGCTCAAGCATTTTCTAGGGGATCCCGAGAGCATTCAACTGCAAGATCACTTTTCCAGGTACACATCTTCTATCCTCTGTTATTTTCTTGAACATACACATTTAGGTCATTCTAGAGTAGCTTTGCATTAGTTTAGTTTAGTTTTATTTGCATTGCATACATTTATATTAGCATCATTTTACTTTCAGTTCTAGCCACACATCACACATACTTAACACAAACCAATCATCAAAACCCTATCCTTTGAATGAATCTACCCATACACATATCAACATAGAGGAAAGAGTGTTATTCCTAACCAACTGCCCTTAGGGTGAAGAACCCTAAGAGCCTAGTAAGGGAATCCTCTTTCCCTTGTTAGCATATATGTGTTTTTGGTGGTTCGTATTGGTGAAACTTACCATAGACCATTAGCTAGCTTTCTGATTTTTGCATTTCATCTTACAGATAGCTTTCATTGCATTGAAATCTTTTATTGTTTGCATCCTAGGGTTATTGAAGAAAGTGCATTTAGTGAAAATTTATTATAAATCTGCACATTGCATTGCATTTTTAATAAGAAAACACAATTTGTTTTGTTGCATTTTTAGTTTCTATTTGCACCGAAATATTAGAAAAACCATAAAAGTTAGCCAAAACTTCAGGAATTTTACAAAACCAACACTACTAGGACTAATTCGCCATCCTGAGCGACCTAGTCCTTTGGCACTATTTTTTGTCAAATTCTCAAAAAAATTTCAGTAGTTTCTATCTTCCAACTTTTTGGTTTTTCCTTTCTATGTTTTGTTCTAGCATCTCAATTTCCACCCCTTTTGTCACCTTTTCTTGAATTTCCTTAGGGAACCATCTCTAAGAATTTAGTGTTCCTTTGTTGATACAATTGTGAGATGAAGTTCAGGGATCATGGAATCTACCAACAACACCCTCGTTGTAGATCTTGGCATCTCTCCAACTTCAACTCTTGGTATTGACAATGGTGCATTAGGCTTAGAAACTATCCTTAGTAATTCCTTGCACCTAGATGATACAACTGGTGATAACAATAACCTCCCACATGATAAGATCTTCCATATCCATGTCGATCTCTCTAATTATCAGCATGAAGTCAAATTTGAACCCATCTCAGGGACTACCATCCCTACCATTGAGCTCCTACATCGTTTAATTGACCATGATAATGGCTTAAGTGTCATGAAGAGGATTGCATAAATCTATGAAAAACATGCACCTAAGACATCTCCTTCACCCACTCCTATATCTGGCCATGGCGGACCTTCCACTCCTCCCCCCTCAATCATTGCTTCGATTCTAACCTATACATCCCCTAGTGTGACAACCACTATGCAAAAAATTAGTAATGCGGTACCTCCCCTCACCATCACCACTAGCATCCCTACTTCTCTTGTGGCATCCTACCCCCTTACCTCTTCCACTATCCCTACCCTCACTATTCCTACCACTTCTCCTTCCACCACTTTCACCCCTTCACCTCTCTCACTTCCACCTCATAGCACTTACAGTGACCCTCTCATTACACAACTATTTCACACTATAACTAATATGCAACAACAAATATCCTCCATTAACAAAAAACAATATGGCTCCCCCTCCCATTATGTTTGTAGTAACTCATTGTCCCTTGACATCCTCCACAATACTTTTCCATGAGGAATAGAGATCCCTAGATTCGAGAATTATGGCGGGAAGGGTGACCCTTCTAACCATGTCAACCCTAAACTACCCTTTGTAGTGACTTTTCTCTTGACGACAAGTTGCTCGCTAAGTTATTTCCAAGAACTCTTAAAGATGCAACCTTAGATTGGTTCTCTTCCCTACCTAATAATTCCATTAGTTCGTTTAATGAATTAGTGTCCATGCATTCATTACTCACTTTCAAGTTTACATGGCTCCAAAGAAAGCTTTAGCCAACCTCATGAGATGTAAACAAGCTAATACCAAGAAGATCACTAATTTTATCTCTCGCTACCAAGTTCTTTATTCCTTGATTCATGTTCAGATCCCCGATACCCATCTACAGAAGATGTTTACCGAAAACCTTGTGACATCCCTTCAAGATAAACTTAATCTCATAAAGTTTTCCTCCTTTATGCACCTATGTCAAGCACTTTGTGACTACCATAACTCTACTAGCAGTTGTTACTCATGGTCCACTCCTAGTCATGATGAGAAGCCCAATAACTCTTCCCAATCCAATCCTCAACCTTTTCATAAACCGAACAAAGGATTGCTCCAATTCAACCCTTTATCTTCAAACCCCCCACCCGTTAATAACCAATTGGCCACTGTTAAGTCTATCATGCCCTTTAATTATGGAGACCCTAAGCATACTTTCACACCCTTGCCCAACACCCTTCATAACACCATGACCCAACTACTTCAGCAACATATGATTTCTTTACCTCTCATCCATACACCTCATCCTAACAAACCATTACCCCCTTCTTACAATTCCACTACTTATTGTTAATTTCATCACCAAAACAAACATGACACTGAACAATGTAAGCCTCTAAAGCACCTAGTGCATGACCTCATTGATTCAGGACATCTATTCGTTGTGCAACAATGTTAAAAGCAATACATCTGTGGCACCCCCTAATAAAAACTTGAAAATCTTTACCAGCCCCAATCCCAATCATAATGTTTCATTTGTCAAAACCAAGTGAACCTTCCCCACCTGATGTCATCAATGTGGATTCACAAGATCTACACTTTGCTTCTCTTTCCCCGGTAACCCATGTCATACCTATCAATGAAATGGTAGGCACAATAGACATTATCCATCATAAGCGCCCAACCAAAGGACCTCTTGATATTTCCTTCTTTGCACAAGACATACTACAATACCTTCCTGATGGCCCTCTCTACATAGCCGGTCGCATGTATGATAAGCCCACCAATGGGATACTCATAGATTCCACATGTGGTGAGAATGTCATCATCGAAGATTTTTTGGTATTACATAATCTTGACTGAGATGTCTATAATCGATCTACTGTTGGGTCAAAACATACAATGGTTTTGTGTGCTTGATGATTGCATCGATTGCCCTCCCATTGCAAATAGGTCCCAAAACATTGGATGTTATCTTTTTAATTATTCCTCAATCGAACCAATTTCGCTTATGACTTGGCCATCCATGGCTTCATTCTATGAAAGTGGTCCCATGCATCATTCACAAGTGTGTGAAGTTTCCTATTGAAAATGACATATTTACCGTCCATCATAGTGGTTTTAACCCATTATCCTCTAAGGGTAACTTTTCCCTGGATGTCTTTTGGTTTGAACCTATGGAGCCCATCACCCCTAGGTGAGACTTCCTATTCATTGCCTATCAAAATTTTAAATCCAAGAAGATCTCTGAACTTTCTTTACACAATATACCTCCCTCTACCTTGGACTCACCCATCCTTGATGAATTCATGTTGCCAACCTACTCGTGAAACCTCCTCCACATCATCCAAGAGGCTTGGGGATCATGATAGTAACTCTGTCCTCCCACCCCACACTAAACAAGTCTATAAAGCCAAAGAGAAGGTGGATGAACCACCCATTGTTCCTCCTATCCCTCCTCTCTGAGATGATACACAACCTATGGTGGATTGTCCCACACCTTCTCCCACACACCTTGACCAAAAAAAAAATGGAATAAAGAGGCTAGAAAGCATAGACGTCATCTTCGTGCTCTTTCCCACCAATCTCATGAGGAAGAACAAGCTGAGGAGCCCAACCCACCTATGCTTGAGGCCACACCTATTAATCCTCCTCCTCCACCCCCACAGCCAGATCCTATACCTCTCGCATCACCTATTTTACAAGCCACCACTAATATTGTCATATGCCCCACCATTGTCATCAACTTAGATGATGATGATGATGATGAGAATGCTTGCATCGATGAAGAGGTTCACCAAACCTTGAGTTCATTATTCTTGTCTTTCACGGGCATCCATGAGAATTCTCCTAGGACAAGCATTGATCTTGACGCTAGTTCAAAAATTGCTTCCATTCCTCTCGCTAGTCGCCCTCCTAGAAATTATACTAAGAAAGATTGGGAGGAAAATGAATTGCTCGCAGAGTGACGCACATGCGCCTTACTAGTCCTTCTTTTTCCCTTTTCCTTTTGCATTTATGTTTCGTGTATTCCCTGTTTTGTTTGATGTTTTTTCACTCTTTGTGACATTCTTCTATATGCATCTCCCTTCTTCTATATTCCATGCATGCCTTTTCAATTTTTGATTTTCGCTTTTCGCTTTTTCCTTTCATTTGGGAATGATGCAACGCATTGAGACCACAATGTCTCCTTCATGTTGACCCAAATGAACCTCTTTTTTCATTTTTTTCATCTTTTTCCTTTCATTTGGGGATGATGTAGGGCATTGAGACCACAATGTCTCCTTCACGTTGACCCAAATGATCCTCTTTTTTTCTTTTCTTTTTTCTCTTTTTCCTTTCATTTGGGGATGATGCAAGGTATTGAGACCGCAATGTCTCCTTCATGTTGACCCAAATGAACCTCTTCTTTCTTTTTTTTTCTCTTTTTCCTTTAATTTGGGATGATTCAAGGCATTGAGACCGCAATGTCTCCTTCATGTTGACCTAAATGACGCTCTTATCTTTTATCTTTTTCCTTTCATTTGAGGATGACGCAAGGCAGTGAGACCACAATTTCTCCTTCATGTTGACTCAAAAACCATGGCTATTTTTCTTCTGTACTTTTCTTTTGCTTTCTATGGTCCTTTTTTTGGGGGATGATGCAAAGCGTCGAGACATCCTATGTCTCCTCCATTTTGACCCAAAATGGCTTCTTTTTCATTTTTCTTTCACTCTCTATGTTTCCTTCTTCCAGTTCTATGTATTTGGGGGGATGATGATAGTTCCACGCTCTTTACAATAAAAAATGCAACAACAAATATACTAACCCAAAATCCATAGATCCCTTATGTGTTTGGCATTTTTTATTTTGGGGGCATACCCCCCTATTCTCTTGATTTCTTCTTTTTTGCATGATGTAGCCTTTCTTGGATACCTATCACTTGACATTGGGCTTTTCAAGTAGGCTCTCATGTCCCTTTTCATTTTTCCTTTCTCTTTAAAGAAATTGCTCACAAAGCGGTGTGTAGCAATCCCTTTAAAGTGGGGACATACATTGGCACTATTTTACTTTATGCACTTGCATTTTCTTTTTATTTTCATGTGCTTCCTAGTGCAACCTTGTCACTTCACATGATGCGTTTCTCACTTTGTGGATGACATTCACTATAATTTCCTTCATAAGGGTGACTTTTCTTAGCATATTATATTCCTCTTAGTGGCTTGATGCAATGCATTGCATCCCCTAAATTGTGAGTCTTCTATACTTTGATTGGTCCTCTTTTGGAGACATGACATGAAATTTCCCCTAAGTTAAAGACCTCATATGAACTAAACAAGACTCCTTCAAATACTTTCATTTTTCATTTTTGCACTTTTCACTTTTTGCATTTTACATGTTGTACCTTTTTCATTTTATGCATACATGGGCACCTTGGATAACAAAACTTGCATAACTGTAGTGCCATCTTGCACTTGTTCATGGGTTCTAATCATCCAAGGCTTTGCTTGTCTCATGAACCGCACCCTTGTCCTTTGTGGCTCCTTAGCAAAGTTATTAGGAGGTATAACTTTGGTATGGTTGAGCGGGAAGCCCAATTAGTAGCAAGACTTTCCCCATAGCCACCTTTTTTGTGTGTAAGTGCATACCAACCATGTGTATGTATCTCACCACCTTTTGGAATTCTCAACTGGTGGACAACTGAAAGTCTCGTCGACCTAGAGTGAGTACATCCTTTCCTTTCAGAAAAACAACCTAGATTGGATCCATAACTAGGTGGAGAAATAGTCGAAGCTTGATCTGACCTCTTCACATCACTCCTTGGGTGATATGTTATACTTATGTTTAGTTGGCCATGGGATCTTGATCTTGGGGGCTTGATCATCCCTCTTGGTCATAGTCGGGTCACCTTACTAGCATGAGTGCATTATATCCCACTCGACATGCATGATTCAACTACTTTAGTGTGAGTTTGATGAAAGTTCATACTCTCACTAGAGTGGGGGCTAAAGGTGTCACCAAAAAGTGTATACCTTGGCACTTTTTCACTCATTTTGGACTTTTCCATCAAATTTTGGCCTTGTTTACCTTGATTTAGCCTTGTAAGCTTGCAATTCATCAATAACCTAACAATGTTTTACTAAGGTGTTGTGAAGTGTTGTAATGCAAGCTTACAACACTTTTCTAAGACCCTTTCAACATAATTCACCTAAATAATGCATTCATACACCTTCCTAAGCCTTAAGATAGAGTGTTGTAAAGTGTTGTGTTGCATTTTAACACTTATCTAGGCTCATCACCCTTAAATCAACCCCTTTTAGATGCTAATTTTCCCTTTTAATGTATTGTTAGTCCTGACCTAAGTATGTTTCGGGAGGCAAAACTAATTAACTTTATTAAACACAAATTAATTCCCGACCACCACCAAAATTTTCCCAAGTGAGTCCCTTTAGGTATAAAATTAAAAATTTAAATGAGATTCAATAGGAATCTTGCTTCCTAAACCCTAGGGTCGACCTATTAGGTTGCATTTCAGGAAAATTAGGGTTTCACATGTACAAATAAGGGTTTTCACCTCCATTTTTCCTCTCTCCTAGGTATTTTTACTCTCTTGCTCTCAATCTTCAAGTACTCAAGCATCCAAGACTTCGCAAGCAAGCATACAAGCATTAGGGTTTTCAGGTCATATCTATTGGAGTTGCTCATGTATGTTACTGACCATCAAAAACAAAGTTTTGGTAAGAATTTCCATTAAGTTTATCATTCACACTTATGTTCCTTTTCTTTCATCTCATTTGGGTTTAATCACCTACAAAGGGGCTTGACTTAGGCAAACCCCTATTTCCTAACCCCAATACTTTCTTGGTCTTTATATGTGATTGCAGGTTTTGATGCAGATTTGGTGAAGTACAATGTGTTGCAAGAAGTACCAAAATTCTCCTCAAGTCACATCCAAGGCTCAAAACCCTAGGAAGGACAAGAAGACAAGCTATAGGTCACTTTCCAGAGTTCCTATCACAGATTGTTGTAGAAAAGGGAAACTTCAACTAGGACCCACAAAATCAAACCCTAATTCCTTGGAAAGCTACAAGAGGACTAGGTCACCCCTATTGGCGACCTTGTCCCCGTGCTAGGCTTAAGGGTTTATATATTTTTGGGCACCCATTTTCCTGAAACCTATTTTGGCATAATTTCCACGTTGGAAGACTAGGTCACCCCAGTTGGTGTAAGTGTCCTTTTGCTCAGTTCAAGCATTTTCCAAGGGATTCTGAGAGCATTCAAGTGCAACATCACTTTTCCAAGTACACATCTTTTGTCCTCCTCTAGAGTAGCTTTGCATTAGTTTTTTTTTGTTTTATTTACATTGCACACATTTAGATTAGCATCATTTTACTTTCAGTTCTAGCCACACATCACACACACTTAGCACAAACCAATCATTAAACCCCTATCTTTTGAATGAACCTACCCATACACATATCAACATAGAGGAAACAGTGTTATTCCTAACCAAGTGCCCTTATGGTGAAAAACCCTAAGATCCTAGTAAGGGAATCCTCTTTCCCTTGTTAGCATATATGTGTTTTTGGTGGTTCATAAACAAACTCCAAGGTATGTTATATTTGAAATCATAAAACAAAATAATCCATGATGAATCAAAATAAAGTAGGGTAAGAGAAATCTTTCCACCTATTTTTTCTTTTGAGCTCTGCAAAACTAAAGGGGTATTCCCTATTAGATCCCACAAATAAATCAATTTCAAATTTTCTTCACAAGAATAAAACATTAAGAATATACAATTTGGTCGATTCTTTTAAGATGATTTTCTAGCTTAATTGAGCCTTATTGAAATAATTAAGATTCAATTTTAATAATCACTAATCTTAATTTTTTTTTTAAATTAGATGAATAAATGGAGAGATTTTTTGTAAAAAATATAGATCCATATATTTTTAATTGGAAGATGAAATATATATAGAAAATTATGAATACTTTTTGTAACATTACATTCACTTTGGATGATTAATTTAAATACTCATTTTCATGCTTATTTTATGCATATAATCGAATTAGAAATATAAAATAATAATAGAATTCACATGATCCATTATTTTTTAGTAGCCAAATATTTAGGATCTTGTGTTACAAGAATAAGGTTTACCATATCCTAGCTTACTAGAATAGTTTAAAATATCCTTAGTAATCCTTTACAACATTAGTTATTCCATATAATAAGGATGAAAGATTCCATATTAAGATGAATCCATATTTTAAAAAAGTGACCTAGTATTACTTAAATACCAAATTACCTAATCCTAACAAGCCATATCAAATGCATACTAAAACAAAAGTGAAAATTAGAACTAATCCAATGAGGAATTCTATCTTACTAATTTCTCAAAACAAAAATATAAAGGGCTAGAATAAAGACATTTAACACTCACTTAAAATTATTTTATTATTTATTTAAAAGTTCTCTTACATCTTAAATATTTTCTAGCTAACCCTTCTAAAAACTATGTCTTATTAATAAAAGTGAATATATTTATCTTATGGATGATTGACACTTTTTGACTCTCATTAAATTTTTTGGTAGATTTTTCTAATGTGTTATTTTGGGTCCAAGCTTCTAATGGCTAGAGGCTAACTAATTCAATAAAATTCAACTTAACACTATATTGAGTATAGTCAAGTAAAATTTCTATATTTATTTTTATTGGCCCTTGACCATGTTCCTTCTCTACAAATAAAAGAAGATAGATTCCATATTAGCATACCACCCACCTTGTTTCAATATAAATACTAGAAGTTTATAGAATATTTTTCAAAACAATTTTCTTAGTATTGAAGGGTGAGTAGTGACTTCAGATAGCTAACCTTTATGCTTCATGGTAGAGCAGCTCTCTAAAGTCATCCCTTAATTATTTGCAATCATCTATATAAAATAGAACATATTTTTTGAGTAGCATGTTTTGGAGTTTAAATGTTGTAGCGGAGGAAATTCACTACTTTCAAGATGATGATATCTCATGGAGCAAATATCCAAATCAAATACCTCAAAAGACACAAATCAAGTGTTGAGATAAAGTGATGAAGGGCATAAGTTTATGTTTTATGCAAGATTAAAAGGTGCGAATTCTAAAAATTGAAAGAGTAGGTCACATAGGTCTTCTAGATAACTTGACGATATCTTGGCCAAGGATGATAGAGTAGTGCATGAATGTCCCCATGACACACTAGTTTCTCATACAAATAAAAAACTAAGAATGTCTCAAAAAATGATTAAGCAACTCCTAACAGTCTTGATAACTAGAACTCTTAAGATGTGGGAAAATAAAAAATAATAATCAAACTAAAAGTAACTTAAACCAAGTGAAATATGAATAAGATTGAGGAAAATGTTGGGGTTTGTTTCGGAACTTGGCTTAGTCAAGTCCTTTATTAAGTTTTTCCACCTCCACAACAACCAGATAGATAGATAGATCAAAATATAAATAGATGAGATTGTAAATACATAGACAAGGGATGCAAAATATCAAGATGCTCAAATACATAAGACAAATAGATATTCCCAAAAAGGATTGAAGAAGCTAAAGAGTGGGAGAGAAAAAGAGAGAGTTGTGATACTCAAGATAGTTGTAAAGGTTGTTGTGAGAACTTGAGATTGTTGTAGCGAGATGTAGAGAGTTGTCCAGGATTGCAAAATTGAGAGATGCATCAAGAGAGAGATGTGTAGAGTGAAAATGATAGATTTAAAAGTGAGAAGAGGGGGGAAAAGGTTATTGCTAAGCTATTATAAACCATCTCGAGCTTTTTCCATCAACATGGATAGGTGACAATAGAAAAAATACCCAAAAATGACCTTTGAATGATAAAATGTCATAGGGTGATAGCACAACACATGGATGTCTATGTGAGGTGCTAGTGTCCAGAGAAATCACACTAAAAAATGGTGGGAAACAAGGAAAATACAAGGTCAAAACAAAAATGACATAAGAAGGTAGCTACTAAAAAGAGGTCTTGAGCATCTCGAGGGGAAAGAGGCTAATACAAGGGCTAAGATGGGTCTACACAAATACCAAGGAGGTGGGCACTAAAATGGATACAAAAGTGTAGGTGAAGTTGTAAGGGTATGCAATTTTTAACTCTACAAAGGCATCATAATTTTGACCCATAATCATGGTCACCTATATCCAAAAATGTGTTTATATAAATATATAATCTACTGAAAATTTAACATAGCCATATAAAAATAATAATACAAACTTGATACATAATAACTCTATGGAAGAATGAAGACTACTTGACATAAGACAATATAGTTCCAAAACCTTCTCATCACATAACACATGTGATTAACTTGAGAATAGTCACAAAAAAAAGTTATTGTTGATAATTGAGTAGGTATCTATATCATTTTCTAACAAAAGTGCTTTATTGTAAGCTTGGTGTTCTTCCTTGCACACAATGCCCTATTGAAAACAAGGACCCCCATTTTTTGTCTTTGTCCTTTTCATTCAGTCTAAGTCTCTTTCTTGATATTATGTTTAGGTAACTTAATGATTTTTTCTTACAAAATATTTTAGGGGTCTGGGCTAGAAAGATTTTAGTGATTAGGATCCTAAGGTTGACAATATTAAGATGGATTTTGTTTGAGAAATATTGTAGAATTTTCACCTTTGATAGGATGTAGAGATTTTGTGTTCTTGAGGATAGTTTTGTATAGATAAAGAAAAATTTTGGACATTAGATAAATTATGGAGATTCAATATCTATATGGATAAATCCATAGCATATTGAATATCCCACAAATTTCAAATTTCTTACATGATCATAATTTAGTGTAATCCACTTCGTCATGCTCGAGTGGGTCATTAATGGTAGTTTAAAGGAAGTATATGAGTAAAAAATTATACTTACTCATTCATGCTTTGGATTCTCATTCCAAGTTTTACAAAGATCTGAAATCATTCCTACAACCTTGCAATTGGGTGATCCCACAATAGTGGTTTACAATTTTTGGCCAAACTAGACACTGCAATTATTATTTTTAACTAAATCTTCATATTCGGGCACCTATAGTGGCTAAACCATGAGGAATTTGAAGATGATGAAAACTAGAGTCTCATCATATTTTGTCTATAGATTCTAAAAATAGTTTTTCCAAAAATTTTGGAATCAGATTGCACTTTTTTTTCCATCTCCCATGAAAACTAATTTTTTTTCATAAAATAACATTTTTAAAAAGTGACGCTCACCGTATACAACATAAAAAAATTTGTATGAAGGATGAAATTCTATTTTTTTCAAATTTAGATTTTTAACTATGATATATAGCACTTTCATTTGGTCTCATAGTTTTTTATTGAATATTTTTTCCTTAATCAAGTTTTGAAGTCAAACCAATTGCAATTCAGACATAGGCAGATTGTATACAACATAACTTTTTATGTATGTATCGAAATTCAATTTTTTCTTTTTTAATGGATCAAGGACATCAATGCCCAGAATGGACATATTTTTTTAAATTTTATTTTGATAATTTGATATTTTTCCACATGTGCAAAACAAAGAGCTTGATTTTCGGTGAAAAACCTATGTTTAATAAAACTAAAAAAACACATACATAATAAAACCAAAAAATATTAAAATAATATTCATTGGATAGCTCATTTCGAGGATTACCATCTTCCAATTGGGTTTGTGAAGTCTCCTCCATTTTCATCCTCAACCTGAGCTTTGAAGGGCGAAAATATGGAGTCTTTTTGTGTCAGAGGGTGGGAAGGTGGGAAAAAGGGGGTTCGCTCGAACCCCTATTCGATCGAACCCCCTTTCCACAAAGGGAAATGCGGGTTCCCACATGCAAAGTGGTTTGCTCGAACCCGGGTTCGACCGAACCCCTTTTTGGGTTCGTGCGAACATTGAGTTCGCTCGAACCCCTTAAAATGATTTTTTTTTGCATGGGTGAGGTTTTTGGAAGTTTTCCTTCCTCACTCAAATTGTAAACCACTTTTGTGGTTTCACCCAATTGATAGGTGGTCAATTGGTTAGATCGACCCTCATCAAATAATACATAGTTCATCTACTCATCTTCACACACTAGGTATGTTAACCTTGATGATTTTAATAGTTATTTAAAAGAGTGTTTAAAATCAAGATTATGTCAATCACGGAAAACCTTCTATTAAATTCAATTTTCTCAAAAGCATGAAATTTCAGAATCTTGAAAATACATGAATATTAATGTCATTTTAAAAAATGAGGGATTATTTTTTCGCTTGTAGGTAGTACCCTATGTCATTTTGTAAGTCTACCCTCACCTTGCAATATTGATTAGTTAGGGAATCAAAAAGGGGGAAAAACTATCAGAACTAAGGTCTTTTTATCAACATTTATTTTGAAGTTTCAAATGGAAACCTTTCAATCACTGCATCAATGTATACCTCACAACATTCTAGAGGCATTCAATATAGATACACTCCACTTATGACTAAGAGTTAGGGCATTGATTTCTTTCAACCAGGCTCATAATATTTGGTTTTGAAGATAGAATATTAGTAAATTATTTGGTTTTGAGATTGTAGGAACATATCATGGATGTGGATATATCCCATGCCCTTCGAAATCTCTACTATCTCCTTTTTATCTCTAATTGTGCCTTTATCCTTCTAAGTTTTCATGAAAGCCTCATTTTTGTGGAGACATTATCACCTTTTGGATATATCATAAGAAATCCCAAAGCCTCATGCTATCCATGTGTCCCTCATAGTTTCATGTAAGAATACAAAAAATCTATAAAATATCATCAAAAGGGGAAAAAATTGTATTTGTGTTAATTTTCCTCATATTCTGACATGTTCGATATCCAATGAGAGATTTTCTTGAAATTAAATAAGTTTTTGAACAAAGAAAGACAATAATTTTAAGCGTGATATGTGTGATGTTTTACATCCAAGACTATGATGATATCTCACAATGTCCACACAACCTCAAAAATCTATCTAGGGTTTAATGAAATTGTGAACATGGCAGTTTTTCCTTATGATTTCCAAATCCTTACATCATAAAGAAGAAATTCTAAATGAATATTGATTTTAGGATTTAATTCGTATAAGTTCAAATAAATGAGTAATTTATTTTCTTATGCAAATTTCAGTCTTGTGATATCACGATAGTTATGAATTTTTTATATTAAAGATAAACCATGTTTTCAAGGAATCGAAAACCTTTTATAAAGAGACACTATCAAAGAGAAAAACACAAATAAGTTACAACCAATCATCAAAAAACCATCTAAAAACTAGATAGAAACAAGACACACTACTATAATTCCTTGAAAATATTAACCACTTCAATGTCCTATTTATACAAATAATTATGAAGGTTGACTACCTCCAACATCTCTTTCTTCTAAACATCCAAGGGTTTCTTGGCATGACACAAGTAAGAGCACTTTGACGCATCCCAACAGAATGAGCACCCTATTTACCTTTAGGTACAAATTCATCAACAATATCATAATCCTTCAATAGCCCTAGCATATACATATCCTTCAAATTCTTAACCTTCTCATTAAGAATAAAATCCCCTCTGAAACATTCTCAAGATTCATCTAGCTAACCTGCACAACCTTCTCTAGATTTTGATGAACCTTCTTAATTTCATCTTTCAGCACCATGATATAGTTCTCATAGTCATTCTTCATAAAAGTGACATCCTTGGCCACCTCTTCAAAGATAAATAACCATTTTTTATTCTCATCCCTATTCTTAGAGAAGTCCTCACTTCCATCCTTCTTCTCCAACTTGTTTTGAAGAGACCATACCTTCACATTGATCTAATTAACCTCCAAAAAAACCAATTAAACAATTTAAAGTGGTCCATAGCTCCCTCCTTAGCCAGACCAAGAACATTATAATTTATTCCCTATTGGAATTGAAAACATTCAAATCCTCTGAAAATTCATATGGAGGAGGGCCTTGATCATCCTGAGGCAAATCAAAATGATGGTTTTTGTTAGGAAAAAATTCAATAGCGGAATTTTTTTCCTAATGCCA